>VZSF01011322.1:0-247979 GCA_013398295.1 Chionis minor
GGTGGGGGACAATATAGGGGATGGCAAACTTCTTACCAGCCCTGGGCTCTGGCAGAGGGAAAGCCTTGATTATAGTCAAATTCAAACATTTAATTGGATTGAGAGCGTCTTTGCCGGCAGAAACGGGGAAAGCCGTGCCAGGAGCCCATCCTGAAGGTCGCAGGCAGGCCGGCCCGCGTTCACCGGTTCTTCCCAAAGCGGGAGAGGGAAGCGGGGAAGGAGGGAAACATCTGCAGCCCGTTAACTCCGGAACTCGTTGCTATGCAGCTGGTCATCCCGAGGAGATGGCGGACCTGCACCAGGGGAGCTGGGGGAGGATGTGCCTACTCTGCCGACTAACAAGTCTTATTCCCCATCCGTCTCTCCGGCGGCAGGGAGCGAGTGCCACGGAGGGCCGTGTTTCAGTCCCGGGAACCCATGCCGGGTACCAAAAAACCCACACCGCGAGGTGGACAGAAGAAAGATCGGCGTAACCCGTCAGGAGCCAGGGCACAGACGTGGGCCAAAATGTTTTAGGTGTTGTGGAGACACAGGCTTTTCTCCCATCTAAGTGTCACCGTAGGGTGGGAGACCCTGGCTCCCAGCCACCGCTCCAGAGGGCTAAAATGGGACAGCGGGGCACGGCAAAGAGTAATACGGCTTATTTGGCCAAGGTGGCCCTGCCCAGGGCAGGGGGGTTGGAACTAGATCATCTAAGGTCCCTTCCAACCCAAACCGTTCTGTGATTCTATGATTCTATTAACCTCTCTGGTTAAGTGTCTCTATCAGGTGCTCTCCAGGTCACCAGCAAGGAGTAACCCAAGATCCTCCCACGTTAACCAGGAGCAGCCATGGTCAAGGCCGCTTCCTCCTCCCGGCGCAGTCCCCGCTGCCTCCCAGCCTGCTGGTGCTTGCGGTTGCGACTCGTAGGATTAGTAGCTGTGGAAAACGCAGTTTTAAAAATAATTTTGGCAAACGACAGGAGGGCGCAAGAGTTAAACCTTGGTCCTGGGAATGGGTTGTATTGGCAAAAGCTTCTACCAGTTGCGCACCTGTAAGGTGAGGATGGGGACGGCATTTGACGTACTTTGCAGGGCGTAATTCTTTATTTTAGTCTACTTTAATATCGCCACCACCCTAAGAAGGGAATATCTGCCTCGATGGTTCCAGTCTGGCAGTGGCAGGCTGCGGGAAGCTTTATTTATGGGATCTCATGGTGTGCCTGGTTGATTAGGAAGATGTCTTTTCTTCGATGCGATGAGCGCATTGAAAACATCCCATGGACCATGAGAGAACTCCCTGGAATCCTGCGTAGGATTCCCTGTGCAGAGCCATTCTGTGACGCCCAGCGGGGCGTGACGTGGGTGGCAGCCACCTCCCATTGGAAATATGCCCGTTCCAGGTGGAATAAGGCTGTTCCAGCCACTGTGCCCATCGTTCAGCCAAAGGCAGCTGACTCAGCAGATTTCCCGGCACCGCTTCCCATATTGCCAGACCTTACAAACGCCCGCCTGCCGCCCCGTCTCCAAACGGTGCCGTTCTCTCATGAGCTTAATAAGAATACATGTGTTTGATGATTTTTCAAGTCTCTCTTTTTTTTTATACTTTTTTTTTTTTCATCACAGACGGTTGCGATCATTTTTAATCTTGTAGTCAGCCCTCTACATTTCTAATTATACGCGGAGAGTGTATTTCCACTCGACCCTGCGCAAGAAGAAACCAGATATTGCTATTCAAAACACATATGTAATTCCTCTTTTTTTGCAAGCCTACATCAAATAGGTTGCTTCTCCAACGCAATGAAAAACTTGAAATTCATATGAATTTTAAAGGGTGAGGAGTGTGAACGCAGGCCCTTGTAGATGAAAGGGCGTGCTTTACAGTTATTTTATTCAGTGCAAAGGAGGTTTTAATACAAACAAGGCATGTTGAGTTTATTCTGAAACAGAAATAGATCAGAAAAATAAGGTACTTATTACTTTCATTGAATGAATGCAGGGCCATTTTAAAAGCCGGTCTGCTTATTATCATAAGCTGCTGAATTTATTGCATTTTACCATTTTGGCACTACTCTAACCCCATTCTAAAATGCGTTTCCTGTGTGCTCGCTCTCTCATGCTAAATTGCAGAAGCTTTCGCGTGGGGGAAGAAGGAAGGCAGGGAAGCTGGGAAGTCACAACCACCCTTTCGCTGCATCCTTCTCCTGGCCTTTACAGACATCATCCAAATCCATAAGCACGCGAACATCTCCACCCGCTGGGTCTTCATCTCACCTACCATTGAGCACCCTCAGCTCCACCCCGAGCTCCCAAACCCCGAGCAGCCCCGCACGGGCCACGTTGCCCGGTGCAGGTGTTGAGAAATGAGTAGAAGACCATGTAGACCATCATCCCCAGAACACCAGTGAGTTCCTGGCAACACTCAGTCCTCGGATAATTACTCAAGGTGATGGGTTGAAGCACAGTCAGTAGCTAACACTGACGTTTGATCTGCTATTTTTGAACCAAATCCTTTTGGATTGTGACTTTTTAAAAAAGTTTGGATTTTTCCCAGCTTTGAAAGTCTGTCTTTCCTGCCAGGCTCATTGATTTAGTCTCTCCAAAGTGCTTTCTCCTAGGGGAGCCCCAACCAGAGGATCTCCAGGTGGGCTAATTTTCAGTTTTCAGCTGCATTGTAAGTGGACAAAACTGCTTCCTGGGTAGTTTGAGTTGAAACCGGCTTGTGTTCCTCATAGCGAACGGGCTGCTACCTGTGCAGCCTGGAGCCCACTGAGAACCCCAAATTAGACCCATAATGGGTCCAAGGAAACGGTGCATTTACCTTAAAAGTCTGTCTGGGGTTTCTTGGGGGGGGTGGGGATGGATCACTCTTTAATTGACTTCCACGCAGAGCTGACCGCTGTCATTATGCAGGTGGGGCTTTGCCAGGGAAATGATGCCTGCCCCGAGATAGTAGAGGAATGCGCAGTTTCCTCCAAACACAAAGAATTTATGCTTCCCACCACCCCTAAAAAGGAAAAGGACTGCTCTGAGTTCAATGCACATTTCCTTTTCCCGGTACAAGCCCGCTGTTATCCCCTGGGCAGGGGAAAGGTTCTCAGCGTTTGCCTGGAGTCTGCATTGGATCCCAACACACACACGGGTGAGCGCGTAGCCCCCACAAAATCAGGTGGCCAATATATTCACTGGCCCCTAAACTGGCTGTTTTTACTCAGGAGCTTTTTTTTTTTTTTTAACCCGTTCCTCCTCTTCTACAAAAGTTTTCTGCCCCACATTTCATGGGTCTGTCCTTCTGCGCTCGCAGTGGAGCTATTCTAGTCTTTCATTACAAATAAGGCATCTGCCAGCATGTGCAGGACGCGTAAGCCAAGTGCAATAGCTGTGGTTTCTTCTTCCTAAGCCTACAGGAGCCAGAAGGGTCCCTGGCTTCATTCACGTCACTGCCTTCATTTGGAGGCATCTTTAAAATATCTGCCCCGGTAAATATTCCCCGTCCAAGGAACCACGGCTGTTCCCAACCACGGCTGTCCCAAACGCACTGTGGTCCTGCTCCAGCACTGTCTAGGGAGGAGGAGGAGGAGGAGGAGAGCCCACGAGCTGCCTCCATGCAGGGTGTCCCTCAGCAGCACCATCCCACACCCCCCCCCCCCCCCGCCCCNCCCCCCCCCCCAGCCTCTCCCCACAGCTCAGGGTGGGCGTTACACTATTTCCAAGGGGAAAAAAAACCCAACCCAACCCGGCTTTTTCTGGTGTGGAGGAGAGTCTGGTTCTTGTCCTGCCTGCAGCACGCAGATACCATGGTGACAGACACCTTCCCGCATTACGAAAGCAAACAGGAACTCATGAATTTGTGTTTTAAGGCCAAATTATATATAGGAGCACCACACGCTTGACATCTGTCGCTGTTTCCTATTAGTACCCTTTGCTTGATTAATCCCCCGCAGCCAGCCTAGCCCCCAGCCAGCGCTGGGAGGAGTCGCTCGCGCTTTCTAGGCTCTGCTGGAGGGGTTTAACAAACTCCTGTGCAAGGCAGCCCCGGTCTGGTGCCGTGCCGGGCCCTGCCGAGCCGTGCCGGCCTCCCACGCGCGTCTTGCAGCGTGTGACAGAGAGCAGGACAAACCCCACCAAGGTCCCACCACCAGCTACCGGAGGGGCCGGCGAGGACTGTGGGAGGATGGAACCACAACCCGGGGACACTGGAGTATTATCCTCATCGTGTTCGGCTGCAGCTGGTGTTATTTAGCTGTTTTCCCAGGTGATGCTCCGAGTCCCAGATACCACCCAGCTGGCAGATTGGTGCCTCTCAAATAATTTCCGCAGCCATCAGAGTAGGCAGGGGAATGAAAAAAGGTCAAATTGAAGCTTGAATGCTGCCGGGAAAAGGAATGTATCACTCGTACAGAAGCGATGACTGTAATGTGTTTATAAATACACCCGTGTGAGAGGTGCTGTTCCCTCCATCGGCTGTCCTCGGTGCCCTGTGCTGCCCGTGCTACCCGTGTCTCTGCCGCCTCCTCCCCGGTGCAGCTGGGCACCCGTGCTTTAGTTTATTTTTCACCTGCCCTAACTGTTTTTGCACTGACCACAAGGTCTCATCCGTAAGATTTTCCCACCTCGTGGGATTTCTGCCGCTCCGGGGGCAGCCGCTATCACGCCCAGCTGGGTTTCCTTGCATCATCCCATCCCAAGTGAGGGAGAAGAGGCGGCAGTTCTCTCCCCCCGGGGTGCTGGGATGGGATTTTGCTCAGAGCTTCGGTTTCAGGGAGCGTTCGAGTCGTGTTTAAGTGCTGCGTGACCCCTGGGGCCGACAGCGTACGTCCTCACCCGGTAAATAACACCAGAAAAGGAAGAAAACGTGATTGCTTTGGCTCGATAGTAGCAGCGGAAGAGCCTCACGATAAAAATGCTTGAAAACAGTCTACAGATCAGAACAAATTCTGTCATCACTTCAGAGGCATAAATATTTCGGAGAAGAAGGTGCAACTCCAGACCACTGCCGCAGCTCCGGCTCCAGCCCCAGGCAGTGTGGTCCTCAGCACCTTCACAAACTTCTAAAAGCTGGAGCAGCCGAATGCCCTTGCATGCTGCCGGCTCGCAGCCGCATTCGATATAAACTTGCATTACACCTGCTATTTCAATATATTTTTTTTTTCTGATTTACTACTGCTTATTCCTAGATAATGAGTAAGTTATGGGCAGCAGAGCGAGGGAGGGGATTCTGCCCCTCTGCTCCACTCTGGGGAGACCCCCCCTGGAATCCTGGGTCCAGCTCCGGGGGTCCCAACAGCAGAAGGACACGGAGCTGTTGGAGCGGGGCCGGAGGAGGCCCCGGAGATGCTGGGAGGGCTGGAGCCCCTCTGCTGGGAGGACAGGCTGGGAGAGCTGGGGGGGTTCAGCCTGGAGAAGAGAAGGCTCCGGGGACACCTGCCAGTGTCTGAAAGGGGCTCCAGGAAAGCTGGGGAGGGACTCGGGATCAGGGAGTGGAGCCAGAGGACGAGGGGGAATGGTTTTAACCAGATTTAGATGGGACATGAGGAAGAAATTGCTGGCTGTGAGGGTGGTGAGCCCCTGGCCGGGGTTGCCCAGAGCAGCTGTGGCTGCCCCATCCCTGGAGGTTCAAGGCCAGGTTGGACGGGGCTTGGAGCAGCCTGGTGTGGTGGGAGGTGTCCCTGCCCAGGGCAGGGGGTGGCACTGGGTGGGCTTTAAGGTCTCTCCCAACCTGAAACATTCTATGATTCTGTGATAAAAGGTCGTCTCCTCGCTAAACATCACAAGTAACATCCCGCAGTCCCTGCACGCTCAGGTCAGCCCTGTCACATGCTGCAGCCCCGATGGTTTGGCTTCGGGCGTGAGAAGCACGAGGATGCTGCATTGCTCCACGTTTCCCGGCCAGCCCCGTGCACCCTTGCAACTGAGACTTCAGCAACAAACCGAACACATACCGCCCCAAAACGCCCAAAATAACGCCTTTTCATTTAAAACTTCGCAGAGTTGGGTGCTGACCTGCACCCGTTGGGGCGCAGACGCGGGTTTGGCCGGCTCTGTCCCTCCCCGGGCAGCTGCAGCCACCGTTGGCATTGCAGGAGGGCATGGCACGGGGCAGCTTACGGGGCTGCAGGCAAAACCTTTGCGGGAATTGTTTCTGTACGTTGCCGTTTGGATTTGCAGGTTTAACTATTTAAATTTAGCAAATTAATCCTTCGCTTAATTTAGAGTGGGGATAAGGAGGGAGGGAAATCGCATGAGGCAGCAAGAGTGTGAGTGATTACGCTCTCATTAAAGCTCTTCTGCTGGCAGAGGAGGTGACGGAGGTGGAGGAGAGGGATAACAGCAGCGTCTCAAAACTAATCCCCTCTTAGGTCGTGTTCATCTTTTTTGGCTCTGTCAGGCCCCAGTTCCTCATACTGGGATTTGATTTTTACAGCAAGAAAAGCTGCTGGGATGGCTCATTCCCTGCCAGGGCTTCCTGAGCTCCCTCGCCGAGGCTCAGAGGAGCGCAGACCTCCCGCAGGTCTTCCCCACTCCGGCGGGGTGACAACACAGGGACTGATGCTGCCCTCTACAATGGCCACGTCAATACCACTGCAGCTATATAAAAGCTGCAAAAATGGTCTTTACTGGGGTCCTAACACACACTTGCAAAGACCACTTTGCCTCCTTTGTACATTTTAAAGAATAATAAAAAAAAAGTCCCTGTCCAAACTGGTTTTCCTCTAAATAATTTGTCGTGGGCTGGAGGATGAATGCAAGGGCAACATCACACGGGCCAAGCAGATGGAAAGGGGGGAGCTTTTTAAACAAACTCTCTTACGTACCTTATTTCACTTTTTTTGTATGCGTCTGACCAAACTCAATGACAAATTCACATCCTGAGCTCTGGGGAATACTCAAAATGGTAACAGTGGGGAAGGAAGAAGAGCGGGCACTCCTCTGTTTTCAGAAGCCCTCGCCGCTCCTTTCTGCTTCTCAGTGGGTTATGAAGGAGAAAACAAGGAAGGAAAAAATCCCTTTAATTTATTAAAATTATTTCTTGGCTGTTTTGATAGGGTAGAAGAGAAAACTGCTGAAATCTCTTGAGATCTGTCATTCGGGAGACCAAAGCGGCCAGCCAGGATAACTAATTTTATTCCCAAACACTGTGAAATGTGCTGATACACACACCAGAGGTTTTATCACTGCTTCAGCAAGATGGGGATTACCACCTCAATATATTGAAACTGAAATTATGCTGAAATCGGTAGAAGCGAGTACCGCCTCATTGCTTTAAGAAAGGTGCATTAAAGGCAATTACCAAAAAATACCCTTCAAGGAGTAAATGGGTTGCAATTAAGTTATTAGCAGTCCGGTGCCGGCATTCCCCAAGGACTACTCCTCTCCAGATGAAGAGCACAGCTCTCCTTATCCCTTCTCCTTCAGCTCCTCCAGATATGGATGTCCCTGGCCATGCCCGTCACCTCCAGCACGACACCGCCCAACGCACCCCACTGTCCCGCTGTCCTCGGGGGTGACATGTGGCATCTTGGGGACTGGGGCTGGGAAGCTGAGACGGGTCGACGCAGATGTGCTCGGCACCTTAGGAAACCCCATCATCATCCCTCCTCCTCCTCCCCTCAACCAAGCCAGAAATATGTCCGCTATCCCGTATTTTTCCAAGAAGGACACGTTGCTGGGGCTGATTGATACTCAGTGAGGTTGTGAATTCCTCTTTCCTTTTGCTCTCCGTCCTGCCGGGGCTGCTTTCCCGGTGCCAGTTCCTGTCTGGCAGACACAGGAGAGCCACTAAAACACTTAGGGTAAACAAAAAGCAAGGTCAATAGGGATCCTCCTTATCTGTCTAAAGGCCTCTGGAATTCGGTGTAATCATCAGGGCTGTGGGGGAAAAAAAAAAAAAAAAAGCCCTTTTATAAACTAGATTCGCAGGCACGTGGGTAAGGAATGCAAGTAGGGAAATAGCTGAAATATTTCAAAGGCACGAGTCCACAACGGCGCTGCCACAGCTTAATATTTATGTTGGTTACTCTAAAGGCATTAACTCACCATTTTCAGCGTGCACGGAGAAGGTCGCACCGTGTTTCCGCTCGGACCCCCCCCTCCCACCCGCCAGCCTTTGGGCATAAACGCTGCTGCCCCGCGGAGGTGGGGGCGAAGGTGGGTCCCAGTGTGGGGCGAGAGCAGCAAGAACAGGGGGAGGAATCAGCCCCTTCATTAAATTTCAACGAGGAGAGCGGTATCTGCCTCGGGGGCCTCTGGTTACCGTAGCTGGAGCTTGAAGGTAACGATTAACAAAACCAGGGAGGCCAGTGGTACGGCAGCAGATTCCATCCCGGCTGGCTGAGCTGACGCTGGTAATACTTAGAGCAAGAAACAACATTCAGGATTTTCTCCCAACTTTTTGTTGCACCCCGAGCGAGCCAGCCCACTCTCTGATTTAGGGCTGAGAATTTTTTTTTCTAGGACCGTAAATATCTTTACAGTGAGTCGTTTCTTGCCCGAACCTATTAAACCAGAGTCGCGGAAAATGGCTTGGAAAATAAAAGTCAGGGTATTCCTTACGCAGTCGTGCGATCTCTTCCCATGCTTAATGTTTACCCAGAGGTTTTACTCTCCTTTCACCGCTCTTTTCCTTCAGTTCAGCTCGTGGCGGGGGGGATTCAGGTTACAGATAAAGAGGCCCAGCCTAAAGCAGGCAGAGCCTGGGACACGGTGGGAACCTCCGCGCTGGGAGAGATGCAATTACTGCCCAAAGAGAGATTACTGCAGGTGCCCTTCGAAGGGTGGGGTCAGGTTCCATCAATCTGCTCAATTACCATTTAATTTCGAGTCTACAACTGTTGCCGATTCCCAGTTTCCAGTCAAGGGCAATTATCTTTTGTTATTTCTTCGTCGCTGCATCTTCACGAGCCCATATACATTTAGATGCAGTTCAGGTTCAGAGGAGAACATCCTGCTGCTTGGCTTTTCTCTAATGATTTATGATACGCTTAATACAGCCCTTCGCAGCAACGCGATATTAACGTAACAGCTCAATAAGCAGACTAAGGATGAACCGCTCTTAGCTTGCTGGGGTTTTTTTTGGTTTTGTTTGTTTTTTTTCCTTCTAAATTTCAGGGATGACACTGGAGGGGGGATGCCCCCTGGCTTTGCTCTCCTTTCTGCTTGGGCTGGCGAGACCCCTAGTTACAAGGGTGTTGCTGAGACCACCCACCCATGTCTTGTGGCCTGGGGCAGGGCCAGCAGCTTTCCCGAGCATCTCCCTGCAGTCATTCCCAAAACCTGGCTCCGGGCGCTCCCCCATGGCGGCAGGGGCAACGTGGGAGCCCTCAGAGGGGCGGCAAAGGGTGCCGGAACCCGCAGCAAGCACCAAAGGAGAATTGCTTCCCAAAATGTGCGTGCGTGCGTGCGTGCATAACAGCCGCCTGTTGGAGGGCAAATTTCCCTTGGAAAGCTTTCCTTCCATCATCCCGTGGCTCAAACACTGCAAACAGGGAAAGGCCAGGCAATTTTCCCCTGTTATCACTCCTAACAGCTCCGCGCTCATCTGAAGGCTGATTGCTGGCTTTTCACCCACTTGGTTCTGCAAAACATCCCGAAAAACCCATGGCCATAGGTTCCTGATGTACCACATTAGGAATCTGGTCTCCTAGCACTAGGAAGTATTTTGGTACTTGTCTGTATTCCAAGTAGAAATTGTAACTTAAAAAAAAAATCCCCCAAATCCTCATGACACGCAAAACTGGGGGAAAATAAAATATGTAACTACAGCAAATGTAGCTGTGAAGAAACAAGCCCTCTTCCCTGATGATGAATTATACTTTGCTTGCAACAGATGCAGCTCTTTATATTTGTTTTCTGCATAAATCTACATATCAGCCTGAAAGCAACTGTACGTGCTTTGTCTTGCCTTGGTTCCATCACTCACTGCTCTTTTCAGCTGGGGCCGCACCGCTTCGCTCCGGCAAGTGCCCCATTTTGTGCCTTTTCCAGCCCCAAAATCGCCATGAGGGAGCGGGTGGACGTTGACCACCTTGTGACTTGGCTGCATGCAGGGGGGAGCTTGCGTCCTTTCTTCTACCCATTGCCACCGGTCCCTTCGGTGGTCCCAAGTGGCGGGCAGAGCCCTGGGGCTCAGAGCACCCAAGGACACGGGGAGGGAGAAGCCGGGGTGGGTGCTGTGCCTGCGCCACGCGGAGACGGGAGCTGCTGCGACAGCCACGGGTCCTGTTCTGCAGTTTGATTCATAACATCTATAATTTATTGTGTGCTGCCAACCGGACAGGCTTCCCTGGAGCCGGGATGGCCGGTGGGGATGGCTGTGGGCGTTCCACAGCGTGGCTAGTGGCAAATCCCCGGCGCGCACGGGCAGTGGGTTTGCTCCAGGAGCCTTATTCCCCAAGAAAAGCTCAAAGCGGGAGCACGCATGGGGTGCAGGTGGTGGGAGGAATATTCTGCAGTCGCAGCCAGAAAAGGTGAAAAGGATAGGTACCGAATATAATTATCTTATTAAATGGGGAGCCCATTTTTTCAGCTCTTCTTAATCTCGTTTGACGCTGTCGGTGTCAAGTTAAATTATTTTTAATTGTTTTTACAAAATGCATCTGATGAATTTATGGTTTTCTCTATAGGATCCCCCAGAATATAATTCTCCCGGGGAATTTATTTTCCTCTCCTCTAAGGAGTCTTATTTAATATCTGTGCCCTGGAAATTGAAGTGACGAAGCAAGTAAACAATTACTGCAGCGTATCATTAAGGGGAGCAGCCTTGTCCTACAGCCACGGTGAGCATCCCTACCCTCACAGGCAAGATCCTTGCTTGTTTTCCTCCTTCCCAGGGTCCCATCTGTGCTTGCCAGCCTAAGCAGCTCCTGCTGTCCCGGAGCCTGTCTCCTCTCCTGGGGAAGGCTCAAGGATAATCTCCTTTACTGGTGCTGGTGGGAGGGAAGGCGGCTCCATCCCCGCTGAGAGCTCAATGTGGGCGCTGGGGTAAAAGCTAGGTGAAATGAAGGGTGGCCTAGAGGCTGAATTTAACAGCTGAAACAAGCCTTTGCCCCTTTCAGAGGGTGAAAGCATCGCCTACAAGCGGCTGCGGGGCACGGGAAAGCGTGCAGGGAAGTCACCGGCACTGGCGACAGCAGAGAGGATGCAGGTACCAACCGTCCTCACTCCCTCTGGTCCTGTAAAGCCATTTATCGTGGCAGAGGAGCGTACAGAAACTCTTGCCAAAGGGGGTTTAAACAGGGCTAAGGAATGGTAAGGTCTCGCAGGCAGGGCTGAAGGCTGGGGAGTTTTGGAGGGTCCCAGGAGCCCCCCGGCTCGACCACCCGACCAGACTAGGGCATCCTCCCGACCTCTCCCCACCTCTGTGGCACCAGGCCAGAGCAATTTCCATGGCAGAAAGGCACCCACTGTTTGCAGGGACAGAGAAACATGCATTTTTTTCCACCCCGTAAAAAATTAGAAGTCGAAAAACTCAGCTGCTGAAATCCCTCATTACCGGAGCAGCGGGTCGCAGGGACACTGCTGAACTCGGCGCACAAACGCTGGGGTAGGACAGCAAAAAATAGAAAGCAAATTGCCATGACCTATTAATCTAGAGAAAAGATCTATTTCTGAAACGTGCACTGTTTAAGCAGAGGTATTGCCAGCTGTAACCCACTTAGGCAAAGCTTCAGGCATGAAGCAAGGTCACTGCCAGCGCCTGGCCGCTTCCTCACCAGGGACACGCCGGCATGGCGTGGCAGGACGGAGCGAGACTCGTCTACGTTATCACGGAGGGGACAACACGGTGCATATTAAAAGGCTGGATTATTGGTGCACGGGGATAATTCCCAGGTCTTTAGGCTGCAGCGCTGGCAGGTTGTGGGCTGTTAGTGTGAGCTCTCAGCTCGCCTACGCTGGGATGGGAAAGCAGATCCTCGCCGTTCCTGGGAACAGGGAGCTGGGGGCTGGGAGAAGGAGACGTGCAGGGGACACTGCCATGGACAACACGTGCTGTGCACACTCGACAGCATCCTGCCTTCTGTATAAGGTAGAGTGCCAGGCAACACAGTTCTTACTACTTCGTTGACGTCCAAGAGGCAGGAGAAAGTCTCCGGAGAGGATTACCACTGGCGTAAGCTCTCGGTATTCCCCAGCCCAAGCCTTGCAAAGCAGCAAAGAAGAAAAGCTCTCAGTGTGATGGAGAGAGATCTTACTGCTGAAGGCATCTCCCTCCTAGTCCTATTCCCAGCAAGGCTTCAAGGTGTAGGCTAAAAACTGAGACACCAGCGCTGGTGTCTTTGGCTGAGGAATTGGCATTAGGGCTATGCTGTGGCTAACAGGAGAGGCTGGCTCCCGAACAGGCGGCAGAGTCAGTTCCCTACTGTCGTTCCAGGATAATATCTTGAATAAACCAACTATATCTATTTAAACGCCTTAATAATCAACATAGCGAGTGCAGGAGTTCAGAAGAAGTGGTAGATTTCATCCAGCTCTCGAGAGCTTTATCTGTTTATTTTACAGGACCCTTGCAAGGCAGAAACTCCGTCTTCAGCTATTCCTAAACTGCCAAGTGGGTGGGTTGGGTATTTCTGACTGTGCCGCAAGAAAGCGTGGGACCAACATTTGCATTCCGCTGCAAGAAAGGCGGCGAGCGGAGCTAAGGAACAGAAGCACCTTTCAGCAGTATAAAGCCTCATCCTGCATTATATGGAAGGAAAAACCTGAAGTGAAATCCCAAGACCAACCCGGACTATGTAAAGGGAAGGACAGCGTAGCACATTGCTGCAATGGATGTTTATGTCCCCATAGCTCATACTGCAGCCCAGGCTTCGGCTACGGCCTCATGCCACCGGTTTTCCCTCTGGAACTGGAAGTCGGTGAAACAGAAAGTGAATAATCCTCTTAGCGGGGCTGGCGCCGGCTGCCATGGCCCGTGCTGCGCTCCAATTAACACCAGTGGCTAAGCCTCGCCGGAGGTTTTGTTATTAATTATGGGAGGGAAGGAGAATTGAGCATGCTTGGTGCATGGCTGCTTGGGCCAGGAGAAAGGAGATGTCCTAAAATAACTCACAGGGAAAAAAAATATTAATGCCTTGAAAGCAGAACTGAATCCGCACCATCCCCGTGGTGGAGGATCCCCCCGTGGAGGGGACCGGTCCCCAGTGCCTCTGCTGGTGCTGGGGCTCACCACAAACGGGGGTGTTGGCCAAGGCCTGGGACACACTCCTGAAAGCCCAAAGCTGCTTTTCCCTGGGGCCGGCGGGTCTGGAAACGGCCCTGAGGTGTTGCCTCTGCCCTGAGAGCCGGCGGTGAAACTGGAACTCAGCTTTTGCTTTGCCCCCCAAACCGAGTCCCTTTCCCATCCGTAGTGCCAAACCCTCCACAAAGCACAGCCCAAGCATTGCTTCTGCGTCAACGGGGTTTTGGAATTGGGAGCTAACCCTCGTCGCTTTTCCAGGTTAACATTTAAATAGAATAACCCTCTTTTGAACAGAGGGTTGCAGAGTACCTTGGTTTGTGTGAATGCAATTTCTGGGGTCTCAAGGCTCTGCCGATCTCAAAGGAAAATCTTGTTTGTTTTAAACACAGAATTCAGGAGTTTTCAGTGATTTAAGGGGAGACCTTCTCACTCTCTACAGCTCCCTGAAAGGAGGTTATAGCCAGGTGGGGTCAGTCTCTTCTCCCAAGGAACAAATGACAGGACAAGAGGAAATGGCCTCAAGTTGTGCCAGGGGAGGTTTAGGTTGGATATCAGGAAAAACTTCTTTACGGAAAGGGTTCTCAAGCATTGGGACAGGCTGCCCAGGGAGGTGGTGGAATGGCCGTCCCTGGAGGTATTTAAAAGCCGGGCAGACATGGTGCTGAGGGACATGGGTTAGGGGTGGGTTTGGCATAGGCTTATGGTTGGACTCGATGATCTTGAAGGTCTCTTCCAACCCAAGTGATTCTAGGATTGATTTCCCTTCTGGGAAAAAAGCAAGAAGCCCTCCCCGAACGCATGTAGGATGAGATGGGACTGGAGCTGTAGCATCCTCCGCTCCCTCCCTGCAGCCTGGCTGGGGAGAGGGACCCATCGCCCCCAGCCCACCTGCCACCCAGCCGGTGTCACCCTGCCCTGCGCCCCGGGAAATCTTGTCATTGTGCTTCTTCAATAACGCATTTCTAAGTTTTAGCACACTTGATAGTTTTTCCATTTAACGGTGAAAACCCATAAGTAATGAGAACATACTTAAGATAACAGAGCCTGCCTGCGTTAAATAGGGAATTGCTTCGGTACGCACAAACCGGCGCGTTCCACTGGCCTGCCAGATAAAATTGTGCTCCTCTCTGAAGGGACATGATGCTTATAAATAGTCTGCTTTGCCCCAGATGCTTTGTAAGGCAGCTCAAGATTGTTACACACCAGAGGAGGAGATTTTTCTCTCTTTCTGCTTTGGGTGTTTTGCAGCTCTTTGGGCAGAGGTGAACGGGAATATTGCTGGCACCCAAAAAAGGGCAATTCTGCCAGCCCAGGGTTTGCTGCGGGGAAGAGGATGGCTCCAGGCTGCTCAGCTCCCACACACAGATGCCCTGTGAGGACGGCTGAAGAAAGCACTTCATTCCAGAAGCTGCTTTTCCCATGTTTCTCACGGACAGAGGCTTTATGAGGAAAACTGGCCCAATGCAGGAGTGCGGGCAGGCATGGGTGCTCGGAGCGGGTCTGCCTGCGGCTCCTCCCGCAGGCAGCCTCCTCCCCTTACCACATTCCTCGAAACAAAAAGTGTGTAATTCTTAACGTTGAAACACAATCAGAAAGAGATTAGCTTCGGAATGAGATTAGAGGAGCTATTAATTGAACAGGAATTAGTAAATGCGCAGCTCTTGGACGCTGCGGGGCTAGAGAAAATTAAAATAACTCTTGCAGGGTTGGGAGGGAAAAGCCCTTCAAGGCTGAGGCAGGACAGAGAGACAGACACCACACGACACCGGGCTCTTCCCCTTTCAAGAGTATAAGCTTATTAGTGTGGTTGTACGCACAACGCTCCTTGGGATGCTGTTTAAAGAGGGCAGAGGCGGACGGCGATAGCTGCCTACAGATCCAATTAGGAACGACTTTCACAGCCGGCTCCTTTGCATTTTAGCCGTGGTTCTTAACGTCTCTGGACAGCCCTGGTCTGCAGGGCTGGGGTGGACGGAGGAGCATCGCCCACTGCCTGCCCTGTCCTGGACACGGCTCCCTCGGGGCCAGAGCCACGCTGAGCCGGGGGGTCCCGCTCCCTTGGGGCTGCCAGCGGGGCTGGCTCTCGGCTCGGGCGGAGGGAGCATCCTATCTTCTCCCCCTCCATCCTAGGCACGACACCTCGGCAGTGGCATGGATGTTCTGCTCCGGGGCACCGCCAGCACAGCCCCGAGGGACGGTGACCACAGCTGAGGAGCAACAGCCGACCCTTTCTGCAGCTCTCCTGCTCTGGAAGATGCTTGACAAACGTCAGTTCCTCTGTGCCCTTACCTCTGGAAAAGGGGACAAAGCAGGAGCAGGGACAAGCCCTGCTGTCAGAAGCCCGAGAAATGCCATTTCCCCAGAGCACGCAGCAGGTTTGCAGCGACTCAGGACCAGAGCTCGGCTTTGCAGCCTCCACCCCTTGGGCTTTTGCCCAAATGCAGCCCAGGAGGCTCCGTGTTTCTGCAGGTTGCACGTGCGCAGCTTTCCAGGGGTCACACGCGGAGAGGGGTGACGTGCCGGCTGCTTCCTGAGGCTGCACCCGATTATTCCAGGCAGTCGGCAAATGCAGCATCACTTCTCCACACAGAGTTCTGGCGTGGCTTCTCCTCCGTGTACAGCTCCAGCATCGCTTCTCCATGCCCAGTTCTGCCAGGGCTCAGTCTAGAAGGGCTGTTTCCTCCCCTTTCCGCAAGAGTTATTCCAATTTTCCTTGCTTGTGGAGGGCTGGCCACGCCGAGGGCTCCCACTAGCTTCACCGCACTGGGCAGAAGCCAGCGGCACACGGCACAGGCAGAATCATTTTCCCTGTGAGCGAGGTTGGAGCCAGGTTTTCTAATCATGGATTTTGCTCAAAATGGTCCAGCTGTTACCGAGAGCGTGGTTATGTGAACATGTCTGGCCTGAGTCATTAAAATGAATTAAATATCACTCCTATGGCTCTTGGCAGCGTGGCCATAGACGGGATTTTCTCCTGGGACCTCAGCTGCTCTGAAGCTGTGGCCCCTCCAAGGTACTAAAGACCCAACTTATTTTTATTTTTAAGAGCCCTGAGCATTAACACCCTGCTGGAATTAGCCAAACGCACACCTTGTCAAAACCTGTTTAAAACAGACCCAAAGGAGAGCGGGGCGAGGGGGATGCCTGCCTGCCCAGCGCCCCCCAAGCCTGGGGTGGACACCCCCAGTCTGCCGGGGAGGGCTCGTTGCTCTGCCCATCCTCAGGTGCTTTCTCCATCTCCATCCGGATCTGGGAGACACAGCGTATGCACCAAACGGCTCCTTCCCTCCTCCGGGGGGGTGGAATGGGGTTTTCCCTCTGCGCAGAGCAGCGTCTGAAACCAGACCCCCCCCCCCTCTCCGGAGCCAGGACTGCCCACCCCGCCAGCCCAAGGGTGGGCTCCCGTCCGCCTCCTGCTCCTCTCCGCACACCTCCCCCCAGGGCAGCTGCTTGTTCCAGGCTGCTGAGTCACAAACACCAAACCACCAAAAGTAACTGCGCTATCTGCAGCCCCTCGCGCTTGGGAACGGCGGGTAGATTTTTGCCTGGCCAAGCAGAAAGTGTGGCGATGAGATAGCCAAGTCCCCAGAGGCTCCTGTGAGGCACTCAGATGCTCGCAGGGTCCCACTGACACCCACAAATGACCACAGCTGAAAGACGGTGCTGGGATAATTTCCTTTACAATTTCCAGACACGCAAGCTAGCTTAAGGTCACACCAAGAAACCTGACAACTGCCCTTTATATACTCTTTAAGAAAAAAAAAACCACCGGTCCATGTAAAATTCATCAAATAAATCAAGTTCAGCTTAGAAATATTGACTTAGCCTGAATTAGGATGTCTCTCAAGGATCCAGTAGGTTTGCCTGAAATACATCTATATTGCAGCTGTTGCTGGTTAAGAGAAGGCGCACCCAGGAACGCTTCAGCCATGGAATTGCGATACATCTGATTAACCAAAGCACTAGCTAATACATTTTGGTGCCTATCCCCTAATACCTTCGCAAGCTGCTGAAAAGCAGCAAAAGATGGGCTCAGAAATCAGGAACACCCAGCTCTGCGCTATCCTGTCGCCGTCTCCCCGGTGCCTATCGAAATCCTGCTGTGCCTGAGCTCGCTCCGGCGAGGTGCGGGATTTTGCTCGCTTGGACCCACATTATGTCCAAAGGGCTCACGTCCCGGTTTTCCCCCGCGTTACACTTCCCAACATGATCTCTAAGGCGGCGACCGGAGGGGCAGTCGCGCTCTCGGGCGCTCAGACTGGGTGTTATTTCCAGGACGTCACCCCCAAACTGCGTTTCTACAGAGGTGGCTAAATTAAAAAAAAGAGCGGCCAGCGTGAAAGCAGAGCACAGCCTGAAAGCATCCGATTTGCAGCGTACTCACATTCATCTTCCACCCCGGGCTCCTCTTTCAAGCCATTTTGTGAGCGATCCCAGCACTTCTCAGGCCAGGTGGAGCCCCGCGCCGGCTGCCTAAGGCTCCGCTCCTTCCTTCCCCTGCCCGCCGGTGGCCATTCCTCCGGGACTTGCCAGGTGAGTTGAAAAATAGACTTTTAATTCATTTGGCATCAAAGATCCTGGCTTAACTCTTCCCAGCAGCTGGTGTGTCCCACCAAAGGAGCCGCGGTGCCAATTGCTTCCAATATAATCTCCTCTCCGAACGCCCAGACGATGCTTGAACTCGTCTTAACCCTCTGGATGGACGGAGATCTCTCTGCAATGCCGGGAGAATATGATGCTGCTCTTTCCAAAAGCCTTCCCTCTTACATGCCTTGACCTTGCAAGGGAAATCCTGTCTCACTTGAATTATTCATAATACTTTCTGTTCTGCCAGCTCCAGCATACATTTTCAATCATTAATATGTCATGACTTTTTATCCTTTTGGACTTTTATCTTTCCTCCGACGCGACTCGCTGCTTTCAAAATAACGCAACGGCGGCGATATTAATTAGCATTCATTTGATTTACTAAATAATAATAAAAAAAAAAGGTCTCCATCCTAACGCATGCCCTTCCTGGTGGGAAATACCACTCGAACAGCTCCGGGAACAGGGATAGCGCCGGCTGGTTCTAGCTAAAGCGGTGCAAACCATGTTTGGAGCTCACGCTTTTGGCACTATTTCCCAGCTTGCAAGCCTGTCTGGTGACGGAACGCAGCGTCGGCTCCAGCAGCATAGGAAAAAAAGCCAAGGCAGGCAACTGTGCCGTGAACTCTGTAAAAGAGAGGTGTTTTCATCCTTTTTAAGTAAAGCTGATGGCAAATTGTGGCATTCTTGATGATGGTGGCTGGGCCAGGCTCTGCTCCCTGTGGAGCTGCCTGGTGGCTGCATCCCTCCGGCTCACACCAGGAATTGTCCCTGAAGCTTTGCCCCGGGAAGCGGTTTGCGGCGATCCCAGACCTGCCCCAGAGTCTGGGAACAAATTAAAGTGCCCGGAGGATCCGCACTCCTTCCCCATGGAGCCCAGGCGGGACGCTGGATGCCTAAAGCTTCACCGCAGCGGCCGAGCCCCCTGCTCCCCTGCGGTTTGCTGGGTCCGCTCTCTCCCACAGACAGCACTTAATTAATTGAAAGTCTGATGGAGCAATTAACTAGTCGCCGGGAGGCTAACGCTTCTCTCGGCTCCCTCTGCTTGACTCAAGGCTGGAAGAGCTGAAATGTGTGTCCCCTTATCTGAAGAGCAAAATGACATTTCAGCAGCGGGGAACTCCTGCCAATAAAATCACAGCCTGAACTCATTGCTTTCATTATCCCTTAAATTATTTTCTGTACTTGAGGGGGGTTCATTGCTAAGCCTGGGCTGTGTAGAGAAAGAAGGATGAAGAGCTGCCCCAACCCAGCCCCGGGCACCCCCAAGGTGCACAGGCAGCTCCAGTCTAGCTGAAATAGGAACAGATACAACCTACCCATTTCAACAAAATTCTCTTGTTTATGGATTTCACATGGGAACCAAAACTGGTGTTATAATAGAAACGCAGCAGGAATCGAACTGTTCAGCATCGCGGTGCCCAGGAGAGACGGACACTTGCATCCCTGCAGCCTCTTGCCCCGCAGACAAGTTTGTGGAGTTTTTCTACTCTCACATTTTATGGCAACCACGTCTCATCTTCTCGCTAATAACCAACCAAGAGCTGATTTTGTGCAGCCAGAGGCCGCGGCGCGGTGGGACCCCGGTGGGCGGCTGGGGCCGGGTGAGCACCCACCCTCCCTGTGGCACCGTGCCGGACCAGTAGCCGAGACCACTCTTCACCGTGCCAATATCAGCATTTCACATTTCACTGAAGCCACGCAAGCGTCGGCTGCCTGTTCCAGCCCCTAATTATATAGAAAATTGCTGCACGCTTCCCAACAGCTACATTAGCGTGGGTTTTTTTGTTGTTTTTGGGGGTTTTTTTTGCAAAGAAGTGAATATTGCAAACATTTACACTAACTTCTACAATGTCTGAAAGCGTCAAGCTGCACTTCAGGACAGGCTGTCCTTGGCTGGAGCAGGAGCCGACTCCGGGATTCAAAACTCCAGGCAACTATTTCTCAGAGTTTAGTGGGATTCTTGAAAACACTGATTGTGAACTAAGAGCTAATTTCTAACCAGCTGCATCCTAATTTTACAGAAGTGATCAAAGGTGGGGTGTGCGTGTTGGGCACATACAAACAGCAAAGCTTGCTCCCACCGCTGAAGTGTTTTCAACTTGAATCCTCCATCTAAATTCGAGCGGTCGCTGTGCTGGCTCATTTCTCTCTCTGGCACCGGATCTACTAAGATATGACATATTTTGGTATTTTCTAGCATGCAGTTAATACCTTTCACCAAACGGTCCCAACAAATCACTTGACCTACAGGTAAAGTAGTGGCAAGGTCCCTCCCCGGGCTGGCACGTGCTGTGGCGGAGGGAGAGGCAGGACCAGGATACAAACCGGAGCCCCCGCTGGGATGTAGTGCTGCCAGGGCTGCCCCATCCCACGCAGGGGCCGGCTGCATCCGCGACCATGGCTGACCCGAACGGCAGCGATTCTTTGGGTTGCTTAATCCCCCCTTTCCAATACGGGATTAGGACTTTCTCTAATAGGTTTCTGCTAATTGCTTAAGAGAGTGGAGCGCAAACAAATACACCTCTGCAGCTAAGAAGTTTTTCTTGCTGCTGGTGCTGTCACCTTCTCCCCGTGCCCATCTTTTGAAGACATCTCAGCAAGTGCTCACATTCCCCAAAATAACCACTCAAGCAGCTACGAGCACGTCACCGTCCCAGCCGCCCGCAGGGGTCACGAAGCCCGTGCTGCCCGCGAGCCCATCGCAGGGCTTAAACCCAGGAGGGAGCCACGGGCTGGGCACGGGTCGCAGGCAGCAGAGCTGGAGCCGGGGGAAGAGGCTGTACAAAATCCAGCCCGGCTCTGATACGCTTCCCCCCAGGGTTAGGTGACCCCGCCAGAGAGGATGAGCTCCTTGCATCCCTCCCAGGCCGGGGCTGGATGCAGAACTCCTTGCTGGGTCCAAAATACCCCATCCTCCTGCCCTGGGATGCTGCGGGCTCCTGAGCTCCTCTCGTAATGCAAATAACGTACAACTGGCTTGTGGGAGACCACTAATTATTTGCATAGCCTGAGTCCTGAAGAAGCTATGGAGCATGGTCGGGGAGCTGCCACGCCGGAGAGCGGAGGCAGCAATTCCTTCCCGCAGCCGTGAGGAGCAGCCGGGGGTTAAGAGGATGACCTGTGGAATGGGGGCTAAGGAGATGATAGAATCATAGAATCACTTGGGTTGGAAGAGACCTTCAAGATCATCGAGTCCAACCATAAGCCTATGCCAAAACCACCCCTAACCCATGTCCCTCAGCACCACGTCTGCCCGGCTTTTAAATACCTCCAGGGACGGCCATTCCACCACCTCCCTGGGCAGCCTGTNCAATAATAAAAATCAAGTAATAATCGCATGGATTCAGTGGTGTGAAGCCTCCTGGACCACTTGTTTCCCCCTCAGGTGCAGGGGAAGCTCCGATGTCTGCCGGGCTCTGTGCAGCTCAGGAACCCACCAGTTACAAGCCTATTTTGCGCAATAACTACCAAAAAAAACCAAAAAAAAAAGAGAGTGTGTGTGTTTAAAAACCAGGTAAACATTTCTACTCTCGTTAAGTTTTCTAACAAAGCAAGGAAGTTTCAGTTTCAGTGCATCTCTGACACACAGCTTCCCCCTGGAGAGACGACTTCCCTGTTGCTGGCAGCCGCAGGGCTGCGCTTTGCCGGGGCTGCTCCTGCCTCTGCAGCCCCGGGAGCCGGCCCTGCAGGCAGGCGCAGCAGCCCAGCTCCTTGGTGTGCCACAGTTTCACCCGTGGGTTGTGGGATTTGCATTTGGAGCTGCTATTAACCGCCAGGGTAATGAGAAGCCTGCGCAAAATTCGGAAGAGTTGAAAGAGGATGAAAGTCACCCAAAGAAAGGCTGTGAATGCACTGATTACACCCGGCTGGGAACGGCTGCGTTCGGGGCTGATGCTGCTTCCTGGGAGCGAGGCAGTGCTGTACCAACACAATTCCCCATCAGCAAAATGTTCAGGCGTGGAGATATTTTAGGGCTGGGGGAGCTGCAACTCGAGGAAGACGCATGGGGGAAAAGCCAACTGCATCCTCTGCCTGAGCACCGGCATGTGCCTGGGGCTGGAGAGGTGCCGGGACATGGGGAACGGGGCATGGGAGAGGTGGAAGTCTCTTCAGAGAGCTAGAGACCACCGTGAGATGATGTGTGTGCTTCTGCAGCGCTAATGCAATCGTTTCACCCCAAGACTCCTGGGCTGAAGCCACCAAGGTGGGTTAAGCCACTGGGATGCTCTGCCCCACACAAAGGGAGATGCTGCTTCACTTCCTTGTGGTCCCCTCTCCCTGCCGTGGTCCTCAACATCTCACCAGGGATATTTTAATCCCTGGGCCCCAGACCAGCAGGTTTTCCTATTTCTCCTCCTTCTTCATGCCAGCTCAAACACAACCCAAAACTCCACCATCTCCGCGCACCCTGTGGACCCAACAAATGATGGTCTTCGCTCTCACCCATCCCCAGGCCTTCAGAGAAAGGCAAAGGAAAAAAAGGTCTGGCTTCATCTAGAAGACACCTGGGCAATATATTTGGCCTGGTCTCTGCAAGAAGCCGCTCATCTCTGCAACATGGCACTTGGGTGGTTACTGCCTCTCACTGCTCTCCACCAAAGAGGAGATGGGTTTCCTGAGGTTAGCTCGAAGGACGTGGAGCCACCTATGGACCATCAGCTTCACAGAGCCTTTCATAGAATCACTTGGGTTGGAAGAGACCTTCAAGGTCATCGAGTCCAACCATAAACCTATGCCAAAACCACCCCTAACCCATGTCCCTCAGCACCATGTCTGCCCGGCTTTTAAATACCTCCAGGGAGGGCGATTCCACCACCTCCCTGGGCAGCCTGTTCCAATGCTTGAGAACCCTTTGGGTAAAGAAGTTTTTCCTAACATCCAACCTAAACCTCCCCTGGCACAACTTGAGGCCATTTCCTCTTGTCCTGTTGCTTGTTCCTTGGGAGAAGAGATTGACCCCACCTGGCTATAACCTCCTTTCAGGGAGTTGTAGAGAGTGAGAAGGTCTCCCCTCAACCTTCTCTTCTCCAGGCTGAACAATCCCAACTCCCTCAGCCGCTCCTCAGGAGACTTGTTCTCCAGACCCCTCCCCAGCTCCGTTGCCCTTCTCTGGACACGCTCCAGCACCTCAGTGTCTCTCCTGTACTGTGACACCCAAAACTGAACCCAGCACTCGAGCTGCAGCCTCACCAGTGCTGAGTACAGGGGCACCATCACCCCCCTGCTCCTGCTGGCCACACCATTCCTGATACACGCCAAGATGCCATTGGCCTGTATCCATTTCTATCTCCTGTGCCATCCATCCCTCACCTTTCAAGTCCAGAAAGGGGGGAAAAAGCATGGCAGACGTGCAGGAGACAGCAGGGAGGTGTGGGCTGCTCAGCCATCCCCAGGACCAGGCACCGCAGGTCTGGGACCGTGCACGTCCACACCTCCCACCGCATGAGCACGGCCAGCTCCGGCAGCACACACCCAAACCCCACGGCATCCTTCGGGGGATGATCGCCCAAGGAAACCTGCATCGTATTTCAGTTTTCTTTAATCAAAGGGCTGTGCTGAGTCGACCTGGCATAAATTGGTAGCTCACAGGACTCGCCCTGAAATAATCTGCATACATATTTCATCAAGTCACCTTTAAAACTGCTGAGGTGGCGGCGCTGGCCTGGCCGAGGGGAGGGCTGCGAGGGGGCACCTGCGTTTTGGGCTCATTTGCCGTGGGGCTGGTTCAGGTGGCATTTTCCCAGCCGCGGGAGAAAGGCAGCGCGGCCCAGGCTGGGCGCAGGGGACATCGCTCGTGCATCAAGGGGACGATACAACCTGAGGAAGTCCGGCTGCTGGGATGGCATTTACCCCAGGGACATTTTACAGCGCTATCCCCAGAGCTACAGAAACCTTCTGTTTGAGAATTAAAGTTTGGCACAGTTCGCAAACCTAAATCACCCAGAAACAAGCCATGTTTTTTGCTGGAAACCATTTGAATCGCTGTTGTCCCCATGTGGATGAGGGGACCCTGCCTGTTTTCCCCTTCCCACAGTGCCACCGAGTCAAAGGTGGGTGGGTGAAGCCACGGCATCTCCCGCAGCATCATCTGCTCCCATCTCACCGCCGGGGACATGGGTACCAGCGGCTCTGCCATGGGTGGCAGTATCTGCCCCAGGGCTCCACCAGCAGCATCCCCGAGCTGAGCCTCTCCCGGTGCCGTAGGGAGGAGCAGAGCCTGCTGTCCTGCCAGCCTGGCACCGCTGGAACAAATTCTCACCCCTTGCTGCTCATGTTTAAGGGAAGGAGGGGGCAAATGGCAGACAAAACCCCTTCTCTTGCTGTTTCTGCCTTCCCAGCCTCCCTCCGTCACACGTGGTATTGGCAAGAACAAGCAGCTACAAAAAGTTCACAGGTTTCACGCAGTTCCTTCTGTTTTAATTAAATACCACTGTCATTTTTATTTACTTAAAATTTTGCCTTCTCAGTCTGCTCGCTCAGCTCATGTTGGAACTGTATAATTAGCACCAGTCATTATGCAGCTCCCCAGAGTTTACAAAGTGGGCAGATCTTTTTTTTTTTTGTCCATTTAAGGCTTTTAGAATCCAGTAATAATAATTTTGCAAGTACAAATATGTAACTTGCTCAGAAGGTTTAGCTGAGCACGGCCATGGGTTTGACCCTGTTAGACTTTTTCCAGTTTGGTGGTGGTGGAGGGCATGTGCCCCTCTCTGTCAAACATCCAAGGGTTAACGCTGCTCTATACTTTTACTGCCCTGTTTTATTTCATTATTACAAGTGTATTGTGAAATTTAATTGGCAGGTAGGTAGTAGAGCAGATTAAAATGCATTAACATTTATTGCAAGCTCGGTTTATATGCTTCTATTTATTTCTGGCTGACTGTGGTTCACAGCAGCATGTTGTTTGTAGCGCGGCAGCCTTTTAAATATACCACTATAACGGCGCTTTGTTTATTCCCTCGATGTATATTTGAAGGCAAGATTTACTTAATGGGCCTGATCTAAAATAAAACTGGCTGAATTTGAAGCGACATGGGCAGATTTAGGGCCAGATCCTTTATGGACAGGGTTTGCGGTTTTAAGCTGAGGTTATGCAAACAGGTATCAGACACGGCCCCGATGCGCTTGGGGCTGCTGGCATCTGACTAGCCTATTCCTGTAACTCTAGGAGGGAGCAGCTCCCATTCCCGGGAAATTTAACGGCAACATGGATTGTGACGACCTGAGGCATTCATAGAGAAGCCCATCCATCGTGCTCAGCAGAAGGAACGAGAAGGGAGAGGAAATGTCCAGCCAAAAACCTGTGGGAAAGGGCTGGCTGGGATGGAGCTAACACCCCGGCTCCCATCCGTCGGGAAAGGGGCTCTCGGGAGCCGATGCCCACGCAGGACAAGCAGCCTGCGACAGGGAGATGGTGCAACACGCAGTCTGCTCTTCCTCTGCACCTCGCTGTTTGAGCAGATGGGAAACTCGACAAGCCAGACACGGCTCCCCGTTGTAAAAGGTGGGAGCATCACGGCAGCGCCGGGCAGTGCCTCCGTCCACGGCTGCGCTGCTCCGGGGTGCCCATCGCTTGCGCCCGTGGTACCCATCGCTCGCTCGCACCCTTCCCCTGCCACCTTCCCTTCGCCTGTTCTCCTAAGACGGTTTTCCTGTCTGAGGTTTCTACCTTTGGTTTGACACGGCATCCCAAGATGCCTGGAGAAAAGTTCCTCACAAGACAGATCCATTATTTGCTCAAGTTATTAGCAAGCGATAACGGCTTGTTATTAAAACTAATATTAAGGCATCTTAAAAAAAAAAAAAAGGCTTGGACCTGATAGAGTAATGGCTCCTTTGTAAATCCTCTGGGTGGTTCATTAACCTGACAGGCAGTGCCAGTTGCTATGCATGAAGAATTGGGTGGTGTTGGAAGTGGATCGCTCTGCCTGCGAAACCTCTCAAAATTTCTCCTCCTCCCCTTCTTCCTCCTCCTCCTCCTCCACCAGGGCTGCCTCAGCTGAGCAGTACCGGGCATGGCCCCCTGGACCCAGCAAGCGCCTTTCAGTGCTTGTCCCATTCACTGGCCCCCAAATCCATGAAACAAAGGAGCCTGGGATAAAGCAATTCTGGAAAAGTACAACGTCAGCATGACTATTCAGGCAATAACAGCTCAATCATTCATTTTAATTAAACTCCAGTAAGTTGATAGACAGCAGTCACCTCTGGAAGATGGGTATCGCTTCATAACCCCTCTTTCAAATTGCCTTCCCTGAGGTTACACTCAACGAGATCAGACTAATTCCTCAAGCATAAAATATTTCAGGAATCTATATAGACCTTGACATGCCAGGCTGCGATTAATCAGAAATTTGATTTTAAAAGTCTTATTGGAAAGAAATACAATGGTGTGAAACAGTGTTTCTTCTTCCAAGAAAGGGAAAAAGCCAAAGCCGTGGTGTGGCAGACCCCAGACCAGAGCTGGAGGTGCCCCAAGCCCACCCCTGGGCTGGGGCAGGAGGACACCCTCCATGCCAAAGCACCGAAATTCAGGACTTTTATCAGTCTGTTGAGGAGGCGGTGAGTTTTTTGTGTTTCCTCACGGTGCTACATCAAGTGATCGCACCAGAGCGGCTCCAGGGAACGTGCCAGCCCTGCGGGGGCTTGGCTGGAAAGCGTGGCTGGAGTGGATGGAACCCATAAGACCCTGTGGTACCCAGTTAGCTACTCTTCTATCAGCTTAATTGCCAGCTTTAAAATTTGTGCAACAGCCTGGCATCGGTAAAGCCAAGAAGTGACAATATGTGGGTAAATACAGATGTGGAAACAGGTCACATGGAGTGAGCATGACCTACCACCCCTCCGTTCCTCACCCCTCTGGGCTGTCTGCAGCAAACGGGCAGGCTCCCAAAGCCTCGCTGGGTGATAATCACCGTTTTGGGTCAAAAACCTGCCTGTTTTGGGGTTGCTTGGTGCCATGCTGCTGTAAGGCACCTTCCGAGCAGCCGCGAGGGGTGGCGTGGAGAGGACCAGGCGTCAGGAGACGACAGCCTGTGGCAGCAGGAGGAGGGGAAAGCACGGATCAGACAGCAGTGCCGGAGCTACGGTGGGGAACCCAGGCCCTGAATTATACTCATCCCATTTATTTTCGTCTTATCTCCGGTTTCAACCTCTGCCAGCAGGTGGGAGGCTGCGGCACGGTAACCACGGCCGAGCAGCGGCATCGCCCCCCGCGGGAGCAGGGAGACTCCCAGCACTCCCATTAAATCACCGCTGCTGTTTTCTTCTAAAGATGATTTCGGGCTTTCTGCTAAAACAGTAGCAAAGAACAATCCCAAACTAACGTAATCCTCTACTAGCAAAAAGCCACCCACCTATCTGATCCCAAGCGAAGTGCCGGCAGCATCCGGGGATGCTGAATACAAATGGGCTGGGGTTGAGCGTTTCCAGGCCTTGGGAGAATTAACTTATAAAGCCGCGTTTTATTTCTCCGAGCTATTCTCAAGCTGTTTTCAAAACGTACGTGTCACTTCATTTTTATGTCTTTGTATTGCTTTGGGCTTTGAAATATCTTCTTTGCGGGCTGAAGCTGAGCTTACAGTAAGCCATCAATATCAGCCAGCCGGAATTAACGCCAAGAACTCCCAGCTAATATTTGCTTCATCAAAAGAGATCATTGGAGAAAGATCCTAATAACTCTTTGTCCTTTGTAACAGCATTAGGATGTAAAAGTATTAAAGAGCAATTACGACTTATCTGGTATGTAAATGGCTATAATTTGAATTTATGAATAAAGTATACTTCTAATACGGCTCAAGTGGGCAGCCCACACAATTGTGCAGGTATTACAGAGCGCCGGGGCTCGTCCTGGATTTGTTGTGGTGGGTTTCAACGTTTGCATTACTGCAGGGGCTGCCTCCAGGGCTGCTGTTTCTCTGGAGCTCCGAGGGCTCCCGGTGGGGGTGACGCTCCCCTGCCAGCCCCGCCGGAGGGTCCCCATCCTCTCCGCTGCCACCAGCTGCACCCCGGCAGCGCTGGGGCAAGAGGGATGTGAAAACGAACAGGAAAACCAGTTCTCAAAGGTGAAATTGCCCTTTTAATGCATTGCAGGCAAGATTTCTAGGGAGCTTTCTCGGCTTTCTCTTTTTCCACAGCCCCTATGGCATTTGGATTCTCGGCGTTCACACGGTGGTGACACCAAGATAACTTCTCTATTAAGCCACAGTCTGGCCAAGCAAAAAAAAAACAACCCCACACCATAAAAACCCACTTAAACCAAAAAACCCCACCAACAAAGAACCCCAAACCCACATATTTCCCTGATGGCCAGCAGCAGCCCCAGCCCTGCTCATCCCTGTCCTGTACAAGCCAGACTGGTCCCAGCACGGCCATGGGGCACCAGCCAGCCACGCTCCATCCTCACCCCCGCGGCGCAGGCCATCCCCCGTGCCACCCCACCTCTGGCACTATAAATCAGCCAAGAAAAAGTTGGAAACATTTCCAGGAACGAGCAAATTGCAGAAAAGTTCAGAAACGGGGATGAATTTAAAAGGACCGACACCGGGCGGTGTTTGTACACCCATCTCTGTCGGCTCCGCAGGCGGTGGAGGTGGGGGGCAGGAAAGGGTCTCCCCCTTTTCCAAGCCAACCCAGTACTAAAGCACGCACAGATTAATTCCCTTCCAACCCCTAGCACCGCGCTGCCCACTGCCTTTTTACATTTTGAGTTTTCATGAGCCGCTTCTTCCTTAACGAAGCTTGGAAAGCTTCCCCCCATCCGGGGGGAAATACTCTCTTCGCTAATGGTAAGCCTGTTTTGAATGCTAAAATCCTCTTTCTTAATGGACTAAAAGGAAGCTGTTAAAGTTTCAACCACAGATGTTGGGATATTCTGCTTCCTTACAGGAAATTCAGGCTGACACTCGGAGAGAGAGGATCCCGGGAGACGTGTCCTCGGTGCCCTGCTTCGAGTCTTTCCCGTCTGAGAACTGTGTACAAACAACTACCTGCCAGCCTCTTTCATGAAAAAAAGCGTTATATTAAAAGATATTTGCTCTACGTTATTTTTTTGCCTTTGCAGCTGCTGAGGGATGCGCTGAAGCCTCGGGGGATTCCTTCCAGGAAGAGACACAGGGCAAGAAATTCCTTAAAGGTTTTAAGAAAAGATGTGGGGGCTGTCATTCAAGAGAGAATTTTTCATTTTTCATTTTCAAGGGTCAAAATATAGCCTGATCAAACAAAAATAAGCTGCGCTGAAGAAAACAAACCCCCGAATTTGGCATTCTAGGTCCATCTGCTGTTGAAAATATGGAAATATCATGAAAATCTACTGGCTGCAAAGTATCTCCAGCATGGCCAGCTAGTGGGAAACACCACCGAGCAAAGCAAGAGTGAGAACCGTACTGAAAAAGTAGAGTCAACAGCAAAAAATGGAGTGAAAGGATCTTAAAAACATAAAAAAAGAAGAAAAAAAAACCCAGAGAAAAATCAGTGTGGTGTGGCAGTGATACAGAAGACAAACAGTAGGAGAGAGAAGTCCCATAAAATAAGGTAAGATAAAATAAAGGGAAGAAATTGGACCAACAGAAAAAAGGACTGGGAAAGGTCCTCGCGGTAGCAGAGTGACCGGAAAAACTACACCAACAGGGTAAAAACAAAAAAGAAAAAAAGGAAAAAAAGGAAGTTATTTTGCAGCTGAGGGTAGAGGGGGTGCTTGCACCGGGGGCAGGATCAGACCGAGAGATGCAGGATGCAACCTCAGCCGCTCCGCCTGCCTCTGAGGCCGCTCTCTAAACCCCGCAGCACCGCTCGGAGAGAGATATTAAAGCGAAAGTTAGTCCATAAATTATTAAACACCGGGGGAGAATTAAAAATTGAAAGAAACGTTAGATAATTTAAAAAAATAAAATAGAGCTGTGCTGCAGAGGGGGACGCCGGGTTCTGAAGAAGCAGGAAGAGACGCTTCAGATTGGTGAATAATTGATATCGCATTTAATTTATTCATATTTCTTTACTTTACTAATGTTCCAAAGAGAAAAGAAGGGCTTAAAGGCTGGGCCTGTGTAACCGTAGTCACGAGGAGAGGGGAGGGAAGGTGGGAGCCCAGGAGAGCCCAGCAGAGCTCTGGCCACCAGCGGCACGGCTGCTTTTTCTCTCCTGCACTTCCAGCGTTGCGAGAGACACAGGTTTCGCTGCAGCTTTTAACATTAAAAGTGTACTTTGATCTCCGCTTATATCAACGAGGTGTCTAAAAATCAGCCCTGTTAAAAGCCATCATTAATTAAGCTATTCCTTGTGTGAAAGGGGATGGACGAGACGCGTTTCCCGGCGTCTCAGGCAGGAACAGGAGGTATTCCCACATCCCTGCCCCCGGCTCTTGGGTCTATACCGTCACGGAGAGAGGAGTATTATGGAGAGCCCTGGGCTCTCCCTGTTCCAGAGGGGATACAGGAGCGCAGCAGGATGCAAGCGGGGCCTCAGCGTGCAGCCGGGCTCAGGATGGTAATGGGACATCCCCAGTGCTGCTGCCGGTGGGCACCATTACACCCAGCACGCTCCGGGCTAATTTTCCCTTTTTCCAGTGATTAAAAGGGTGGGAGTTGGCCTTGGGGATGATTTGCCCACAGTTTGGAGGAGCTCTCGTGCCCGGCTCACTCCACACGTGAGGTCTCAGCAAGCTGTTGGGGTACCAGTACCGAGCCCCCTGCACCGAGGGACCAAAGCCGGAGGGATGGCACAGGTCCCCAACGCCCGAGGGGACGCGCTGGCAGCCACCCTTCCCCGCCCAGGATTTATCTTCAGACGAAGGCAAGGAAAGAGCCGCCACCAACCATCAATTTCCCATTTTCTCCCTGAACTTTGTCCAACTGTCTAAACTGAGTTTGGGAAGTAAAGGATTTTCCTCAGACACACATAATCGGCATAATCAGCAAAGCCCTGTCTTTCGGCCCCCTAATTTGCAATGTGATATGATGGCACTTTTTGGCAATAACTGAGGTGATCTATAGTCGTGAGGATATAGTCCCCCGGTAGAGGAGAGATTTATGGTTCTGGCTATAACAGATATTTTACTCCTCAGCAGCAATAAAGGCATGGCTGAAAGCTCTACAAAATCAAAATAAATGCAGAGAACGAGGAAGCTTGTCAGGTAATAAACGAAGTTCTTTAAATCAATGGGGAATTTAAGGGAAAGGTGACTGAAGTTTTGGAGCAAGTGTTGCACAGGCCCGATAGCGCTATGCAATTACTTCCAGCAACGCCAACTTTTACCCTGTTCGTGGTTAGTGCTATTGTCTATAAGAGGTTTAAACTTAAATGAAATGTTTTTATAGATTACATTATGCAGTTTTGCAGATCTTTTATTACTCCACGACAAATACCAACTATTAAATTACATATCTTGGATGAGCATACGAGTATCAAAATTGCCCTGACGAAAGGCCGCTTCCGTAAAAAGGTCCCACAATTGGTTTACAATAAAACAAGGCAGAGAATTACAACTGTAGGAGCGTGGGTTGATGCCTTGGGGATAATTCTTCCTTTGCTGGCAGTCCATCCACGTGGTGCCTCTCCAAGGCAATGCACCAGGGGTTGGGAGCTCCTCATGGCCAACAGGCAACATTAGGGAAAACCACCAGTGCTGCCGGTTCCTTGGCTCTGGTGTTGGCAGCACCAGGAACCCTGACACCAGTGGGCTGCCACCCATGGATGCTATTTTCAACTGCCTGGCGTTGCCGGGAGAAGCACAAGTGGTGCAGCAGTGAACGCGGTGCTGGCAGCTGGCGGGCTGGCCCTCCCGTGGACGCCGTATGTGCTCGAAAAGCAAAAGCAAGGCTGTCCCCGCTGCCCGCGTGCGTGCACAGCCCTCATCATCCCACCGTCGGAGCACCTTGGCAGCACCGGCAGGGTGGGCACATGCTTCTGGCTGAACAAATAACGTGACACTATTGCTGTGCCATAGTTGTCCCTATCTCCCACCCCTTTTTAATTTGTATTTTTCATCTTTACCACAGCTAGAACACAAAATGTGAACTTACAAAGGCAACAAGGCTTCTCACTGGCTTTTGTGCAGACTTTGGAGCCCCAGCTTAAGTGCATGAATCACAGCGTGGTTTGTGTTGGGAGAGACCTTAAAGCCCCCCCAGTGCCACCCCCTGCCCTGGGCAGGGACACCTCCCACCACACCAGGCTGCTCCAAGCCCCGTCCAACCTGGCCTTGAACCTCCAGGGATGGGGCAGCCACAGCTGCTCTGGGCAACCCCGGCCAGGGGCTCCCCACCCTCACAGGCAACAATTTCTTCCTTATATCTCACCTAAATCTCCCCTCTTTCAGTGTGAAGCCATCACCACTTGTTCTATTGCTACATGCCCTCCCCAGCTTTCCTGGAGCCCCTTTCAGACACTGGCAGGGGCTGGAAGGTCTCCCCGGAGCCTTCTCTTCTCCAGGCTGAACCACCCCAACTCTCTCAGCCTTTCTGAAGCCCTGAGGCGACTCGGCAAGAAAAAGTTAAGAAACCTAATGCGTTTGCCAAAACAGGAGAAAACAACAGAAAGATAAAATACAACATCAAACTCTTAAAGCAACCTTGCCTATCAACCACTAATGATGATGTTCTTACTGATAATCCTTAATACAAACGTTAATGACCGGTCCAAGCCAGTCACTGGGTTTGTTCTATGGTAAACCACAGGCATGTTCTCACACAGCTATAACCTAAGGGAGAGAAATGCCAGCCTCAGGGTCAAACCAGCCATTTCCCATCCTCTAGAGGAAACAGTCCAGAGTAACCTTCTGTAACAGATTTCACAGCAAAGTTTCTAACTTCACACAATAACTTTGAATTGCAGAACAATATGTATGTATTAATGTATCAGAAAGGGAGGAAACTCAAGCTATACCTATTGTAATTTGGCCCTCTGAGTATAAATTTAAACCCTTTGCTCATTTGTTGAGCCTAAACTACAGGAAAAATCGCAAAATTTAGACTGCCCTCCAGTGATTTCTTCCTATCCATCCCTACAAAAAACTGCTGCTGGTATATGAGCCTAAAATATACCATTATTATATATTAGAGCAAGTATGATATATTCTTGTGTTTTGTTGAAGTGCAAATTAGCTGTCATTCATGAAGTACCGAATCATTTATATTTCTATTTACACTGAGGGTGGTGAGACACTGGCCCAGGTTGCCCAGGGAGGGGGGGGCTACCCCATCCCTGGAAACATTCCAGGTCAGGTTGGACGGGGCTTTGAGCATCCTGGTCTAGTTGAAGATGTCCCTGCTCGTGGCAAGGGGGTTGACCACTAGATGCCTGTTAAAGGTCCCTTCCAACCCAAACTATTCTCTGATCATTGACACCGAATTCTTTTTCATAATATAGAAAAGGCTGTTTGAACCTCTTATAACGATGCTTTGTGCTGACAGCACGTAAGAAAATGGTATGAATGAGTGGGAGCTGGTTTCACAAAGGCTCTGGGTTCAGCAGCGCCCTGCTCCGCTCCCCGTCACGCTGGGGTACCTCAGCCAGATAAGTCATTGCAGTACAGAAATTGCAGCAAAAATCAGCGGCTATGACTCACGGCAGCTCAGGCAGCTCGTGATTCTCTATCTTGTCAGCGATACACAAGCTAATTAATCCCTTAAGGGACCATGACATCAAGGCAATTTTTCCTACCTGTTAATTTAGCATCATCTGGTTGCTCGATGCCACCCTAAGTAAATGGGTTTGAGCCTTCCTGTCAGTGGAGACTGGTACCAAACAGAGCTAGGGCGCCTTAATACACCCTCCACCAACATCTCCTACGTCAGCTTCTCACAAGAGTTCAAGCCCTGCTTAGCTCTTGAACCCTCCGGGACAGCCCCGGTGGAAGAGGCAAACACTCAGCACCTGCTGTAAGGGACCCACCGGCTCCCCAACACGGTGCTGCCGCCCAGAGAGGAGCTCCCCAGTTTGGGCTGTGGTGCACCTTCCCGGAGCTGGGTGCTCCCTCACCCTGGAGTGGGCAGCCGGTCCTTCCCCCAGCCCTCCGACGGGCGCACGCGGTGTGCCAGGGCACAGCCTTCCCCCTCCACGCCTGGAGAGCGTCGTGGAAAGACAGATTTCCACTCCCACGCCTGCCCGCTCCGCCGCAGCGTTTGTGCAGTGTCAAACAGATATCGAAATAAAACCATGGGTTTGTGCTCTTCAACAAATGCCAAGGTATATAATAAAAAACAGGCACTTTCTTTTCTTTGAGCTTAAAAAAACCACAAGCAGGAATGAACTTTCATGTGCCAGCAGAACCCAGAGTCACCAAGCAAACCTCTTACAGAAGTGGCCCTGAAGCCACCTTGGACCCAACTACTGTGGTCAGGACCTGACCTCCCACTCCAGGCCATGCTGAAGCACCCAGCGTGCCGCATCTCCTCCCTCCAGCTGCCCAACATCTCTCCCAGCTCCTGGGCAGTGTCCCGTGGGAGCACACTGGTTCCTAGCACAACTTTGATCAGGTTTGCTATACTTTTTTTTTCCCCAGAAAGCATTCACCGTGATTTAAAGTGTTTGCTTTGGAGCTGGGATTCGTAAGACATCAAGAAACTTGTTAGCGGAAATAGCATCAACAATTCGATCCCTGAGATTAACCTTCATTGCCGAATCGCTGCGTGTCCTGCTCAGGATGAGGTGTTCCTCCGCACGCTCAGCTAATGAGCTCCCAGGCAGTATTTTATCAAAGAAATGTCAGGGCCTTTCTGTTGTTGCTTCTTGTTTTGGAGCATTAGTGTTACTTATTAAAGCAAAGCGTGTATTTTATTCCCCCCCCCCGCCCCCGACAGGAAGCATTGAGGGCTGTCAGTAACAGCAACCAGCGGAGGAACAGCTGGCGCACATTTAATGGCGCGTTGTTGCGCTGTTAACACAAAGCTGTTACACGCCTTGATAAACACGTAACGGGCCTCATGAAATTAAAAGAAAATTAAAATGCAAATGTTTACACAAGATATATTCCCTTTTTTTTTTTTAAATACTCATTCACCTGCGTCGCAGGTGTGAGTAAGACGGAGGCCTGTGTGATAAGCCGAAGCTTGCAGGGTCATGGTGGCTGTGCCACCATGGTTGGGACATAAAGGGACACCTGTATGGTCCCGCTGGACCATTGCTCTGCTTGCAATTAACCACCCGTCTGTAATGAGGCAGTACTCCTTACGGCAGAGGCGCTGCTCGTCCCAGCGCCGTTATGGCAGGAGCTCGTGGCTGGGTGCTTGGCCAGAGCAGAGAGGGCTGAAACACGTCCCCCAGTTAACAGGTGAGACAAGAAAGGCAAAATATATAATATAGATTCTTCCAAGTAAAAGAATATACACTGCAGTCATCTTTGTGCAGATGGTTCCTTCATTAAATCTACACTAATTGCATGAATTTAAGCCCTACTTGATGCGCACACGAGGCAGGAATAAGTCCTGGAATCAGACAGGGAAGTCCAAAGGTCTCGGGGAAAGACGGGATAACAATATTTAGGTCCTGGTGGGCACCCAGCCAGGGGTGCCTTCAGTCCTGCAGCCCGTGGTGACCGCCCAGCCTGACGGGCTGTTTAAGCAATAAACCATTATTCAGTGCGAGTGAAATAACAGAGGGGAATGTGGCACCTGGAAATCTGCTCTGTTGCTGTAATTGTTATCACTGTCTTTGGGAATATCAACCCAAATGGGGAGAGTAGTGCTTTTTTTAGGAGCAGTTTCCACCAACCGATGGCCACTTTCCAAACCCCCAGAGCCCAGGGAATCGCAAGAAACAATTTCCAGCAGCATTTGTTGACGTGCATAAGCTCCAACTAAGGAATTACCTCCCTTTACATTTGTATTTAATTGCTGGTTTTTTGTTTTGTTTGGGGGTTTTTTTGATAGCACAGGTATAAAATAGAGCAAATAGGTCCATCGGGGCACAGGAGCAAGTCTTGGGACAGAAAGCACCTCAAATGGATAGTATAAGCGTCTTAATTGTCAGGATAAGACCTGACATTTTAAACCAGTACTGGAAAATTTATTAGTTTAGCCCAGAGCTACGTTACTGCCCAGGGACAGAGGTTGCTCCACTGACACGTTCATCCAGCAAGACCCCAAGAGCACATGCAGGGAAGCAGCAGCAGACAGTGCCGTACTCTATGTTCCCACAGTAATTCCCATTCTAATCAAGTGGGGAGCTGTTAAATGCATCGTTGCTCCTTTGTCAATGCTGCATATTCAGTGCAATAAATTGTGGCTCCGCAGATGAAACGGCGTCGGGGTGTGTTACAGTAACTCCCAGGTACAGCTTCCAAACAGGTCTATTTTCCACACGGGTGAGCAAGAGCCGATAACAGGAGCCACTTAATGGGAGGTGGAACAACTCAAGAGCTGCGAGAAGCTGGGGTTGACACGGACCCATACACAGCTCTGCCCATACCCAGCTGCCATCACCCATCTCAGGGAATCACACAAGTGAAAAAATCCTGATTTTCCATTCCCAACAAAGACTGGGCCTGGCCTGAATGCATCTTGGTAAAACAGTTATTTTGATATGAGAGGTTTTCCCCTTTTCTAAAATCAAAGCGCACTTCTAGTGTTAATACTTCTGATTATATACATGTTATACTTTCATGTGTTTGCTTCCAAAGAGGAATCCCTAATTTGTTTGCACAGCAACATGGCTAATCTCCCTTGATCCATGGCAGCGTGTGAGTAGGTCACTAAAATGACAACGTTTAATAATTTGTCTCAAGAGGTAAATGATTTGGGGTTTGTACTCTGCATCACTTGAATGCGGCGTGAATTGCTGCAATACCACACACAGGCTCCGCTATTAAGCTTTGATGTTTAGAGCCAATAATTGCTAATTCCATCTAAATCTCTGACTTCACCCCCTGGGTAAGGAGGAAAAGCTTCGTTCTGGCTACACCTCCCTGTCCCACTGCAAATGGCATTTGCCAGCTCCTCTTCCCAAATTTTCGGAGCCTGGATGAGGCACCACAGGAGGGCAGACACCAGCCTCCTGTCTACATCCTCCCGGAGCCGCTTTACCCCCAGCATCTCGCAACACTGGTGGGTGCTGCTTTCTCTCACTCAAAAGCCTTGCTTGCCTGAAAAACATTCAATTCCCAACATATCCCATTCCAGCTCTGTATTAACCCACATAACTGCCATAAAAGCTTCTTGCCCAGGGTTAAGGTTAGTATTGACAAGTAGGCATCTACTCTCAGCGTTCCAACACCCTCCTGATGGTTGGTGTTTACTGCTTCCAAGTTGTTTTCCTGCTGGGAGCAGGGTGGGATGGGCAGAGCGCCTGCCTGCGGGACACAGCATCCCCTGGGACACCATGCAGGGGCCACCCAGCCCCACCACTGCGCTGAAAGGCCACATCCACCACAAGGGTGACCGCAAGATGGATGCGGACCAAGGGAACCACCAGCTGGAGTTGTCACGAGCACAATTTGCTTTCTACCCTTAAACACAAATCAAGTCTTTTCTAACCATCCTCCCTAGCGATCAAACTAAAATCCGCTCAGAGCAGCAAGTGGACAAGGACTTCTATTGCTGAACACACACACAGATGAAAAAATAAACATGTATGAAAGCTCTTAGAAGATTAACATTTTGCATTTGAAATGTGGACTTGAGCTGGCATTTTTTTTTTTTTTCCCCTGCTCCACCCATTTATGGATGAAGCAAATAATCAGGCTTTTTGCTGGGGAAATGCCTGGGACGTCCCAGCAGCCTGCTGTGACGTTGCCCAGTCAACGCAGCTTATGGAGCACATGGAAATAAGCATTTCGTCTTTACTTTTTCCAAGACAGAGTTTGGAAATGGTATCTTCCAAGGTCTCTGTGGCCTTCGGGAAGCTGCAAAACTCATTGAAAACTCAAGTTTGTCACAGCAGTACTTAGTGACTATCAAGTCATCAAGGGAATATCAGAAGGTCTTTGCCATCAGCTGTTAGCAACAGGGTGCCAGGGAGGAATGTGACAGTAATCACTGAATTGGTTAAAACCCACCCAAACCAAAGCCCATGTCTTCTCTACTAATGCCTTGTCTCATGTTTGTACAGAAGCCATTTCCATTGCACGCAGCTCGCTCACACTTTCTCCATTTCCGCTTTTATCCTTATGAACCAAGAGGTTTCTTCAAATGGCAGTTCCCATCCTACTTTATATTTTGGACTCCAGGTGAGTCAAAACTGACCTAAAACAATTAGGTTTCAGTGTAGCTATACAACTCCTACAGAACATTATTTTACCATATTTATCATATTTTACCATATTACTGTGAAGAGGGAAACAGTGGTATGTTGGCCATTGGGTTTAGAACTCTGCTTTGTTGCCTGCAGTCACTGAAAACATGAAATAAGATTTGGAAGACTGAGATTTTTAACGTGGCTATTTACAAGTTCATTTAAATATAATTGGTCATCTAAACTACACCGTGCGAGTCAATAGACACGCGAGGAGAGAACAGGGTGTTTTCCTGCCAAACTTCCTTAGAATCTATGATTTTTCCTATAATTCTTAACGTGTATTTTAGGAAGGCACCTCGGTTCTAGAGAGCAGTGCACGTCCCAGTTCCCTCAGAGCCACACGCCCGCAGTCCCTGGGCAGGATCCGACCACGATGCACAGGTATCTCCATACACTAAATCCTTTCTTTCCTAATGGCTTTCACACTATTCCTTCCACAGGCAAATTAAAAAGAAGATCTATTGGGCTTCATTGCCTACCTTTCCTTGAAAGTATACATTACTAAGCATGCCTAGAGCTTGCAACTAAATTGAAAAAAGAAAGGAAAAGCAAGCAACCAAAAAACCCACATCTCAGGTTTTATTAAGTAAATTGTAGAGTATAAGAGAAAGCCTCATATATACAATATTTAAAAATTTTGTATGTGGATCACTAAAGCATTGCATTAGGCTCCTCATATGAGATGTATAACCTATTAACCAGCAGAATGTTTAATTAAAACTCTAACTTCAGTGAGTAGGAAACCATTTTTCTCTTAAAATGATAGTTAACAGGTATTAAAACTGCAGGGGGAGGAAAAAAAACCCCCCATTTTAAGCCATACCTATGAGGTCTGAATTCACCTTCTTTATGACATTTATTCTTACTGCTGCTATGAGGCAGGTCAGCGTAATTAGGTCTGTTTGCAAGAAATTCTTGGAGTCATTTGTTTTCGCTGAGGTTTTGAGAAGAGCCAAGAGCTCTAGTCGCGTGGCTGTCAAAGAGCCACCACAGGTAGCTCTGCTAAGACCAGAGCTCATTTTCTCAATTGCATCTTCCACGGTGTCATTTTGCCCTTTCCTCAGACTGGTGCAACTCGAAATTAATGGGTTCCTTCTGCCTGAAGATGGAGGGCATGGTCTTTATTTTTTCCTCCCTTATTTGCACCACCCATAGGATGAAGAAAGAACAATGCGCGATTGCATTAGGCTTTCTGAAACTCTTGTTCTCCCTACTAGGAAAAGCCCTAGCAAGAAGATGTTATCATGACATGATTTTATGTTGCGAGTAGCCATTTCGAGTGCTTGGGACCAATTTTTCAGAGGTGCCAGTGACCTGGTTTGCACACTGGTTTTGGTGGGAGCTCTGGGAGCTCAGAGCTTGCTGGTTCAGACCACCCCCTATAGCACAGCAGTTGTGGATGCTCCAGGTGAACATGTGTGGAGCACAAGGCACCTGAGCAAGAGCACAGGACAAGGCAAGGACCAAGGGATATAAAAAAAAAAGTGTGAAGTCTTCAGAGGAATGGGCAGAGAGGAAGATTTTCTGCTGGTCTCCCCAGATAGCCAAGAAGATTTTTGGGTCCAGTTCTCCACGAGCTACTGTGGCCAGCTTCAGAAAGGCAAAAGCTTTGTGCACGGCTCTTTGGCTAATCATCCTGCTTCATGGTCTTCCTTTAACCTGCTCATTCGCTTGCGTGGGAAGCGGGGACAAAAAAAATAAAATAAAAAGCCCTGTGACAGAGCTATCGTTGCTTTTCTGGAAGAGCTGCACCAAAGAGCTCTTGGAAGGGAAAAAAAAGAGAGTTACAAACTGCACCTGCTCAGTCTGACGTGATCCTACACGGTGCCTCCCTCGGGCTGCTTCTCAGCAACACCTCCACTTTTGGGGAAGTCGCAGGTCCCAGGCAGCAGTGAGCCACGGCCAGTGCCAGGCCAGTGGTGGCCAGCAGAAAGCAGGATGATCTTTGAGCCGTCTGCCCGAGCAGTGCAGAACTTTGAAAGGAAGAATAGTGCATCCCTAAGACTGTCTTGGTTGTACCTTAATGGGGTGCAGGGGGGCTCTTTACTGCACCACTGTTCTCCCTTTCCCATTGAGCGAAGGAGCCGGTCGATGTCTCCTGCGGGAGCCACCACCAGTGCTTCCTTCCACCCCCTCCAGTCCCCGGGCAAGCTCCGGGCAGCGCCTGGAGAAGAACAGCATGCCGGCAACGCAAGAGCCTCCGAGACTCCTATTATTTCTAGCTTGCAGCTAATGAGTACATGAAAAACCATTCAAGTCATGGAAAGGCCATTTAGGCTGGTAATAACCCGTATCCCTGTTGAGCAGGACCTGGCTACGGATGCTCAGGCAAGATCCATGCCGCAAAGGAAAATTCTTTATGGAGTTTCTAGGTTATTAACATCACAAAGCCCCTAAGTTATCTAAACAGCATGTAGCCGTGCTATTTTTCTGCTGCTGGTGCATGTCTTATCATTAAATCCACTCACACGATTTTGGGAACACAGTTCTTCCCTTCCCCCCACCAGTGATCAAAACAGAGCAACTTTAAAAAACCCTGCTTCACAATAAGGAGGTAACAACAAAAATAACGTTTAGATGCATAGTGACTTCATGCAGCATAGGCTTTGTACAGGCAAAATATCTTCAGCTGGAGCCCAGAAGAGTACCAAATATTTAAAGGCAACACAATTCTGATGCTAAAACTAATTTATTCTACAACCTATCTTGTATTTATCAGGATCCTTAATCAGAAAGAAACGACTGATCAGGGAGATTATCATCTGGTATAATAAAACTATCACATTGTAAGATACAAAAGAAAAACCTGCTGTGAATGACTATTCCCTTCTAACATCACAACAATCTATTCTTAGGTTTAGTCAAATATATTTAGTTTGCTGGTGAACTCAGGTGATCAAGGAGCTCAATTCAACTATAAAAAGTAGAATCAGCAGATGCATTAATTTGCATTTTTAAAGGAACACCACTCAGCAGCGCTGACAAAGCAAAACCTACACTTTTATTCACAAATCCTGAGTAATTATTAATTGCAGGCTGTAGCACCGTGCTTGGGTATGGATGGCGCTACCCATGCTTACTGCAGCGCGTCCATGCGGAGCTGCTGGAAGAAAGAGGAGTGGGATGGGATGGGAATGACGGTGAGACCAGCTGAAACACCCTGAGGCTAAGGGAAAGCTGTGAGTCTACTCCGGCTGGGATTTCTCCGTGGCAGAAGGCAGAGCCAGCCGGGAGGCGTCGCTCCGGGAGGTGGCCGTGCGCCACATATGCCATCGAGCCAATCTCTAAGGCAGAAATCAACCGCAGGAAAATCAGCCAGAGGGGACGGGGCACCACGACACCCTCCCCGTGGTGGGGAGAGGGCTGCTGGCACCCCTACAGGATTAGAAAAGCTGAGGAACAGGGAACACGCTGGAAAAGAACCCCAAAGCCAACCTCTTGACAGTGGCCATGCTGACAAAGCCAATGGCGTCGTTGCAAATGAACTGCTTCAATAAACAAAACCAGCCAGATTGAGGAATATTTCCAGCAAAGCCAAGGGAAATGTGATCATACAAATTACTGTAGCATTTTACCCAAGTTATCCAGGTGGCATGGGTTTTTTGTGTGTTTTCAGGGGAAAACACTAAACAGCCCATCAAGACCTCAGTCCTTTCAGCCCACAGAATCCACTGCTTTTTGAGACAATCCACTGCTTTTGGAGCCAGCCCCAAACTGGCCACGCTGCTCGATCTCTCGTTCCCACTCCCACGACGGTATTTTGTCGTCTCTCCACGCTATCTCCACAATACACCCAAAAGCAAACTAATCGCCCCTGGTTTGCTTTCCCTGTTATTTTTGGAATAATTATCTGAAGAAAATTTTAAGATGCAAGTGAGAAAATGCCAGCATCAGAGAAGCTGCAGGCAAAGCTAATTGCTCGATCTGCTTCTGTAGATCTAATTTAAAACAGGAGTTGAACTTCTGGAGCCACTGCTTATTTCCTTGGAGGCATATCCATCAGTCTGATGTGAGTAATTTCAACGTGCAGAGACATTTTTACCCTTCTCTGTAGGTATAATTGTGTTAATGCAGGTGAGCAGGTGCTTCTGGGCATGCAGGAGAGACCGCAGCCCGAACGGTGGATTTGCAAATAAGTAAACTTGTCATACGTGTCCCTCCCTCGCCAACACTTCATTGGGATTTAATTTTTTCCAGAGATATTAAAAACCTTATTGAACTTGTGATGTGTCACCTCAGGGTCCCCTGGAGCTGGGCGTTATTGCTCCACCACCTTGCTGCTCCCCATAGCAGAGCATCGTGTACCGCAGCCATAACTATGTTTTAAAAGAAAGAGGAAAAGTGTTAAAAATGTACTTTTCAAGTAGGTTCCTTAATTGCTATGTGTTCTGCAAACCTGATGTGCAGACACCTAATCCCGCAGCCTGGGGTTTCTCATCCCAGGGCCCCATGGCTGCTCCCATCTGCTATGTAGTTGTTGCTGCTTTCCCAGCATTTTTTGGAGCATGAGTGGGATTTGAAGTGTTTGATCTTGGAAAAGAGAGGACTAAGATGAAGCACGATTAAAGTATTCTCAATAATGACTGTTTTGGATAATAGTTATTTGGAGATCGTCTGCTGTTTCATTACTCAGAAGTTAGAAGATAGTGAAACTGAAAGACTTGAAACAAACAAACAAGAAATAATCAGAAAATATGCCTTTTTTTCCTCCACTGAAAGAAAGAAATCTGGGGAAGGCATTGTCATGAGATGTCCATAGATGGAGATTTCCTCGCTTTAAAGACGATTGAACAAGAAAAACTAAAAGTGTTAGTGGTAATGTTTTAAAAATATTCCCAGCTGGCCTCAGTGCACACTGCCCAGGGTATGAATTATAGTCTATTCTTTGGTGGACAACCAATAATGACAATCTTACAACACTTCTGATTTTTAGCTATGTTTCTATTCCCCTCCTCTTGAATCACACATATAAAGACTCAGAAGCCATTCTTATGTTGAGTTTATACTGAAATCCCACTGCAAGGTCCACGTGAGCATATGTAAATACGCGTGCAGCACGATTAAAACAAAAATGTTGCATTTTCATGGTTTAATCAAACTGTAAAATTAATCCGTGGTAAGGCTTATTCTACACTACTTCTTACAGAGAAGCAAATGCAATTAAAATGTTGCCCAAATTCATAGTTGTTGAGCTAGTGTAATAAGCGTGTACAAAAAGGGACCCTTGAGACACACAGTTGAGCCCCAAATAGCTTTTTTATTCAAGATGAGCCCTCGCATCGTGGGAGCACCGAGAACAGCAGCAGAGCTATCACAGGCAGGCTGATTACTTTAGCAAGACTTGCTCTATTTAAAAATAAATTTAAAAAAAAAAAAGCATGTGCTAAGATCAGATCTTGTAGCAACGTTTATCTTTTGCCTGGCAGTCCCTCACCAAGGGCTTTGCAGATGACTGCCCGTGTTGCACAGCCCCGTGAAAGGTGCGGGGACAGGGCTTTGCCCTAATAAAATCCAGGTGCAATCAAGGTAAAGAAAAAAATAAATTGCTGTGATCATTATTTTTGCCTCTAGAGGTACTAATAAAAAAAAAGCAAAAAAAAATAATGCGATGTGCCATTAATAGGATGTTACACAGAGATTTCAGCTCCGGGTTGAGTTACCAGTTCTGGGCAGCACTCGCTGGCGTTCAGTGCAACGCTTTCTCACGCGCACTCCTCCTGAACACAGAAGGTTCCAAAGGAGGACAGTAAACAAGCTTTAATCCCTGGGAAGTACCTAACACTTCTGTGTTCTGAGGGGGAAAAAAGCTAAGTGGGCTAATACGGAGTACAGGCGGAGTTAAAGAACTGGAATCCTACACCCATCCAAACATACAAAATATGATATCGAGACCCAAGACCGTAACACACGTGGACAAGTTACAGATAAGACTTTCCAAAGAATCCAGAAAAAGCCCCAAACCAAGATTGCTATGTAGAAAGAGCAATTGCAGCTCAGCGTGACTAAGACTTCTCTTATTCAATTTCTGCCTTTCAATATCCATTTCTTGCAGGGAAATGCAATACCTGAATCATGCTTTTCCCTGTATCTACACCCCACAATGAGAGCACAGAGCAGGAAAGGCCAATTTTTCCAGTGTCTCCTGCCAAGTGTACTTTGGCTAGCACTTTGCCCGTTCCTGGTGATGCCAGCCCAGGTCACAGTGCCAGCAGTTCACCACCACTCTCTGGCACAGACAGACGTAGACCTGGCAGTAAAGCCTTTTATGAAGTTTATAGGTTGCACACTGCCCACATCGCACACAACATTTCTTTGAAATAACCACTTATTGTGCAGCTTTACCAGTGATTTAACCAAGGTGCTTTTCCCAGCTTCCCCTCCTGCCCCCGCTTTTCCATCCCCAGTAGATGTTTTACAGATGATGCACTTGGGTGTCTTCCTCCAGATTCAAGGGGTCACCCCAACTGAGCCCCAGGTTCACCCTAAGATGAGTTGTCCCCACCAAGGATCACCCCAAAAGAGGTCAGACCTCGTTGCCTGCTGCTCTCCTGGCTTTTCCAACTGGCTTGCCAGGTTTGGTGTTCGCTGAATCCTTCAAATCGTCCTGACCCCAAGATGAAGCACAGGAGCAACACAACTGTCTGCCCAGCAGGATCCTGCAGGACCACCTCACCCTGCAGAGATGGGCGGAAGTTACTAATGAAAGTGTCTGATGGAGAATTTATCCTGTCTGGCCTCCACTCGCCTCAGGCCATTTCGACCAGCAAGCTGTTTGCGTGCTTGGCCACCAACTCTCTCCTAGCATCAGGAAAGCTTGTTTGGGAAGGAAGATCTTGCCCATTGCTGTGCAGAGGCTGTGGTCTCCCACAGCGGTTTGAATCCAAAAGAGTAATTTAGACCTCGGAAACCTGGGCTGGCGGTCCTGAAAGTCAAATGAAATTCAATACTTTGGAGGAAAAAGCAATGTGGTGCATTTAAAAGAAAGAAGACCCCACACTGCTACAGACCTGCTCAGCTTCCCCAGACAGCCTAACACAATCTGGTTCCCCTTTAAGGTCCCTAACCCAATCAACTAAACATTAGCAACAGGCTTTAGCGGAACAGATACTGCAAATAAATACTGAGCAGTTACAAAACGTCAGGGGGCCACAACCAGATCTCACAGTTTGATCGCTTTGCTGCAGTTTTCAGGGCTGTAGGTCACCGAGTGCTGTCTCCGCTTTCATGGGGACCTGTTTTCATGGTGTGCCATTTCCTGCCTTGCAGGGATGCCAGAGGCTTACACTGAATCCGAGTTAACGTTATGACCAGAGATGTTATGATTTGCTTTTCAATATTAAAAAAACAACCTGAAAAGCCAACCAACCAACAAAGCAGAAAAGCCGAACCAGACAATTACGACAATACCACCTCACGGGAGAGGAGTTTGGTCTGTTTTATAGGTAGTCAAAGCAGGAGTGGTCCTCATCCAATACATGAGCCATGCAGCCGAGGGGAGGTTTCCCACCGCCCAGCCCACCTACAGACAGCTCTTCATAACCCAACCCCTGGGTTCAGCTGTACCTGCCATCCCGGCTCACCTGTGAAACAACTTTCAAACGAGGTGGGAGAACAACTACTCACACACTAGAGAGCTCCTGGACTCTGCATATAATCACCCCGAAAAAGGGCCAAAGGCTTGCGCTGGAGAAGATGTCCTACATTTCCCGAAAGTCATTGCAGTGGTGAGATCAGCAGCACCCAGAAAGTCCCTTTGCACTCCAACAGAAGGCCAGTCCTGAGCTCAAAGTTCTTCTGCCTAAGGACAGATGCAGCCCAGCTGCAGAGAGGAATCCCTTGGTTCAATTATTTAATTTTTTTTTTTTTAAGCAACTACTTTGTATTTGGGTTATTGTCTGCATTTCAGGTCGGTGAGTCGAAGGGCTGAGCAAGTTGGTGGAGAGCAGGGCTGCAGAGCGCACAGCTTTGATACCAGAAGAACCAGACAAACCCACAGCATTAACAGCTCCAAATTGAAGCCACGAGTTCTTAACTGGGGAGACGCTTATTATTTTTTACTTTTTTTGCCTTCCAAATCCACACAAGTGTGTTGGCTTTCATTTTCCACCACTTACACATTGCTAATACCTGGTCGCAGTAGCCAGCCTGTACCATGGACACTTTAAACATGCACTAGTCTCATACCTGGACACAGAGTAAATAGACGGGTTTGGATAAATGAAAAATCAATGAGCCAGCAAAGGCTTCTCTCATTTGATTGATCCAGGCCCCCGGGCGGCAGGCGCAGCAGCATGCAAAATGGTGTTAACGTAGCACGAGTATAAATTCCCTTCACAGGAAGTACAGTAACAAAAACTAATAGCAGCACAAATGCAGTCCAGAGTATCACTGATCCCAAAACATTAGATGACAGCATCAGATAATTTAATGAACGGTACAGAGCTTTCGGAGAGCAGCAGNAGCCCACCTACAGACAGCTCTTCATAACCCAACCCCTGGGTTCAGCTGTACCTGCCATCCCGGCTCACCTGTGAAACAACTTTCAAACGAGGTGGGAGAACAACTACTCACACACTAGAGAGCTCCTGGACTCTGCATATAATCACCCCGAAAAAGGGCCAAAGGCTTGCGCTGGAGAAGATGTCCTACATTTCCCGAAAGTCATTGCAGTGGTGAGATCAGCAGCACCCAGAAAGTCCCTTTGCACTCCAACAGAAGGCCAGTCCTGAGCTCAAAGTTCTTCTGCCTAAGGACAGATGCAGCCCAGCTGCAGAGAGGAATCCCTTGGTTCAATTATTTAATTTTTTTTTTTTTAAGCAACTACTTTGTATTTGGGTTATTGTCTGCATTTCAGGTCGGTGAGTCGAAGGGCTGAGCAAGTTGGTGGAGAGCAGGGCTGCAGAGCGCACAGCTTTGATACCAGAAGAACCAGACAAACCCACAGCATTAACAGCTCCAAATTGAAGCCACGAGTTCTTAACTGGGGAGACGCTTATTATTTTTTACTTTTTTTGCCTTCCAAATCCACACAAGTGTGTTGGCTTTCATTTTCCACCACTTACACATTGCTAATACCTGGTCGCAGTAGCCAGCCTGTACCATGGACACTTTAAACATGCACTAGTCTCATACCTGGACACAGAGTAAATAGACGGGTTTGGATAAATGAAAAATCAATGAGCCAGCAAAGGCTTCTCTCATTTGATTGATCCAGGCCCCCGGGCGGCAGGCGCAGCAGCATGCAAAATGGTGTTAACGTAGCACGAGTATAAATTCCCTTCACAGGAAGTACAGTAACAAAAACTAATAGCAGCACAAATGCAGTCCAGAGTATCACTGATCCCAAAACATTAGATGACAGCATCAGATAATTTAATGAACGGTACAGAGCTTTCGGAGAGCAGCAGCAGCCTGTTTAGCATTGCTTATTTTATCTCTGTACCATTTGAAGCTGTGTGATGCCGTATATCTTGTTCAGGAGGTACATAACAACCATTGGTTAAACACTGATCTACAAACTACGTGTGGGCTTATAAATTCTCATCGTATTTTCCTAGTAAAGTTTTTACATTTTTTCCCCCCCGCTAGATATATTGCTGGGACTTCTTTACCACACAGCAGACACTTCCCGCAATATTGCGCAGTCACGTCTGCATATTTTGTTGTTGAAAAGTCTCTTAAATAACATCTGTTGTGGTCTAAAACTGACGATCCATAGATAAGATCGGATAAGATAAGCATCTGACAATCCACAGATGCTTATCTCCAGTTTTAAAGACCTGCTGCACTTGGGATGTTGGCCCTCTGAAGGGCAGACAGGGGTAATTCACACAGCATGTGTGGATTCATCAGGTTCAGGCACTGGTGATTACATTTTGCCAGATTAACCTCCACATAGTTGCCCATGGTTGCTATGTGTGGATAAATAACGAAGGTTTCTTTCATATATATATATATATATATATATAAAAATACTAGACATCTACTGTGATACAGAAATAAGGAAATTCCCCCCTAAAGCCATGTGCTTTTTGGTGGTTTTTTTTTTTTTAATTTTATTTAAAGGACTGTATCTTTCCGCCTCCGAAATCAATGGTTCATTTTTCATCAGCTTCAATAAGAGCAACGCCCAGCCTAGATACGCCTGTGCATTACCATTGGAAGAAACATCCCCACCATGCCACGGTGATCCATCAAAGGCACTGGATTTCAAAATAACATTGATCTGCTCCAGGGACTTACAAAGGTCATTAAAATACACCTTCAAGGTATACACAGTAAAAGCACGAACAACTTGATGCGTCAGAAAATTTACGAGAGCGTGTCACAGCCAGCAACAAGGTTTTCAGAAGTTCTCTGAAGTTTTCATTTGTACCCCTGGGAGAACCTGGCTGGTACAGGGAAACATGAGCTTGAAGCCACCATAAGTTCAGGTAAAAAAAGATGCCAGATGAGCTCCTGGCAGTTCTACTTAAGGCCAAATGCTGACAATAGGTCAAAGAACAACTCCTGCAGGCAGTTTTTCCAAACCCTGTTAATAGTTGCAGAGGAACCTGCTCAAGAGCTGCACGCAGGTTGAGCCTTTTGCCCATCAAAGTGCTTAGCCACCATGGACCACGGCGCAGGGTCCTAAGGACCTCCAGGGAAAGCACAGGGATGGTGTTCAGCCTGGTGGGACACAGCACGAGGTCAGATGGGAAGGTCTGACTACAGACCCCAAGCACCCACATCTGCCCTTCTCTGCCCCATCTCTCCCCATGCAACGCCACCCAGCTCCATCCACCACGCCACGGCGTTTGTCTGTTTTGAATCCCCAGCACGTGGTCACGCCAGTTCAGAGCACAGCAAAGAACAGCCTGTTTCCCAGTGGAAAACTACAGTTGTCCATGGCGGTGAATATGCATGGAATACCATTTTCTCTGCAGCTGAAATTTGGGGAGCGAAGAGTTAATGTTCTCATCTGCATATCAGGCCCAGACATGACTACAGGTCTCGCTTCTAAAATATAATGATTTATATTTCAATATATTTTCGACTTGCACCCTTCTCTTCCTAAAAGATCCCTTCTGAGGGGTTGTACGGTTTTGATTCCCTACCTCCCGCGCTTCTTAAAATGGCAATAATTATTTGCAGGCAAAATCTTGTTTCTTTCCAAAAATCCTGGCGCTGCACACTGCGCTGTTCCGCCACAATAAGAAGCCAAAAATCTTAAAAAGGGGCAAAAATGAACATGCCATTTCATTACCATTTTTTGATTAGCGGTTCCTGAGCCATAACCTCTAATGGCAGTAATTAACTGACTGAGCTCTCATACAGGCATGACAAAGCCCCCGACGCGCGCCAGAGACTCAACACGCAGGGCAGACCCATCGCAACACAGCTGCGAGTTTTAAGATGTTGTAAAGAACGTCAAGGAACAATAAACATGATTGAAGAGCTTGTTTGCGGGAACTGTTCGAATGCTCCCTCGCCGTACTGTGAGCAACAACAAAAAAAAAAAAAAAAAAAAAAAAGGAGAAAACAGGCTTAATTGTCTTCATTACGCCTATCAGAAAGACAAGCTACTTGGGAAAGCAACATGCAGGCTCACTTCATCCAAGACTTTGCTAAAATACTGACGCTTGTTCTGCTTTAGCTTGCAGTTGTCACAGTGAGAAGAGACATTTTCAGAGTGCAGACAAACAGGGATTTGGTATAACTGTTATTTGTCCATCCAACAGTCACAAAACGTAATCCCTGTGTTATCAATTCCAATTGCCCCAGTATAATCTCTTCCCCAAGGGCATCATCTTTTGGGTTAAACACAGGTTTGGTGCTTGTCGCTACTTGTTTTACCCCTACGTTACATGAAGTCAGGACTTGTGCTGTTACTTTTGAAGTTTTAAAGCCTTTTAGAGAGAACCTCTAAACAAGAGCAATACAGATAACGCTCTGCTGCGCCAGAAGGAACATTAGGAGCTTCCCAAGGAAGCTCCCAAATTGTTACTAGGAAAGTATTTGCTTAACATCAGAGTGTTGTACACATGAAAATAGAAAGATGCATGAGATTTATCGCTTTTTCCTGTACCTCCAGTGCACCAGCTCCCTGATGCTGGGCTGGAGGGCAGTCCCACGGTCCAGCCCCATCGCATTTAGGTTACAAGTGCAGATTTCAAAGGTGCTTTTATGTTTCATCTCTCACAAGACGTGCAGCCTCTGAAGTTGCTAACTGTTTCAACCAGGTGCTTTAGGCCAGGCTAGACAGGCAGGATCCCACCCACACACGGCAAAGCTGTGACCCCGAGCGTGGTGACCCTATGGGTGTCCTGGCAGAAGGTCACAACCTGCCAAGAGCTCAAAGGGGAAAGCGAGTCCCACAGCCACCATCAGGGACCAGCAGGGTTTTCCTTGACCAAAGGGGAAGGGCACAAACAAGGCAGTATTTCTTTCTAAAGCCTTTTCCAGAGCTTCTTCACCGGGGGAGCTCCATGGGGGTTACAGATACCCCAGAATCCCCTCTCTGACCAAGGGCAGGGTCTGGCAAGGACAGCACACAAAGCAGCGCATCCACTGCTGTCAGCACGTTCGGAATCATCCAGCGTTTACTTTCCCAGCTTAGTTCCCATTCCCAGAGGCTGGGGGGTTTCCTCAGCTGCTGCACTGCCAGCAGCTCCCACCCTCCTCTACAGAGGCAGAAACCTTCCTCCCTTCACCACCTCATCAGGCACAGAAAACACAGCCCCAGAGAGGAAGGCTCAGTAACACACAGAAACATAAAAGCATACCTGAGATTTCCAGAGACACGCTCCTATTCTGCAAGGTGAAGCCTGCGACCTTCCCCAGCCATCGCGGCGGCGGGAGGCAGCCCCTGCCCCCAGGGCAGCTGAATCCCAGCCCCTCACAAGGAGACCCCCGGGCTCCTGCTGCAGCTCTTCTACCATCCCAGCACCAATCAGGACCTCCACCACCCCCACCACCACTAACCAGGTGGGGATGTCTCAGCTCCAGCTGAGGAGCAGCTCGTTAAACCCCTACCGCCACCCTGCCACAAGACAATTGCCTTTAAATGCTTTATAAATCCAACAGGCTTCCTTATGAAAGCCGGCGCGCCACTAAATCATTTCACCACTCGAGGTTCAATCTGCACTTGACTCCTCTATTTACTATTTTCATGCTATTACCAAAGGCAGTGGTCTTAATTAAATGCAATTACACATCTCCTGATGAAAAGCTTCGAGTGCCGTGTCAGAGACCAGCACTCCAGTAGCACAAACCAGCCCCACTGGGGGGGGGGGGGGGGGGNGCAGCTGGGGGATGGTGTCTCCTCTCCCTCTACACCTCGCACACCCCGCTGCACCCTCGCTGTAACCAGAATATGTGCCTCTGATGATCTGAACGCCTTTTTCTTCAACATTTCAGGAAGACCTGATATCTGCTCTTTGGCTGTATAAAAGTATAAAAGAGCTTCTCCCTCACCAGCCCTGCACCCCAAGAATCCAGCCAGCGTCTCCATCCACCGCCTTCCCACCCCCTTTTTGTGAGGGAAGTGTTTCATCCAAGCGGCTAGCAATATTTGCTGCAAACCTTGAATGAGTTAATCTTTCCCTGGAAAAGAAAAAAAATCCCATTAAATATATACTCGAAAGGAAGTTTTCTGAAAGCATTGCAACTGGTAAAGTAAAAATCCTGGCGAAGCTCAGCTGTCAGCTCCCAGGCAGGGTCTGCGGGTCCTACGGCTCTGCGCTGCAGCAGCCTGGAAGCTCATTTAATTGCTCCATTTAATTTGAAAGGGGAGAGTTTGGAGGAGTAAGGAAAGGAGCGGTTTTGAAGGGGCTGCGTGCTGTTTTGATGTGCGGTCCTTCCCCAGGGACGGCCGGCATGGACCCACGTGTCGCCTCTCTCAGGCTGCTGCAACGCTAAAAGAAGTGGCATTTCTAGTCTCGAAGGGACTCTGGTGGGAAAGGAAACCTCTAAGAAATACTTCTGAAAAGTTAAACCTACCAACCGTCCCGCCAAAGTGAAAATATGGTATTGATTTACTTTTTTTTTAATGATTAATACCATAGGAACGGAGCAGTCTAATTTTAATTAGCGTAAATTACATTAAAGCAGTCTGGAACTTTTTAATTGACCTGCTGGCTCAGTCAAATATAAAATGGCAAAGTAAATACCGACAGACAGACGTGCAGTTGCGTGGACGTGGCAGAGAGGAGTAGCACCGTGGGGTGAACACACCAACCCTTCATCCACCTCCTCCTTCCCCCTCTTCCTCCCAGCCAGGGAGATGCTCCCGAGTGGGTCCTACCTGCCACCAGCTCCTTGCTGCCTTCCACGCATGGGTGCCTGGAAGCTCAATATAATAAACATTTTATATTAATCAGGAGCCTTTTTTATCCCAGGCTCATCAACGGTGTGTGCAGAGTGTGTTGATTTATAGCTTATTCCCTTAAGGAGAGTTAATGTCGTACTCAAAGCACCTCCAGCTCTTGTTTTGGTTGAGGGGGACATCTCAAGCACATGAGGTTGGTATCGATACGCCGTGCCCGGGTATTGATACACCCCAGCATCAGCGTGGGCTGAGTGCATGAGCAATTCCCTGGAAAAAATCCTGCGGGCCATTCTGACGCTCAACCATGAAAAGCATTGATCGAAAACATCGTCGTCAGCCGCGGCGATTTAAGAACACGTGGTAAACATAAAAGCTGTGGCTGGAAAAAATTTTTACATCCTTCTTAAGGTCCTCAGTGGAAGTGCTGAAAATAAATCGGTAACACTATTCGCTGAAACCGCAGAACACTTAATTCGCAAATTTTTGAGCTGCTTTGCAAACATTAAACTGACACAGTCTGGGCTTTGGACGCATTTGGTAATATTGCCAAATTTCCATATTCTCTCTACAGAAACTCTGCTGAGCACTGTCCGTCTGCAGGAATGAAGGGGAAATTAAATTTCTGTCGTTTCTGTCGCTTCTTTGTCAGAACAGAGGCAGATTTGGAGATGTGATGGTACTGCTGCCTTCTGCTGTTGCACCACTGCTGCAAACTTGCTTATGGCAAGGGCAAGGAAGATGCACCATCTTTACAATTTGCAATGCTCTGCTCAAAATACGTCTTACTCCACTTAAGCAACTAAAAAGAAGTCATGTGAAGACGGCCCAAAACCTTTTAAAATTTCCCAGGAAGTTTACGCTCCATCCAAATCTTCTCTCAGCACCGCTTTCCACACAGCACGTTATTTCTCTTGGTGAAGAACTGCAGCTGTCGCCCTTGCGCAGGTGTTTTAATGCAGCTGCATATGGGCAGCACATCTGTGCTAGTAAATACCCCTTTGACAGATACTAGAAATTATTTACATGGCAGAACAGGTAAAGTACTAAGAAGGGAAAAAGGAAAGCGATTCACCGATGCCATGAAAAATCAAATTAAATGATCCCCCCAGCATCTCCCACCTGTGTTGGACCACGCTGCCAGAACAGGTCTGGTCTTGGGGACCGGTAACTGCTCCCTGGAGCTCACCTTCACACCTGAGACACGTTCCCTGCACTAAAGCATTTAAAAGATGTCCACGAAAAATGGGTTGATTTGTCACTTGCAGTTCCTGTCCACTGGGGCAAGCACTGCTAGATCCTGTTATAGGGCCCAGAGACGTCAGGTGACATCTCCGAAATAATGAAGGCCCTCATCAGCAACGTTCTTGACTCCTACTGCTCTGTCAGACTTTACTATCAGAGTCACGCAGTCCTCTGGGGCAAAGTGCAGGGTCCTGCACGTGGGTCGGGGCAATCCCAAGCACAACTCCAGGCTGGGGGGAGAATGGCTGGAGAGCAGCCCCCAGGAGAGGGACTGGGGGTGTTGGGGGATGAGAAGCTGGACACGAGCCGGCACCGTGCGCTGGCAGCCCAGAACCCCCCCCGGACCCTGGGCTGCATCCCCACAGCGGGGGCAGCAGGGCCGGGGGGGGATTCTGCCCCTCTGCTCCGCTCGGGGGAGACCCCCCCTGGAATCCTGGCTCCAGCTCCGGGGGTCCCAACAGCAGGAGGACACGGAGCTGCTGGAGCGGGGCCGGAGGAGGCCCCGGAGATGCTGGGAGGGCTGGAGCCCCTCTGCTGGGAGGACAGGCTGGGAGAGCTGGGGGGGTTCAGCCTGGAGAAGAGAAGGCTCCGGGGAGACCTGCCAGCCCCTGCCAGTGTCTGAAAGGGGCTCCAGGAAAGCTGGGGAGGGACTCGGGATCAGGGAGTGGAGCCACAGGACGAGGGGGAACGGTTTTACACTGGCAGAGGGGAAATTTAGATGAGATATTGGGCAGAAATTGCTGGCTGTGAGGGTGGGGAGCCCCTGGCCGGGGTTGCCCAGAGCAGCTGTGGCTGCCCCATCCCTGGAGGTTCAAGGCCAGGTTGGACGGGGCTTGGAGCAGCCTGGTGTGGTGGGAGGTGTCCCTGCCCAGGGCAGGGGGTGGCACTGGGGGGGCTTTAAGGTCCCTTCCAACCCAAACCATTCTGTGATTCTATGAAATGCAAGATGTGAGTGGATCTGGCCAAACAACACCTAATATCTATTTTTTCGTCCTGGTGGGATGGAGCACACCATCTCCGGTGGGTGGCATCCTCCCAGCTGCCCAGCAGACAGGTTGTTGCCACACAAACGGGATTTAATGGTGATTTTTACAGCGGTGCTTTTCTTGAGCGCGGTACCCTGTTGTTAAAATAAGTCAGCTGGGCAAGTGGGATGCTCTGGTGTCACCTTATTACTTGGCTTTCCGTAGAGGAAACCAGTTTCAGGTCTGACACAAGTGGCTTCAGTAAAATGTTCGCTATCATTTAAGCAACAATAAACCAGATAGCAGAGTACCTCAGGACACCCCTGAGTGCCACAGCCTTACCTGGGAAACTTATGTGAAAAGAAACTCAACAAACAATACCATGTCTGTTCAGAAAGATAAATAGCCTTCACGGTAACTACTTTTTTATCACCGGGGGGTGGGAAAACCAAACAATTTACTTTGCTGGGTTCCATTTCTCCATCTCCTGTCAGACAAAATAGCGGGCAGACGTAGAACCTTTTCAAATGAGAGCTGGCAGCTTCATGGGAAAATACTTTTAATATATTTGAGTCCAACACTCTCTACTTTATATTATTCAGGGTAAGTGTGATTTGCAGCTCTCGCAGTGTCAATTTCTTCTATTAATTGTTAATGAAACAGCCAGCTCTCCTGGGGGCAGAGGGAGGTGTTGTTTTCTAATTTTTCAAATCAAGAATATTGTAATAATCCCTCATTAATTCAATCATCTTTCTGTCAGATAATTGCTGTATAATTTAAGGGGTAAGGTTTTAAATAAAGATCCTGGCAAAATCATCAGGTTGATTTAATACATATCCTCCATCTGAGTGAAACTCATAACACTTGGAAACAAATTAGTCTCAAAATCAGAGTAGATGGCAACGGAAATGTCATAACTCTTCATATATGTCTTCTCTCTCTTTTTTTCCCTTTTTCTTTTTGTAAACCTCTTTTTTGTTTGTATTTTTTATCATTTGCAAAGAAACATTGATCACGCTTCTCTGGCTCCCTGAAAGACATTTTTTCCATCCTTGACCGATTTTTGAGGAGAAGCAGCAGAACTTGCCCGGTTTCAGCTCTGTGCAGCCCAGTGCGGCTCCTCAGCACTCATTTCTGCTTGAGAAGCAGATTGGCAGAGACAGCACCAAAATCTGCTCCATTCCTGGCAAAATACTGTATAAACAACATTGACTAAACGCTTGCCTCCTGTTGACTGGCTCTGCCCAGAATTATTGGCTGAACTGGGCAAGAGTTCATCGGTCCAAATGTTGAAAAAAATTGGTGGCACTGAAATGCAGTAAATGCCCGGATCTCCTGGTTTTTTGGCACACATCCTAAGCCATGTTGGTACTAATATTGGCTAACCTCTGTAAAAACATTACCCAGTCTCTTTAAATGAGTGGGACACTCAATTCCCTCATTTTCCTGGCTTAGGAAACACTCTTGGGAGCCCCTTATCATGCAAATAGGCATCATCTGCTTTACCTCTGCTCCACCTGGCTAGCTGGGTACATCCTGCCAAAGCCAAAAAGTAGGAGGCTGCCGTAAGATATCACCTCTTCTAGCAGGAGGAGGTATCTTTGAGTCAACGTAAGCAAGGAAGCTTTCAATGTTGTTTTAAATGTCCCTACGTTGAACCAAAGCATCCCTCTAGAAACTGTTATTGAGGAAGTTTCTCAAGCTCAGAAGGAAATTTCCGGTGGAAACACACCATAGCAAACACTGCAACCATGTCTTTGCACCGTGTACCCTGTGCACGTGTTCCCAGCCCCGGGCAGCTCCGGCTTTCTGGTGGATCTCAATCTCTCATCTTCTTCTCTTCCCACACGGGGAAGGTGTGGTCCTTCCCCAAGAAGGTCCTTCCCAAAGAAAGGTCCCATTTCTGTGCTGGCACAAAGTGATAGCAACGTTTTCAAAACTAGGCAGTTTTTGGTGACGGATTTTTTGTTTTCAAATCATCCCCTATTATTGCCATGTGATCAAATTGGCAGCTTCTTATCTGTATCATTCCTGACAAACGAGACCACATCTCATTTTCCAGCTGAACCAGCCAAGCAGTAATCACAGGGGTCCCGCCTTAATCCTTCTTATTCAGAGGTCAGCACACCTCCTTTCACCACATCTCAAAAGAGCACTTCTTTCTACAAATAAAATAAAATAAAAAAAATCAAAATAAACAAATAAATAAAAATTAAAAAAACCCCAAAACTTTAGGCTGATATTGGACATCACAGGTGATGTGATTTAACATCACAGACAAATTGTCCACAGTGAAATTTGTCCTATTTGCCATGAAGATGTTCACTGGGAGAATGCAGAGGATGCCACCCCATGTCTTACAGGGATGGAAATGATCGCTTAATGCAATTCTGCACTTTCTTTTCCTGAAATTACTGCAGGTGGTAAGATAGAGCTCTTAGCTGTTTGAATCTTGTAATTCACTCACCAGGGTGATCATTTTAACTTGCTCCATCAAATCATTATTTCTAATGCGAGCTACAAGTCAAGAGACATAGATACTTAAAAATAAATATATTTTCCAAATAGCTTCTTGGGTAGAAAGAGAAAATTAGGGCAATTGAAAAAGTAGTAATGTTAATAGGCTGCAGGGAGGAATACAGGAAAGGTGAAGGTTATGTTTAATACAGATGGAGACAAACAGCAGAGAGCAGGACACCTTTGCTGGGACAGCCTTTCACCTAACGCCAGCCAGAACAAACCAGCCATGGTCAGAAGAGCCAGAGGGGACTGTTGGACTTGTTGGTCAAAATACTCTAAATAAGTTCAGCCAGGTGAGCAGCAGCAGAAGCCAGGAGAAAAGCCAGCCCTCTCCTGTAACCCCTGATGGAGATCCTCTACCCGTGCCCTCCACCTTCCCTGGGAAATGCCGCTTTGCTTCCCCTCCTACAAACAGCAGCTCTCCTAAAAAAGACTGTTGAATCTGGAACAAGCCCCCTGGGAAGCACCATTAACCAGCAGCGTGCGGGTTCATCTTCACTTGGCTTTGGGACAAGCTGTCTCAAGCACAAAGTGCAGCAAGATTAACAAAATACTCATCTGAAAGCTAACGCTAGCAGGCATGGAAGGAAAATAATCTTTGAAATGAGACTTACAATTAGATCGTTTTCTGGATGCACAATAATTAGCATTCCTTGAATTGCTAGAGCCCCAAAGTGTAGTGAATTGGATACTGTTTCCCTTAGCTACACAGAAATATGCGTCTTCAGGGCACGGACACGTTCAGACAACTGTTTTTCAAAACACTTGCTGGCTGGCACAGCACAAATTCCTTCTCGTGCACCGAGAGTCTTAAATGACTTTGAAATTTCTCAGAAAACTGAGGGATAAAAGAAATTGTTAGGGAGATTAAGAGGTGTGTGAGCATCTGCCTACATGCCTGTGCACACAGGTATGTGTGTTTTGAAACAGCCAAAACTGCCACCATGTTATATATGACACTGGGTTGGACACATGAGGTCCTAGCCACCGATCACCATTTCAGCTAAATTCCAATGAAGAACACAAATATGCATTTTCCCTTATTTTACTAGATCTTCCTTTAATCTCCTCCTTAGTTCAGAAGTTTTTCTCTGGTGTTTGAAATTAGCAATATGTTTTGAAGGTCTCGCCAGGCTTTGTACATCGCTTTCATGCTAATCGTCGTGAACAACGTAAAGGGAAAGCAGTGGGATCATCAAAGTCTGAGAGGGGCTCCTGGATCCTGCGCTGCTGTGTTTGATTTATCCAACCGACTTGAACTGTTCCGGCAGTCTCTTGCCATTATTGAGTAAATGCTATTTATGCAGGTGTGATTTTTTTTTTTCTTTTTTCAAAACACCGGATTCTGTCAGCAACTGCTTTAATCTGTTTTCGTATCTTTATGAGTGGTAATTGCAAATATCAACTGCCTTAATCTCCTGTTCTCTTTTATAGAAATAAGTGTTGCAATGATGAGTTCAAAGATACTCCACAGCTATTTCCCAGCTGTCATTTAATAAGCAATCTGGAAGATTTTAGGTCCTCTGGAGAACATGATGAATACGGTCAGTCTCCGTCATCAGCCATGCTTCAGAGTCCTGAAAGTATTGCTTCTTGTAGTGAGTCTTGCTTTAGGCAGTCATACAGATATTTTTGAGGTATTAATATCTTTTAGGATCATATAACTTATTGTAAGAGGTTCTTAACGTTTCAACTTATCTCTAAATTTCTCTTAAATCTTTTAGAAATGGAAGGAGGACTGAATACAACAGGCGTTAAATGCCCTGCCTCTTCCTGTTTTGGCTCTTGTTGTTATCATATATTGATAAAAGCCATCACAGGAAAATGTTGTGTACCCTACCTCTATTTTTCAATGCTCAGAATAGCTACTCTTGTCCTTGTAACTGCTGCTGGCTGGTAGAGAGCAATGAAAGGCAGGTAATCAAGAAGTCTGGATCCACACGGTGCCTTGAGGGCCTGGTCAGGTTGCTGCTAACTCATTTATGCAGTAAATCTGTAATAATATATAATAACATCACATGGCAATAGCAGAAAATAAATATAAGGCCACAAAGGTTAAACTGAAGGCTGCTTCATTTGTATAAAATCATTGTTTTCATAAAATGGGGAGCCGATTAAACTTTGAAATGGCAAAAATAATTCCTTGAAGACCCTACATTGCTCTCTGAAGACTGATCTTTATTGGCAGGAGGCAGAGCATGTCCACTCTAATGGAACAATTTAAATGCATAACGGTTAAAATAAACTCCTTAAAGTATGTCTCCACATTCTTTATGTTGACTAGTGAGACATTGCTTTTTCATAAAATACTGTATAACTGAGAGACATTTAAAGCAGAAAAAAAAAATCACGCTGTCTATCTCAGGCTGGTCTGTAACAATTTCTACACTTAAAGGCATGATTGATTGTGTGAAAGGTAAAACTAAAATGCACTTCACATAGCTTTGCAGATTTAAGCCTCCTTTCTGCTTTTCCTTATGCATATGTAACATTCCCAGGGAGCCTACTGTGGGGAAGCAGCGGGGAAGATGACAGAAGAGCAAAAATTTAAAAAACTCAAAACTCCTATCCCCCGAAAGCCCCACCAAGGTAAACCAAACATCAGTCTTGTACATGCTTCCCCCTAGAAGATCCCCACCTTCAAATCATAGAATGGTTAAAGTTGGAAGGGACCTTAAAGCCCATCCAGTGCCACCCCCTGCCCTGGGCAGGGACACCTCCCACCAGCCCCGTCCAACCTGGCCTTGAACCTCCAGGGATGGGGCAGTCCACAGCTTCTCTGGGCAACCCCGGCCAGGGGCTCACCACCCTCACAGCCAGGAATTTCTTCCCAATATCTCATCTAAATCTCTCCTCTTCCAGTTTGAAGCCATCACTCCTCGTCCACCACCCAGGCTGGTGGAAGCTAAACGCAACTCTTCCCATACAACTTGGTGAGTCCCCTGAGCTCTCAAGGCTGACCCCACAGCTCGGTGGCTGTGTTGGTGTCACTGCTGCCCCAACACGACATCACCTTGCAAGGCCTCCCAGGGGAGCAGAGCTCGGTGACTTGCACTGCTCCTCCTTAGGCTTATCAGCAAGCTCAGAGTTGATGATTCATGGCAGAATGAATCAATTCTGGGTACTTTTCCTTGGACTTCATTTTCAGAAGGTTAAATAAATAAACCTACATTTAAGCAAATTTATTATCTGGCTAATGCATTGCAATTTTATGCTGATGGAAAGCTAGAGCGATCAAATCAAAGTCACAAATAGGCTCGAAACAAATCAATGAAATAGAATGATCAGATCTTCTTCCTCAGCCATAAAACAGACCTAAAGATGAGTTTGCAATGACAAAGAATTACCTTCTGTCAGGAGAACTGATGGAGGCTTCACCTTTCCTCCAGCGTAGGGCCCTGACTTAAATTGGGAAGGCGTCAGGCTGAAAACCTCTCAAAATTTTACTTCAAATACAATTACTTCAATTACAAGGCAAGGATACTTCCAAGGGAAGACAGAGGATGAAAGGATTTGGCCAGTGGAAAATAGAAGAGTGAGGTTGTTGTCTGTCCCTGCAGGCAAGGAAGCCATTGCCTGCCTGCCTGGAAGGGGACCGGCTTGCTGCTGTGCCTTCCACAAAGGAAGGGACAAGATCTTTCCACTGCGCTTACATTTTTGGTACAGTGAGACCCCAGTAAGGACACTGGTGTCCCAGTCACTGTGCACAGATACAGAAAAACTGACAACAGTGGGGTGTTCATTCACACTCGTGACTTTTCTTTGAAAAGCCAACAACTAGATCTTGAATTTTCAACAGCGAGTGGAAAATATACATAGAAACCAGCTTGCTTGGTAGAAAACCTATTTTTTATTAAAAATCAATTCCAGGGACAGCTAGTAAATCCTGAGCGCTCAGCTGCAGATCTCGTGTGCAACGAGACGCAACCGCTCCTCCCCAAGACACTTCTCTAAGCACGAGTAATGCCCCGAGCGCAGCCGTCTCCACCTCCCTTAGCTTTTTGCAACACTGTCAGCTTCGCCATTCCGTACATCCACTGACATTATGAAGAGCCATCAGTTGCCGTGCCACTGGGTGACCCAAACTCTGCTTCTCCTCCACACCCTGCCCTGGGACCCCACCGCAGTCCTGCTCTTCCGCCCCTTCAGCAGCAACATGAACATCCTTGCACACTTGCATGCTCCTTCTGTCTCCTTCTTGCAGCTGCATGGGCTCGGTGCTTGCAGGCAAGGTTTTGCTTTTCGGAGGACCTGTGCCTCCTCCTCACCCACTCACACTCCAGATCATGCCCGGGTTAGCGCAGCACCGAGCAGCGGTGTCAGAGCCCACTGACATCCCAGACAAAGCTTTAAATATCAATCAGAAGAATTAAGAGTAGTTAATTCCCATAATTACAAGTGATATCAGTCAATTTTATGCATGGGTGGCTAAGACACCAAAGGCTATAAAATCATATGACAAGGAAAAGAAGAATCCTAACAGCTTTTATTTATTGCCTTTTCTATCGCTGGAGACCACAACCGCTGCTGTAAACGTGTAAACAATACCAATAAAGGCTTTAAATGAATTTTATCACTGATTTCCATTGTCTGGAGGCCAATGAGACAAGGCTTTGTGCTCCATGTATTGTGTAATTAAGATCTTTTTAATGAAAAGCAAAGCTAAGACAGTTATCAACCGATTTATGTAAGAAATTGGAGGCATCTAGCACAAAAATACACAGCATGGAGGTAAGACTTTTGTAGATATTAGACATTTACTTGTTTTTATTATGTACTTACTTGTATGAGGGGCATACGGGCAGAGCCCAAACCAAGCTGCTGGTCGCAATTGTGGCCAGAGGATGGCAAATCCCATTAAAACCCAGGGAAAAAAAAAAGGAAAAAGCCCAGGTTTGGGCTGGCAAGGTGGGAAATGCTCACAGACCGTGTGGCACAAGTGGGGTCAGCCTCCTCTTCCTTTTCCTCCAGCACACAACAAAACACACAGCAAAGTACACCTGGATGGTGCCCCACTCCCTCGGGCTATCTTGGGCACCTTGGGAATTGGGTTTGGTTGTGGTTTGGGTTTTTTTTTTGGGTCATTCCACTCAGATTAGTCAAGCTACAAAAAGCCTTCTTTCTAAAAAAGTTACCCAAAGAAAACACATTTCACACGTTTTCGAAATACTGTCAGATGCCTTCAGGCTAAACACTCTTGAATTAATTCTGTTACATCTTTCCTGGCTGAACTATAATTATTGCACCAGTGGGGATGAGTCATCACAAGCTGTAGTTTATCTTCTGGAATATAGTGTGTACTGTACCTAATACTGTGTGTGCTGGAACAAAATCAGCTACTTACTCCAATATCTTTATTACAAAAAAAGAGGCAAAGACAGGATCTATCTGTCATTCACATGCAACGCGTAACACACAAGCCCTTAATTTGCACCTTTCCTACACGAATCGTAATAAGAGATTTGATCTTATGTTTAACTATCTCTGTGTGCCATGTGTACAAATAAAGAGCAACGATCGCAGGGGAAGAACCTCAGAAGCTGGTGAGAGAAAGGTGGAAATAAAGGAGGAAACCTTGCTTTGGGTTTTTGGCCTTTTCCTTTGGGTGACCTCATGGGCACAGGGAGGCTCTGGGTGGCCTCACACCAACCCGTGCCCCTCAAGGTGTCTGTCCCCACATCCTTCTGGAGGAAATCCCTGGGAAGTGGGTGTTCATGAGAAAGAATAACCTCAGCAATAATAGAGTTTTTGTACTTTCTCAGAAGGAGTTCAGATTTCCTCATTTCATCTCTAGTTGAAACACCTTAATTTGAGCTTCCCCCCCCTTTTGTTAAATTACCTTCCACATCCTAATTAGCAGCTTGTGCACTTGAGAAATGTAGCCTCCTGTTTTAAGAGTAATGGCTCTTTCCTATTCTAGGTTCTCACCTAATTTGTCCTCTGTCAAAAACTTTCGAGATAGCAGCTTTTAATTACACGGAAAGGTAAGTCATCAATTTGTCTGTACCACCCTTGTTAAATATTTCCTTCACAAAAGTTATACGTGTGGCTCATTGCACCGAAGCGTTCAGAGCCCTGCTGCTCTTAATGGCCATGGCTTTCGTTTTCTCACTAAAACCATCTTCAAGTTGGATCAAAAATTTATCTTTTCTTCAACAGCAGGCCTGCTACAAAGCCCTTGTTATAAACAAACACGTCACTCCCAAAGAAAATGAAGAATATTTCTGTGACCACATCAGTTTCCCCCAAAATGAAGTGATAGCTCACAAGTCGAGCACTGCGATGACGGGCAAAAACACAAAGCTTGAGAGGGCGTCTGTGCCAGTTTGACACTAGGAAAAAACAATTTCCTATTTTCAGAGACAAACTCCCTGACAACAACTCATATTTGTCTAGTAGCTTGAAGGACACCCAAAAGCACCAGCAACGCAGGTGCCCAGGCTCTCCTGAACGCCACCAGCAGCTCTGGGGCCGACTTACCAGCTTATATTTTAGGTAAAATTTGGCTGCCCTCCCCATGTCACTGGGAAGATCCAGAGAGGTTTATGGGCATGCCAAAACCCACCTTATTAGTGCAGCCATCTGGATGGTTGGTTTCTCTTCTGCATGGTCCTGGTGTGCTGTATTTATAGGATCAATTTTTTCCTAATCAGACTGTCCAAAAAAAATTACCTGAGTGGTGTAATGCTGAAGTTACATCTGTTGGGTTGATTAAGCAGTTCACGCTTGTGGTCCACAGGGCTTTGGTTTTATTTATTTATATTTTCCCAGTGTCCGTGTTTAGATAACACTCATTTTAGATGTAATACACCTTCCAGTATTTGGCCACGCACAGATTTGTCTTTCCGTGCTCAGATTTTGCTACTCTGGTACCTATAAATGCAGGCAGTTAGAAAGCCATGGCTGAAAGTACCTGTTTTCTCCTCTAAAATTAAGAAGTAGTCTCTGGCTTTCAGCAGCTGCGTGACTTGAGGTAAATTAACTTTCACTTTGGCTTTTGATAGATGTATAATGAACTCTGCATTGTTCAGCTGGAAATCTTGGAGCTATTTTTCACTCCAAATGTCTTCTGAGCAGCACGTTTGACAGGTTATTAAGATTTTAGTATCACTGTGGAAACATTTTTCTAGGCTTCTTAGCTAGGATCTGCAGAGGTTCACTGCACCTTCTCCATCTCCACGCCAGCCCGCTGATCTCCTAAACCAGCTCGTTTCCAAAATTCAGCTTTTTTTAGATTACTGCGCATACGAAGTATCTAATAAGCAATGATTTCCAATTCTGCTTTCTTTGTCCTAATCACCAACTGCACTGAGCAAGGCTTTCTCATTATTTAATTTAACTACTTAAGTGTAGGAAGTTTAGCCATTAGTCATTGGGAAAGGTCAAGTTCCTCTGAAGGATCACCAAATTATGGAGCCAGGGAGGTGCTGGCTGGAGAGCAGCTCCGGGAGCTCGTTTAGGGACGCGGACGCCGCAGCATCCCTCTGCGAGGGCAGGAGCGAGGGCAAGTGGTGGGACAGCAGAGGGATGCCGGATGCTCCTGATGCAGCCCTCTGGCCTACAAGGAGAGACTTCCATTACCCGAATTACTCAAACCTCTTCTATTTGTGAGCTATTTCCACTAATCTCACTTTTATAAAGGTCTTCACGGTTTGCAATTTTCCAAGCAAATTACAGAACACATTTCAGCTTTCTACTGAAAGGGCATTGCGGGCAAACATTTTCTTTTTCTTGGCGTCCTATGACTTTAGTGTTTAAATGCTGAGGACAAAAATTTTCAACTTTGAAATAATAGATCACAATGAAAATTGTGAATTTTTTTTTTAACAGAAACTAAAGAAAAAGTAAAAATCTTCATATAACAAACATATTCGAGTCGATTAAAACCCTAGCCTCCCCTCAGTCTGTGCAACTGTCAACTTCTGCTTCTCCTCCGTACTTCAGTTTTGGTTACCAAACTGACTTTCTGGTAACTGAGAGTAGGGGAGGGAAGAAATACCTATGGAGGGGTGTGGGACAAGGTGAGCCCTATGGGAGGCAGGGAAGAGAGGGGCAGGTATTGCATGAGAAGTGGGCTCCAAAGGCAGCTTTGGAGTTTCCAAAGCCTGCACATGGCAAGGGAATTTCAGAGTTCTTCAGAAAGCGCAATCTGATGACACATAATATCACTTTCTTGAGAAATAATGACAAGACGGATGCTGTTTGCTCACTCTGTTCTGATATAACTTTCTTGCTGTCTGAGTCATCTCATCAGCCTGCTCAACTACAGAGAGATTTCACTGGTGTATAACGCCACTGATTCATGGAATGGTTTAGGTTGGAAGGAACCTTAAAGATCATCTAGTTCTAACCCCACTGCCATGGGCTGGGACACCTCCCGTGGCCCTTCAGACCTGGTTGCTCAAAGCCCCATCCAACCTGGACTTGTATTTCAGAACTTTATGAAAGAGAGGAAAAAGAGGTCCAATATTTTTATGAAAAAAGGAGCATTTGGCCAAATTAAAAAGTACGAATTAGCACCAGCCACAAAGCTACCATGAAATTAGTGCCAAATGCAGGGCTTTCTCAGTCTCTAAGTGCCAACCCAACCCTAGCCAACCTTACCTCAGTATTGGTCACTTCTGAAGTCAGCAGCTTGGATTAAACTGGTATGGCTGGGTGTACTTCTCGGCTCCAGGACAGGGCCAAGAAAGGAGAGTCATATTAAGCAAGATAACTCTTCATTTCTCTCCTGCAAAATCTTCAGTATGAAAGGCCATATGGAACTTTCTATTCCAGGGTCAGATTATTTTTTTTTAAATTACTTTTTTATTCATACTGATAAAATGCCTTCAAAACAGAAGCTATAAAGTAAAATGGATTAACTTACTCATTAGCGTTTGAGTATCTTGATAGTTTGAAGGTCCAAAGTAATTAAATAGTATTTTCAAACAGAGAATATTTCTAAAACCATTCCTGCTCATTTTTTTATTAGCTTTGCCCTCCTCAAATGAGAACAAGAAACGCTGTTTGCGCAAGAGGAAGAACAGGGAGGGTGTCTGAGATCTGAGGGTCATTTGAATACGTATAACTCCACCTTCAAACCTTGCCAGCTATGGTGATGAACATTAAAGTCTGATAGTTCTGCTTTCCTTTAGAATCCTAATTCCCCTCTCTCTCGCCAGCAGATCTGCTGTTTGCACCAGGATACTTGATGGACAAATTAGATTTTCATCTTTTCTGTCATTTTTTCCCCCAAATGCTATAAATCAGCATTTTATGAATGAGTAAGTACCATCTGCCAGCTGTTAAAAGTCTATTTCAAGGCTATGATATCTAGGTCATTTTATTTCATGACTCCGGTGCCACCAACAATAAATAAAGTTGTTGCTGCAACTCCGGATATTTTAGTTTTTCTCAAAATGAACTGTTAAAATAAGCTGGTAACTGTTTAAAGCGCCCGCCTTAAACACGTATGCTGCTCTGACAGCAAGTGGGCAGCCTCCCTTCGCCATCAGCCTTAGCCTGTCTTATGAGTTGTACATCATTAATTAACCTTGCGATGGCCACAGTCCAGCAAACTTGGGAAATGAGCAACTGGCCAACTGAGATAAAGATGAACGATGGCGCGCTTGAAAGTGTACTTGAACTGCTCGAGCCTGGCTGCCTTTACCAAAGTTCAGAGGACAATATCACACGAGCCTTGGCATGTCCTAGACCCTCTCGGAGTGTCAGTCACAAACCCAGTGTGCATTAAAATTTGGGTGAGATGAGATCGGTCTTTTATGGGTTGTTAAAGAATAATTTACGCATAAGCGCGAGGTTATATTCCTATTGTATGTAAAAAAAAGACGCGCACACTTAAGCGTTTCCCCTACAACCGATGAGGAGCACCCTGTGCCAGCCACTGATGGGCAGCTTGTTGCAAAGCTTCAGACCTAAGAGAAGAGATTTTCTGAAAACTGTGCACATCAGAACACACATTTATCTCTCTGCCTAATTTACATGTACAGTTATTATTTGTGTGGGCAGCAGCAGCCACCGTGCATGTGGATGATTAATGAAATATGTAAAAAGCCCCACACATTTGGTTGCTGTGAATGTCACACAATCTTAATAATTTTGTGCGTAATTTGTGTCCAAAGCACATTTTTTCCCCCATGCGGCTACACCCTTTAAAAGCCAGTTTGTGTACTGGGAATTTATCCCCATCACTTTTGACCTCAAGCAACCTTGAGATCAAGAACACGATATATAAAAGTACAATTTTTTACTAATAATATCCCTAATGTTTTGCTTAGTTTGGGTTCTGGTAAGTGGTCACTGATTATATTACGTGTTACGCTAATGAAGTGCGAGATGCTATTTCCATGCTTGTCCTGAGCTGGCACAATATTACCCAAGAGAAAAGGCAGAGATCCTGTCCTGGTGCATAAGTCCCTCCAAAATTGGAAATTGTTGTCAGTAAAATAATTGATGCACAATGCTTCTTGACACGCCTGTTTTTAATTAAAGTATATTTCAATTAAAAAGGGGGAACAATTTTACAGGACTCTTTCTGCCAGATGGTGATCCCTAATTTACCTCAAATGTGTTGGATGCAGCATGATTTGTTCCTGATTTGCTGGGGTTGATCAGATGTGTAAAATAATGTTTGTGCTATGAAAAACGAGTTGAAATGACCCCATGAAATGAATTAATGGGAATTCTGTCTTTGTTCTAAGACTACAATTGTGGAAAAGAACCACTACTGATCCAGCAATCAGGGATGCTGTGAGTATTCCATGAGTACCATGGCTGCAGGTAGATATCGACGGCCTAAATCAGCTCCCTATCATCTCCTTATCTGCAGACTGGTGGTGAACACGCTAATTATCTTCCATAAAAAAAAAATAAAAAATCAACTTAAATGCAACTTCAGCTTTTTCTACTATTAAAATAGTAGAAAACCAAATACAGAACACATTTTCTCATATAACATGTTTCTACACCAAAGCAATTTGTACAGATTCTGCGACTGGCCGGTGGAGTTCGCAACTTCAGCTCCAGCGAAACAATTTTCAAGACCTAATTGGAAAATCTGTGCTGCAATACGGGTGACTATTAGGCAGCTCCTTTCACTTTTACATACTTCCATTTCTGCCAGCTCTTAATTTGGCATGCTCATTAATGGTGAATGAATTGACTGCACCATACAGAAACAGCAAATCATGCACACAATGAGCATTAATATTTCCAGCATGTAAAATACCTCTTACACATCAGTGAAATACATGTTTTATAAGTTAAACTGAGAATGTAACCATGATTTGGCAATGTATTGGCAGATTATGAATTGCAATTTATTGCCGTGGCTGAATGCCAGCCCCCAAACCCCCAAGTCTTGGATCACCTTCAGCACCCTTCAGGCTTTCACTCCGCTCTGCTGGGTGCTACGTGCAAATTTCCACTCTTTGGATTATAATAATTTATTTTTTTTGTTAAACACTGGGGATTTAAGCTCCTTCTAGGAGCTTGACTGGTGGTGGTGCTGCAGCAAGGGGCCAGGATACCATAATCACTGGAGAGGCTACAAATCCCTTACCTCCTCTGGTAAATCTGGACCTGAGAATTGAGCGGGACTAAGGACCATTAGGTTACATGGAAACTCACTGCAGTCGTTGCATAAACTCCTACTAATACGAGAAATTTTTATGTTTGGCTGTAAATAATCCTAAACCAGATCTGACCACGTTAGTATTTCACGAGTGAAGGAGGAGACGGGAGAGCTCCGCCCTGCGAGTGGATAAAGTGTTGTCGCCCTTCAGCTTTCCTGCAGATGTTATTTCTTTCTGTGACTACCAATAAAACTTTACCTTAGCAGTAACTCCCAGGAGATGGAACTGGGAGGAAATTAGATTCTCCCATATCTTGATATGTGCCGCTGCAATGTTCTAGGAAAAGTTAGTTGGTATCTGAGACCCCAATCCTACACGCTGGATCATTGTGAGTAGACCCCACGTGCCCGGGGAGGCAGTTTTACCATCAGGGCATGGCTAACTACCTGACACGTTAATTCCGTGGTATTTGCAATGACCCTTGGAGCCTTAATATTTCACCAGCCCCATTGGAAAGAAATGACTTTTTTCAAAAGCTCAGTTCAATGGCACTTGCCCAGCAAAGCGGAAGGTCCCTGCAGGACAGGCGTCATTTGAAGATTTCCAGCTCACATTTCGTAGCGTAAAGATCATCCTCTTCCCAGCCATGGCAGTACTTCGGAGCTAACATAGCTAAATACTTCTTTGCATACCCCTGTATTTCTTAGAGGGCAAGGTTTTCAGTTTCGAAACCTTTCTTTAATTTGCATTTCAAAGTAGCTATAAAATATGAATTCCAGTGCAAAGCACTAACATAGAGCCATTCGGTATTAAATATTCTGTCAAAAGTGCCAGGAAAAATTCCACAACTATTGCATTTCCATCTGGCAACATCTTCCTACCCTGAATATTTGCATAAAATATGTCTGCAATAAAGAAAAATTATGAAACGTAAACTCTTTATATTATTTCCAACTAGATAACTTCTTCACAATCGTACAAGTCAAGGAGCCCTGCTATTGCAAACAAACTAATTCCCTCTTTTTCAACTGTTTCAGAACAGTTTCAGAAAAACCCTCCCTACTCTGTCTTTCACTTAAATGTCTAGGCAGATTTTAAAATTTATAAGATTTGGGGGGTTTAAACCACTAAGAAATCACTGAAGAGCGGCTGAATAAGGTGCCCCTGTTCGCTGCTGTTTGTGCACTCAGTTCTACCTCCATTTGCAATTTGGGCTTGCCAAATTATTGGGGTAAGTTGGTGCACGGCATCATTTTCCCCACAGTATTTAATCTATTGAATTAGCCCTAAATTGTCAAAGCTACATCTTTGCAAGTCAATAGTTGACCTGGCACTAGCCTATCTCACAGAATTAGACTTTAAATATTGTATTTCCAGAGTTCTTCCAAACCTTAGGCAGCAGAGAAAAGTTACCATGCAGCAAGACTTAGAGTAAAATGAAGAAGGAAAATAGATGGGACTAAGTTAGGATCAGATCTTCGATCAAGCTGGGAATTGAAGCTGGACACTGAGCTAAATTCTGCATCTGGACTGCGGTGAGGCTCCCGGGGGGGTGGGTGAGGAGAGCAGTGTTCATTAGACGCCCGTTTGTCACTGTGGCTTTCACATGGATTTGGATGCCTCTGCCAAACCCTCCTCCACACATGATAAATCCGTTTGTAAACAGTAAACAGAGGGTGCTCCAGGCATTTAAGTATTAAAACTCTCGACCCAGCATTTCACATGAAGATCGCGTAGCTCTGTTTGCCACCGTCATCTATTAAAATCATTCATAAAAGATACCACCATATTATACTCTGTCATAACTCGTTAGCCCAACAGTGATATGGGTATGACGTTTTTAATAGTGGAGATGAAACCCACGTTAAAACAAGGTAAATAACTTAGGCATGCTATTTTTCCTTTTCACTTGACTGTCTGGGAACGTTATTTACACCAGTTCTGTTTAGAGCTTATTTCAGCAAAAAGGTCATGTACATTTCAGTCGCAGAAACAAGGAAGTTTAATGCAAAGCATATTTGCTTTCTTTAAATATGCACATTTATCCAAGCCTTTCCATGGTTATGGGCCAACCTTCTAAGAAAAGGCGCAAGAAAATGGAAAAAAGAGTATGTTTGTGTTTTGCACATGGCCACGCAGGTTATATGGAATAGGCAAACATCTTGCTTGTGCAATTATAAATAACTTCTCGGTTATAAACACTTCTATTAAAATATTAAAAACATTTCCCAATCATTCACACCGAGGTTAATTCTCAAAAACTCATACACTTTTCACGCTTTAAATGAAGTTCAACAGAAATTAAACTTATCTCAGGCACAAGCTGTTACTTAACCAAGTAAATAAAGAGCAGCCTGCAATGCCCTCCCCAGCTCCTTTGTGGATGCCCTGGTTAACACCAAGAGCCTGAACTCGGAATAGGGTGACAGTCTGGGACTGCGGGGGACAGCATGTGTTTACAACACGCAGGAGAAGCAAAAAAACCAAGACATAGGGGTTCACTTTCAGCCAGCGATCAAGCCGGAATACCCAGTCAACAGCACTGCAGAGCAAAACCACCAGGGCAATTAGAAACACAGCTTGTCCCCACTGATTTGGCTGCTCAGTGACCAGGGGACGCGCTAAACTGCTCCTTACACAGGGCAAAACGCCAGCTATAACGTCAAACTTATACTCCAGTTCCTTTGATTCCTAATAAAGGGGAAAAAAGAACAAGAATATTAGGTTATGTTAAAAATTACTTTTAACGCAACTGTATATAGAGTCTAGACTTGCACAAAACAATTAGAAAAAAAAAAAATCCCTCTTTGAAGAGCCACAGTTTGAGAATAATCCAAGATGCAGGGGCTGAACTCAGCTTGCCCAGACGTGATTCATTGTGGCATGTTTTAAGCAAGCCCCAATGATGTAATAAAGCGTTATTTAGAGCGAGGCTCATGTGTCGAGAAAGAGATTCCACAAATTCTTCGGACCTTTAACACTGCTGGCATCGACCATTCCGGCACACAACAGTTAAGTGTACGGCACAGGCTAAAGACAAACGACAGTGATGCTGTGGAAGACCCAAATAATGCCCTTCAGTGATGCTGGAAAATGTATTCATTGAAAGCCAGTGGGGCTGGCATTCTTATTTCATAGCGAGAGAGATTCAGTAACAGCCTCTAATTTCTTTGGTGTGATTACACAGCATCTCATGTTGTGCATGCCCTCAATACATGAAATAATGCTTTTCTGTTTAAGAGAGTCAGGTCTGGAACAGAGGCATGGCAGAAATATACTCCCAAAGACAAGAACAGTTGTAAGGATGTCTATACCACACACAGCGTTCAGGAGCAAAGGTCTATGCTTATGCTAAAGGCTCTGGAGGAAATTAAGTATGAATGTTTAAAATTAAAATCTCTCTTCATTGATAAAACGTGAATATTCTTAATTTTCTGGATCATTAAACCTCCTCCTGGAAAGTGAGTTAAGCAACTTTGGGATATTTTTACAGCATCAAGTTGGGTTCAGGGATGTCTAATAACGTGGTGATTCAAGCTCACGTTTGCAGGAGACCGGTGCCCTCACAAAGCCTTCTCCAGGAGGGAGGAAGAGTCTCCCTGAAAAGTCACAATTTGTGCACAAAGTACCAGTTGTCCAATTCCCTTGCGTTTGGGTTAAGGATCAGCAAAGCATCTGTTTCATTTGATGAGAATGAAGGAGTTCCTGCAGTATACTTAACAACCAAGTATATCAGGATTAAACCTATTGGATGAAATAGAGACACGGAAAACACAAACTGGGATTTGTACGTGCAACATCTAAGCTCCTCTGAGCTCATTGATTCTTACCATGCTGTCTTAGAGCACATTTATGTCTCAGTCATGTGGGTTTGGGTTTTTTTGCGGAGATTCAGAAAGCTCAGAAACAGGAAGGGACAGACAGATATCCAGAGCTGCCCAGAACTGATGTAACTCCACCCCGTGAAGTTAATATTAAAATTATTTTGGAAGAAAATCAGGAAAATATCTTCCCATCAGGAAGAGGAACATCAAAACAGGCACGGAGTGGGCAAGAAGCCACGCCAAGATTTCCCGTGTTGCTGTTTACAGAATTTTGCCAGTCTTTGGTAGAGAAGCCACAGTCATAATTTTAATTGCTTTGTATGCCAACGAGTACAGGACTCTTGAGTCAACAAGAACTGGACTAAACCCACTGAATTCTCCACAGCACCTCCGTATTGCATTTCAGTTTCCGAGGAGGAGGGAAGTCTGTTTCTGAAATTTGACTTCAAGATTTCATCTTTGGGTTTTCATTCCAAGCTTGCAAAATTAAACACAGGAGAGAATATAACTCACAAGCACTCTGGGCTGCTCAGGAATGCGTGCGGCAGGTTTTTACAGGCACTGCGGTGTCCGGCAGTAGCATGAAGTTAACATGTAAGGTATTATGACATGCTAATCTATTTATATTTCATCGTTGCACTTACTTTGCATAAAAATAAAATTACTGGGAAGGATTTTATTCCTGCATGCAAAACCTGCTCTTCCTTTCCATCCCCAAACTGCTCTTTAGGACAAGATGCTCCTTTTGCTCCTCACTAAGAGAGTAATATTTTATCCAAGAGGCAGTACAATATCTAAGACTTCTGGACACTATCATAATCAAATATAATAATAATATGATATTCTTCCTAGGTCCTCAGAGTACCAAAGTCACTTTATTATTTTGAAGGCAGCTTGAAAACACCTTAACTACATCTTTATTGAAGCAACATAAATGTCTTTAAAGCTATCTCGGTGCAAATATATCAAGAATACTCTTGAAATTCCTTGTTATACCTTGTACCTGAAAATCTATTTGAAACGCATTCTACTCTATTGAATTTCTGTCTGAAACAGCTGATTTAGGCAGCTGATAGAGTATGGCAGGTGCCCCATTCATTGCCTTATCATTTTATACAGTCTGTCCATAAAGCCCCCAAGAGAAGGATGTACTGTCTGTCCATGAAAAATAATCCACTGTCTGTGGTTATGGGAACAGCAATAGAATTTTAAATACCTTGGAAAGACCAAAGCTTGCCCATTTACATTATTCTAGCAGCATTTTTCTAGCTGAATGGCCATATTCAATCTCACAATGAGAGAAGTAATGCAATTAAACCAGCTCCACAATGAGGCACTGGAAGCATGGGTTTTAGTTTGAAAAACAAAAGCTTCTAAATTTTAAAATAATGAAGCAACATGACTGCTGCACACGGTGTGAAGAATGCATTATTAGATACAGCAGTAAAATGTCAAATATAATATACTACAGCAATATTGCACAGTTCACCTGTGGCTCTTTTGCTACCCTGTACTCACGTATTTCCTGATGTTAACCGTGCAGACCCCCATCGTTTTTGCTCCCCCCAACAAATTGGCCTGTCCAATGAGAGGAAAAATGCTTAATTAAATGTCCCCTAACAAGGGACAATCAGAGCACTCCAGGCATGCCCTACGTAAGGCTGTCCCATAAACGGGTGGGCTGAGAGCCGGCGTGGTTAACTCAGCAGGGCAGCAGAGCTCTCGGCAAATGGGATGGGGCGAAAGTGAAAGGATAAGATGTCAAAAAGGATAAAACCTTCCCGAGTGGGCAAAAGAAAGTCTAAAATTTCAGAAGCCACCGCTGAGGAAAAGTTTAAACCAAAGTCAGGTGGAATAAGGACGCGACTGGTGCATTGGCAAAGCTCTGGCCACAGCTCAGCTCCTCAGGGAGGAAACCCCAGGAGTCTGGGCCATCGCTCCGAGCGTGGTTTTTGGTAGCCCGGCAACAATAAACAAAATATTACTCTATAAAAGAGCATGAGAATAAGGAAATGCCAAACCCTTCAAAATTTATTGTTACTTGGATAGAACAGTGGAAGTTTTGGGAGATCAAGTGGAGGAGGCTTATGATGGCTGTTTCTTTAAAAGAAGAGGGAGAAAGAGTCGCAGAAATGGAAAAGGAGGGATTTTTTCCGCACCCCTAGTGTAAGCTGCTCCCACTTTACACTCAGTAACCAGCTGTTTGTAGGCCTCACCACAGAAAAAGCATAAGAGGAAAATGGTCAAAGGCAATTAGTGGCAACACAAAAAATCCTAAGGACAAATAAAACTGTAGAAGAAGAGAGGTTACTCCTGCAAAGGAAAAAAAAGAAAAAAAAAAGAACCCAACTGGAACCTGTTCCTATTGCAGTCATGGTATGGTTTAGACAAAACTGAATATAACATATATACAAATATATATACAGCTATAAAAAATTAGGTTCTTTGGAGAGCCCAACTGCACTCTAGATAAGAAAATATTTTCAAAGACTTTTACCCAGGGAAAAGCAGCAATTTTCCTTCAACTCTAAGCACTGACCAAATGGGTTTCATATGCAGGAGACAACTAAATGATACAATCAAACAAATCATGGAAGTAATTCCTAATGCAGAATAAAAACCAAAGGTTCACTGCTATCTTTAGTTCTCTTGAAGGCCTTTGATAAAACAGCGTGGCCTTGCTAAGAAATGCTGTTATCAGAGATGAGGTTTAGAGAAAATATGAGGTCCTGAATAAATATCACATATGGAAACCCCATCCATTAGAATAAAATTTAATAAGCCACACTCCAAAATATTTCAACTACAAGGGAAAAAATGAAGAAGTTGTTCTTTATGTCCTATGTTCTTTTTTATTGAAGTCCTGGGACAGTAACATCAATGCAACCAATCCAAAAAAGCCTCAACAACTTCTTAAACCAGTAACCCAGAATGAATCCTATTCATAAATAAATAAAAATAAATAAATAATTATCTCTGGATAGTGCAACGTTACCAGCCGCCACCTCACTCACGTTTTTCAAGAAATTCTAGGAATTCGAGACGATAACGTCAAAAATGTTAAATCCACCCAGGAATCCATGACTAGAAAGACACATACGAGCTTACGTGGGCCAAACAAACAAGACCATTGGGAGCAAAACCTCTTCAGCTACAGTCAATTTCTTTCCGCTATTTCAAGACGGAGAATTCCCCCATCTGCTTTCCCCTCCCCACAGCTGATTCCCCAGGGGCTGCCATATCCCTCAGAGACCCCACGTGCCTGGAGTGTTTGCCACGTTGGGAATCTGCATCGTACACAGGGTATATGCACGGTCCAGAGGCCACGGTGCAAGGGTGTGCTTAAATTTATACTATTTGAACCCACATCATCTGTGACAACGTACCCATGACAAATGTTACCAAACATGGGAAATTAGGTGACAATTTCATCTCCGATACCCACAGTATCACTTCTCAAACAAACAATGGCAAAATACATGAGAAAATTGCGTCTTAATCCATTTAAATAAAAACCCTCTTACTATATCTCAGGGACGGATCCGCTCACAAAACTATTACTATTAACACCTGGTTGCGCAAGAACTCTTTTTGGAAACAATTCTCTCCAGCACGTTAGTGACACGGAGAAATAATAGATGATCATTTGTAATAGAAAAAGTGACAGACAGCCTGGATTGAGTTGATTTTATAAAGTAATTCATTCTTGGAATTTGACCAGTGGAAAAATGGAAAGATAACAGTAAGACATGACCCAACCAAATAGTAATTTACACTTAACAAATTCAAGTCATGACTAAGATTTGATAATTCCCGTACGGAAAGTTCATGTATCATTTTAATGTTAAAATTAAGAACTTTGCAGAAGCACTCAAAGCTGCTGTTTGTAGAAAGTCAATTTGGGAATAGTTACGCTGAGCTGGGGACAGCTGATGGCATCAGCTTCCTCCTTCTGCTGCTCTGCGCGGGGTTTATCCGGTTTATCGGCGGGATGCTGAGCTGCAGGGCAGCAGGCAGAGCTGCGCAACCTTCCCCTCAAAAAGCAGTGCCCGGTGTGGTCCGGGCTCATCTCCGCCCCGCGCAGAGCAGAAGGGAAATAAATCACTAACAATGAGGCATTTCTCCGCTGCTCCAGTTTGGGCTCCGCGCTAAAATTATAATGGCGTGCTTTTTTCCCCCTCCCCAGTGTGAAATAATTCACTGCTTTGAGAGAAATTGCCTAAGAAAATAAGGACTTTTGCCTTGAACGTATTCCTTTGCCAGAACCGTTCAGCACATTCCCCCTCCTAAAATGTCATATCCGTCTTACTAATGAACTTTAGCTGACCCAAAGAAGTCATTCAATATGCGTAAGCAGTCAAGCTGGCTCAAAAAATGTAGTTATCGAAATAGATCTAGAATCTCCCAAAAGGCAGGTGCAATATTTGCTATTTGGTCGCTTAAATCCATAGCAATGAGAGAAATAGTTAGCATTTATTCAGGTAAAACTACACTTTTCCAGTATGTTTAATCTAAAAATTTATTTTATGTGCAGAAATAAATACTTTCCAATTGGGAAGGGTATAAACTGAATCTATTTGGAAAAATAGACTGTTCTGTAACAGACACCATTAAAGTGATGCTGCCACGTTTCAGTGTCGATATAGCCACTAATATAATTTAATGTCTCTGGCTCTGGGTATTTCAGCAGGGTTCCCCCTACATACTAATGAGTTTCTATTACATGTATTTTATATATTTAATTCCTTCTGGTCCTGCTAATCATGACTGTATTATCTGTTACTTCAATTTCCTTCATTTCCCCCTCTTTTTTGGTAACATTGGAATATAATTAATTCCAGTGAGTGAAGTTAATTGCCTCAGGGAAAAACATGTGGTTGGAAATCTCTCGGTCTCAAATAATGTAGAGTTGGAGACGTACCACCACGTGCTCCTCCCACACAACTGAGAGATGGAAAAAGTATCCCGCAACAGCAGTTGCTGGAAAGAAAAACAATTCTGCAATCTTATCTTCTCTGTAGTAATTTGTACCCATCGCTGGAGGAAAACCCTAACAGACCACGTGCACGGGATGTGAAAAGCAGTTGGGGCCAAGGGGGTGGTGGGGATAAACGGACGCGTTGCCTGCAAGATGCTGCCAGGTCAGAGCAAAGTGCAGAGAACCTCTGCTCAGCTTTAGGTTTTTCCTCCCTTTGCCATTCCAAAGCCATTCTCCTTTTCGGCACTGCTCAAATATTTGTCTCTCTAAATCTGCCTGTGTGACCTCTGTTTTTTGCAGCGCCGTCCCCACACATGGAGAAGGACAGATCTCTATATTTTGACTTTGCCAAGGCACACTCTTCCCCAGCACATCCAAGGAGCCAGGATTAGCATGTCTGCTGTTTTCCGTCTTCCTCCATGCTCATCTCTCAAACTGTCACCCACACGCAGGGTACAAAGCTGGGATTTCAGAGTATCTCATCAGCAACTACGTATTTTTAGTATATTTTAGCTGCACACCCTAAACAGCAGGAAAAGACCTGGCCTTTTCAGGTCTTAAAAAAATTAAAATCAGGCCTTTTTCAATAGGAGGGGGATCACTCCCCAAAGAGGCTACAAATACCACCATCAGGACTCATTGGCCCCTGAGCACACGGCATGTGCCGGTGCTCACGACGCGCTTCCCCAGCTGCCAGCACAGGAGCCTCTTGGCAAATAACTGGAGAGCAAGGCACCCCCCACCCCACCTCTAGCCCTGTTCTACGGGAGAAGAATAACACAGAGAAGTAGAAGAACAGATGGCGAGAACATCTTATCAAATGGTGAAATGTGATTTTGGGGGCTGTTCCTCAGACGCATAGAAAGTCTGGATTTTCAAGATGTCGCTGCAGGGCTGCCGAGAAACCCTCCGAGATCTTTCTGTAATGGTCTGATTCTGCTTTGCACCCGCCTGCTTGATTAACCATTAAAAGTTCTCATAATTACTGTTTTAATTTATGGGGCCTGGCTTTGTCAAAGGCAGGGTGTGGAGTTTCTGTGCCACATGGTAATAAATAAGATATTGTAGATAATTTTTTTACCTAATTCTTTGTCTTAAAAAACATTTATGAAGTATTCAGCCTAATTTGCTGAAGTGGAAGTTTGAAAATAAACCTATTACTTTTAAGACCTACTGTCAGTTCCAACAGGGTAATCCCGTTGTCAGCTGCCACACCAAAGCCAGCCCCGTTTCACAAGTACAATGAAATTTTCAGTTCTCTCAAGCAGAACATCCCCACTGAATGTTCCCGCAAAAGCAGAGTTCACAAACGTCTCGTTAGACGTTTTGTCACCAACTGAGATAATTTTTGAATCGATTTTGCTGCTACTAAACTGCAGTGTGGCAAAATGACTAACCACGTCGATAGTCAACATTTGATAGACACAACACAAAGAAAAAGAACTCTATTGGCGTTCTGCTACCTCCGGCAGAAAGGAATTAAGATGGTCCTTTTGTATCCCAGCATTTAAAAGCCCTGTGGGACACTACTTGTAAGAGAGTTAAACATACATAGTCATCCTGGATTATTAAGTGTATGTACACATATATACACAAGCTCACCAGAAGAGCTATTTCTACACAAAATCCCCATTCAAAAGATAAATATCATATTAGACCAGAAGCATTGTGTTAGCTGCTTATATTTAAAGATGAAATTATCTGCAGCAAATTACAGAAACTGAAAATAACATTTGTTTCCACGTTTACTTAATTTCCAATGTTATCATATAGCCCACACCAGCATTAATGTTGCTCACAAAACCATCAAATTCTTGATTTCTAATTAAGCCCTCTTCATCCCAATGCCGGATTTGTCTTCCTCATCGTTAATTGTGTTTCCATCTACGTTATTCAAGAGCAAATATAAAGATTTGCATTTCTACATTATATAGAAATCACTTTGTAAATATTTCTCAGACAGCTGCCTCTCTCCTTTGCTGTTCACAGATTCAGGAACCCAACCTTCTAGAACAGTGTTCCCTCTACCAACACCCCTTTTAGGTGTAGCTTTATAACCACCAGAGACTGCTCGTTAGGATCACACCATCTTAAATAATTTGGTACCCCCTTCCCCTCGCCTCCCTCTCATCGCTTCCGCAGGTGCCAAGTGCACCTGAGGAAAGTCACTGCCACGGGCAGCGGCACAGGTAGCACTTGCGGGCGTGGGGACCTATAAACACCCAAAAGCTGCAAATAGGTTTAGTTCCACCTTTAGAATCAAATCTTACTACTGCGCTGAGCAAAACGAACGGGGCTTTGAGGGTACCACACAGGAGGGGAAGAAGAGCAAAGCAAACCGGGCTCTTTGGTGGCAGAGGTAGTTCCACACTCAGGTCTTTTCCAAACTGGGCCCATCCTTCCCATCTTACTGCCTTCATATTATGTACAATCTGCTCTTAGTTCATAAACTTCTTCGTTTTGGATTCATTTTGCTATGAGGGCTCTACTAATCCATTCCAGAAATAATAACAATTCTTCATTTGACATTCCAGAACAAAGCAAAGAGATTGTCTGGCACAGGCTTGAGTATTGTGCTAGAGCGTGCTTTGGTTTGCAAATATATAAAGTGTTATTATCAATAAGAACACTAATACTTTTATCACAATTAGCATGCTTGAGATTCGTTGTAATAATGAGTCAGAGATTCACAAGCAGTGAATCAAGTCACACTTTCTGTTTGGCGCCGGAGCTCATTCTGCTAATCAGCACAAATTACATTAGCTGGTGAAGTTCCACCTAAACAAACTACCCCCCTCCTGCTAATACCGCCTGGTTACTGCCAGAGGTAAAAATCTATTTTACAGTCCCAGCTCGTACCGCGCACTACCTTAATGCTTGTCTGTTTAAGGCTACACAGGATTACTGGCGCGTGGCTGAACAATTCCTGCTGATAGTTTAATATTTACTCTCAGTAACAAACCAGCCATAGAAAAAAACAAGGAAAGTAATACTTAGCTTGAACGAGAGCAAAGCAACAGGTCTTAGTATGACTGATTTGTTACAAAAACATGCTTATAATTCTTATTCCACTTTTCAGAAGAATACGATTTTTCTCCAACACGTCCCTCCCACCAGAGCTGCCCTGGGCTCAGTCTCAGACAAGACAATTCTGTGTGGAAAGTTGGGCCTATTTTTGGTTACCTAAATGTGGAACCCTAGTTTTGTCAATGTATTTCTTTTACTGCATTACAGCGCACTCTCTTATTTATTTTAAGTAGGACATAAGGGCAAGATTAGCGTGTAGTGCCGAAGCAGATGGAAGTGAGGAACAGAACAGAAAAGGCAGGAAAAACAGAATTAGGGGAAAAGCATTAGATGAGGGTTGTCATTTCACCCAAAAGAGATAACCTGCAGTAGCAGGACTATTTGCTGTACCTACGCTGTACCCAAATTAAGACAGAAAATATTTGCAGTTTCACACAGGGGGAGGGTGTGAGCAGGGATATAGCAAGCAGAAGGGGAGGTAGGAAATAATAGAAAGGGAGAAAAACTAGGGGTGGGGGAATGCACAAGTGCTGTGGTGAAGGAAAAAGAGTTTCTTTCTATCAGCACGGAGAAATGTCCGAAAGACCAGGTTTGATTAACTTGGCCTCCTTCCTAGGTGCACCACCTCCAGGCAGTTATTAGAGCTGAGCTTAGAGAGTTCAAAGGAAACCAAGCTCAGGGACGGGCGCTGATCTCATCTAGTGAAAACTAAACATCTTCATGCTTTGAGTCATTATGCCACAAATCCTGCGTCAGAGCCGCAACCATAGTTCAGGATGCAGATTACCACAGCCACGGTTTTACCGGGTAGCTGAGGGAGTCAGGGCTGGAGGTGGGACAAGAGCAAAGCCTACACTGGTTTGTGTGCTCGTCACCCAGTCTGGGCAGGAAATCACTCTTGATGGCATCTGGCTTTGCCTTCTACCACTTCCCCTTTTTATACTGGTGTTTTAACTACAGTATGTTGCAGAATCCTTTGAGACACAATATAGCAAGAAAGAGGAATTTCTCATAGCTGTAATACACAGAATATTTTTTAGCCTCTAAAATGAGTGAAATGAACACTCATACAATGTCTCAAATGGGGACAAACTGCCTACAAGCCAGAGGGTCCAAGCCCCATCAGAACGTTTAGGGTGGAGATATCACTATTGCAACTCCTTTCTTTCCAACCGTGAAGGCAGGATTTTGATTGAAGGCAGGTTTCTTTTGGAAATGCCATCTTGAAAATTATGCCAGGCAGGATGATGTATGACTTCCCATCAGTCTGAGAAAAAGGGATGAATTAATGGACTGGAAGAATCTCTTCAATCGTGTATGTTAAATTTCAATTTTTTTTTTTTTTTAAATAAAACTTTGAGGATAATGCAAAAAATCCCTATGCCCAGCCCCCAGATACAGGCCCTGGTGGGCTGTGCTCTGCCTACGTTGAGCCAAGAGAATTTTTAAACCTGCCATGGTGGAGCCTAGGTTTTACTCTCGACCTTTTTCTTGCTTCTAAATAGCACTGCATTGCAGTATATAAAGCCAAGTTCACTTTAGCCAAAAGTGACAAGATTTATAAATATGTGATGCCAGAAAGCATTCAGGTTTGTTTTTTTTTTTTCTCCTAAGCTATAAGGGTGACAACTTCTGGTAGAGCAAATTAAATATGAAAACACATGACATTGTCCAAAACTCTTTTTCAGAAAACTCCACGTTTCTGAACTCTGAGGCTACACTGCAGTCCCAGATCACCAGAGGCAACTGGTTCTAAACCTATGGAATATATCTCATCCAAACAAGACAGTGTTTTGAAATAACATCTATTAAAGCGCTGGTAATAGCTAAAAAGGAAACTAACTGCTATCAAAGAGTTAAATAATTTTCAGTGAGTGCCATGAGGCAAACAGTGTGGCTAATTTTTTTTTTTCTTTGTTCCATCTACAGAAGTTTGCAAGTTATGAAGAAAATGTTCTGGACTGTTGATTTTCTGGAGACGCACCCGCCTACGCATTCTGAGTACTTGCACATTGTAAATTTTATGATTAAATGAAAAATAGTCACTTAAATTCTGCCCACGGTAAGTAGATCTGGATTTTAGTAGCAAATCTACATAAAACAGTTACTATTTCAAATTTGTAGTATAAAAAATTATATACACACAGTATAAGTGGTGAAAACCAGCAAAGCTGTATATGCAGTACTATTAAAGTATACCAAACAAAAAAGGTTTTTATAAAGAAATCAATCACCTTGCATCCTCTTATTTTTCTACTTCACAAAGGATCTCTCACTCCACAATACCAAACTTAGTAAATGATGTGCTCATTCTTACTAAGTAAAAACGATTTTTTTGTTGCAGTCCAAATTCCCCAAACTACAAGATAAGAACTCTGGCCAGATAAGAGGCTTAATTACAAGCAGAATGAGCTGCAAACATTTTTTTCCATTGTCTGTGTTATCTTTGATCCAATATTATGCTCCATGTCCAACTATTTCACTCAAATTCCTACTTATTACTTTACAGAATTAGAGAACATCTGAGGTTGGAAGGTCACCTGGTCCAACCTCCTGATCAAGCAGGGCCACCTAGAAGTTTGCCCAGGACCGTGTCCAGACGGCTTTTGAATATGTCCAGGGATGGAGACACCACAGTCTCTCTGGGCAACCTGTGCCAGTACTTGGTCACCCTCACAGTAAAAGAAGTATTTACTAAAGTTCAGACAGAACCTCTTGTCTTTCACTTTGTGCCCATTTCGCCTGTCCCGAACATTAGAGAAGGTATTTGACGCTGGAATTAGCTGGAAGTAACTTACATCATCCGTAATAACCTTGTGAGACAAAGTGGGAATCTAGTCTTTCGTGTGGATTGGTTTTATGTTGCACTTGCAGCTAATCCAGCTTGTGGGGAGGGGGGGAAGACCTCGGAAATTACTTTCTGTGACACCAACCGATGGCGAAAGGGTAGAAAAATAACCGTATGGTCACATTTGGAATAGCATGTTTCACAGTTAGCCTCTGTTTCTCAGGAGAAAGTAGCCTAGTCAGGCACCGCGCTCGACTGAAAAACGAGCATTCTATAGAATCAGTTATTTTCATCCTCATGAACATGAGGAGGAGCGTTATTAGGAAGAATCCCACGTGCTGTGTCGGGACGGCCGGGCGGGAATGAAGCCGTTCGCAGGGAGAAGCGCAGGGGGGCGCCGCGGGGCTGCCGCTCTCCGCGGTGCTGAAGGGCCCCGGTGTCGCCGCTGTCCGCGGTGCTGAAGGGCCCCGAGTGCCCCCGCGGGGAGGCACCGCACCCCCGTCACCCCCGCTGAGAGCAGACCCCGAGGGGCGGCGGGGGGGATCCAGCTTCTCTCCTCGGAAGCTGTAGCGGGGTGGGAGCTGGCTGCCAGGGGAAACACGTCCTCCTGGACACGTAATTTCAAGTCATGCCCAGCCGAAGCCACTTCTGCCCGGAGCAGAAAAAAAATATTAATTTGTTTCCACGTCACTGTTTCAGGTTAAAGTAAAAAAGAAAAAAAAAAAAATCAAGATCCCACTGGAATTCGATAAGACCTCTGGATGCAGGTACGTCTTATACCAGATTTTGCTTCTCTGTTGGGGATTATCAGGTTTTCTGTGGCTTTCACAGATTATATGTCTTTGCGAATGAACCATTTAAAGAGACACAACGATGTCATCACAAAAACAGGTCACAGTCACAACCATATGCTAGTGGGACATATCTGGCGTCATCTCCCCCCCTCCCCGGTAGTAACTATAGATACAGTTGTTTATTTCTGAGAAAGAGAAGCAGGAACTCAATCATGTACCACATAGGAGGGTAGGTTTTGCCACCTTTCCACCCAATAAAAAGAAATAAAGTATTTATTAGAAAAAAAAATATTTCCTAACCTATTCTTTGCCTTGCTCCTAATTTTTTGATTAAAAATAAACATGCAAAAGGGAAAGGAGCAACTGAGGAAAGTACAGATACTGCTTGTGTGTTCCTGATACAACAACCGGCTAAGTCATTGACAGCAGATCCTTTCCAACGGTTAGGAAACTGCCTGTACTACATACGCATGGATGGCAAATCCTCTCTTTGCTAGCCTACAAAGCAGTAGCTGGACAAGATAAGCCTGTTTCCCATCCCATCCCTCAAGTTACGTCCTTCATCTGTCATGCTGCCCATTATATCAGTTTTCTACTGGGAGGCAGGCTCAAGGAAACACTGTATACTACAGCACAAACACTTGGAGACAGCCTCATCACTTTGCCCCCCCCCCAGCGTCAAGAATGATTTATCTGTTTGTAAACAGAAAGCATGACCCATTACCTGATAATTTGATCTACCTGAAAGGTTCTTGGATTAAGAGGGTAGTAAGCACAGTGGCAGGAGCCCAGGGAACTAACAGTGCTTTCCCTGAGCACACATACATGTCTTTAGACCTGGCTAGAGTCAGCCTTTGGGAAAGTCCTTCTAGGACTGGCCAGCACAGTTTATGACAAAGAAGAAAGCCAAGTGCAAAGAAAAGAGGATTTGTTCTTGTTTCAGGTGGGGCATTAACAATTCTGGGTCAGAGTCAAATCCACATAAAAATAGTGCAGTAGACCAGGCAATTTGGCCTGACATTGCAAAATGAAAATCAATTTGTTTAAAACATGAGATGAAACCTGATTGTCAGTGCTCACAGATCGTTATCTTCTTAAGTTTACCTTCAAAATGCTAAAAAGTGAAATTCTGGACTTCATCGACTCTGAAATGTATTTAATACTTTGGGATTAGCGTAATTTTTTCTGGTTGTGAGTTTCAGATTGCTAAGTGCACTGCTCTGTTTCTTCCATCTACATATCTGACAGGGGATTTTTATTGCTTTGCATTGTGCTCTGTTTTATTCTGTATCCTGTGTTATGTCTCAGAGTCAAGGCAGACAAATTCATGCTGTTTTAATGGATATACATGTTGATTGGATGTGAATCTCAAAGAAGAATATTTTCAGTGACAAATATTCAGATCAAATTGAGTGTACTTTATTAAGCATAAAAGTATGCTTTAAAAAAAGAAAACTTTTCCAAGACACGCGTATGTTACTCTCCAAGTAATTTTCCAGAAGAGTAATCATTCATCTTGCTGTTTCAGCCACTGCATCCCAGAGAAGGCTTACCAATCTTCCTGTTTTTCTTAAACAATATTATCTGCAAATACATTTATTTCAGAAGTTTAGTGACTGAGCAACTGATTTCCAGCTACCTAGAACTGTTCAAGGTATTTGTGATCAATCATTGTGAGTTTGAATTTAATTACCTGTTGTCCTCAGTTGCCATTCTGACTAGCCTTTAAGCCAGAATGAGGAAGACAAAAGTGGTGCCCGGCAAAAAATAATTAACGGTGGCCTCGTTTACCACTTGGTACCTTTGAGACGGCTAACGAAAGGACATACAGAGCTGTAACGAAATGCTATTGGGATGAGATGCTCAGGCTTCAAGGGCAAGAGACATATAAACAAAGCCTGAACGAAGAGTCTTTTTCCTTCAGTACCTGCAGGGATTCAGTGTCCCACAGTCCAGAAGACACTGTTCCTCTGCTATAAAATTAGGACAAAATTTCACCCAGGAGAGCTGCTGGGAATTACCAAGACCTGGAGGTAGCAGTAAAAATAAGGAATTATTTCAGTTGCGGGGTTCTTTTCTCCTTAATCTAGTAGCTCCTTTTCTATTTCACAAGCTTCTCATCACTATTTCTTTTTAAGAGCAACAGTTTTCTGCAGTCAGGAAGGCAGCTAGCTGGTCCAAACCAAGTCCAAACATTTGGTTCAAAGGTATCATAACTAACGATTTCTCAAGCTTCTGAGTCTTAGAATCACACAATTCGGTTGTGCCTCTGAACTGAAATATGGTAACCACAGCCAGCAGGGCCAAGCTATGGTTTTTTGAAGCCAAATACATAAACGATATGTATAATCTCCAAGTCAAGGAGAGCTCACATCACCCTCTATCAACGAATCAGGGATGAACTGATTGATTACATGGCCAACATCTCACACTGGCCAGAGGCAAAGCCCATTTGCTTAGCTATCCCCATCTCAGGGGAACCAAATGGCTTTTAAAAAGTGCTATGAAAACTGCTGACCATGAAAGCTGTGATATCGCTGACCAGAAGGCATCCCCCGCTGCTCTCGAGCAGAGTAAGAACTGTTCATGGCACCTCCCCGTTCTCCTCACTTCTATAAACTTCCTCTGAAATCGTTGCTTTGTGTTTCTGTAGTTATTGTCTTGGCTGGGACAAGGAATCACAGAATGTTAAGGGTTGGAAGGGACCTCTAGAGACCATCTGGTTCAACCGCCCTGCCAGAGCAGGGTCACCCAGGGCAGGCTGCACAGGATGGCGTCCAGGAGGGTTGGGAATGTCTCCCGAGTCGGTGACTCCACCACTTCTCTGGGCAGCCTCTGCCAGTGCTCTGCCACGCTCAAAGTAAAGAAGTTTCTCCCCATGTTGAGATGGAACTTCCTATATTCAAGTTTGTGCCTGTTCCCTCTTGTCCTGTCACCAGGCACCACTGAAAAAAGCCTGGCCCCCTCCTCCTGGCCCCCTCCCTTTAAGTATTTGTGGACATTGATGAGATCCCCCTCGGTCTTCTCTTCTCCAGACTAAAGAGACCCAACTCCCTCAGAAAGATGTTCCAGACCCCTGATCATCTTTGATGAGGAGGAAAAGTCACATTTGATGAATTCACAAGGTTTTAGTGATCACAAACGAGTAAGCACCTGCCTCTCAGGAATGCACAGCTACTGTCAGGGCTCCGGCCATCGCTGCTAACTCCTCCCAGTGTTGGTGCTCACGCTGGCGCCCTCCCTCCCACCCTGCACACCAGCTGTGTGTGTGCTGACAAAAGGCCCCAAACCTTTGAATCCCGGCATTTTTCACTTTGAACGTACAGGTTTTTTTCATTAGATTTCCATTTCCTATGGGTTTAATTACTTTTTCTGCTTCCTGTTTGCATGCTTTGCCTTTATTTTTTAAGAGCGGAAAAGTTTCAAGGGCGAGAGAGGAAAAATGCTCTTGAAACTCTGACTTCTCTCAGTCCTAGTAATTCCCCAATTTCCCTTACAAATGCCTCAGGTGGTTTGTAGTAATAGCGGAAACGAGCTCAAAGACCTCTTCTTTCAACTCCAAATAACCAACCTTCATTCTTCACTTTCCGGCTGCAGACTGCACATGCTGACATTCTCTGTTGTCCCCAACAATAAACCTCAGTTTTAGGTATTATTCAACCAATTAAGAGTTTCAAAATTCTACCTTGCCACAACTGCTGGTTCCGCATACTGGTATAAGTAGATATGTGGTGTACGCGGTTTCAATATCCACCCTGCTGCAGTGGCACACGTTTGGTTGCCCACGGGCTTTCATTTATTTTTGGGCATGAGATCCTTTCTGTCTTTCATTATGCAAGCAGCCAACTACTTTTTTTGCCCCCAGGAGTGTGTAAGATCCAGCTGAGGATCCAGCACAGTTGAACACCGGGCGGCTGGCGCTGGGGAAGGAAATTCATAGAATCATAGAATGGTTAGAGTTGGAAGGGACCTTAAAGATCATCAAGTTCCAACCCCCCTGCCATGGGCAGGGACACCTCTCGCTAGAGCAGGTTGCTCAAAGCCCCATCCAGCCTGGCCTTAAACACTTCCAGGGATGGGGCCTCCACAACTTCCCTGGGTAACCTGTTCCAGTGCCGCACCACCCTCACAGTAAAGAACTTCTTCCTAATATCTAACCTAAATCTCCCCTCTTCCAATTTAAAACCATTACCCCTTGTCCTATCACTAGACTTCCTGACAAAGAGTCCCTCTCCAGCTCTCCTGTAGGCTCCCTTCAGGTACTGAAAGGCTGCTCTCAGGTCTCCCCGGAGCCTTCTCTTCTCCAGGCTGAACAGCCCCAGCTCTCTCAGCCTGTCCTCATAGGAGAGGTGCTCCATCCCTCTAATCATCTTAGTGGCCCTTTGCTGGACCTGTTCCAACAGTTCCATGTCCTTTCTATGTTGAAGACTCCAGAGCTGGACACAGTACTCCAGGTGGGGTCTCACAAGCGCAGAGTAGAGGGGGAGAATCACCTCCCGTGTTGAAATTGAAACCCGGGATTATATTTCAGCTGAATTAAGTGGCTGTGTTGTGACAGTGGTTTCTCAAAATACTTCATAAATTTCTCTCTCCCATCTGCATCGATGCTTATTGCTAACATATTTTGACATGCCTGTTGCGTTCTACTACTTTGGAAAAGAATTGGGAAAACCTCCAAAGAGTCCAAATTTCAGTCTGACTTTCTCCCTTCACATGTCTCAGAGGAAGATTGCCAGACAGCAAGAGAAATTTGAGGCACTCCATACTGCTCAGCACAGCATATTTTTACAAAGACCACGCACAGCCATGTATTTTAGGGCACCAATAACAGCGCGAATGCAAAAGAAATGTCACTGTAATGAATTCGCCCCGATTTTTCAAAGGTCGTGTTCTGGAATGTAAGCCAAATTGAGGACTTGGCAAACGGGTGTGTTTGGCTGCTTGGTTATTACCCAACTCCCTTCCCCTGCTTCCAGCTTGTGTCATGTAAACACAAAACTTAGAGAGTGTAAAATTACAGATGGGTCCAGCAGCGGTTTCTCTGCTCTCAGATGTTTTTTATTTTTTCCTTAATTTTACCTTATACGAGAGCAGAAAATAGGGCTCACAGTACAAAAGGTGCATTTAATTCTACCCAAGTCTTTATTTGGTTAAGACAATCACTTACTCTCCCATTCACATGCCAACGATTCAGTGTTAATTGTCGCTGTTTCGTTCTGGCTTTATCCTGCTCTGCCCTAAACCTGACAGTATCAATTCCAAACCAAAAATATGTGACATTTGCCATCAGGAAGGCATGTGTATATCAGAAAGAAACACTACTGCATCAGGTCGGAGTCTATCCTTAGCATACGTGTCCAAGGACTAGCAAGGATGACCCAGCCCAGCTCTGAGGGACACACGCACTGGTGGCATCTCTGCGCACGCTTATGCGCCCGACCACGCACTGCAGAAGCCGAGCCCACGATCCACACAGGGCCAGCTCTGCCTTACTTCATCAGAAGCAACCCGGAAACAAAACTACACCAAAGAGTGTTGCTGCCTTTTTGCTTTGTGGCTGTAGCTGTTCTCACACCTTTCTCACATAGAATTTCTCCACCAGATTTCACACCTTCCACCACCTCTCTCTTAGGGCACCTGCTGAGCTCGCACACTAAAGCCCTCTCCTCACCTCCTTAAGCTGCTCCCTGCTTTCAGGGTGCTCTGCAGCACACTCTGACGCAGACAGAAAAACATCTTCAGTCACTAGGTCTGCTTTTAAATGGTTTGCGAGGACCTTGGCAAGCCCTGCAGCATTTGCCTGGAGTCATAGTGCCTCATCCCAGCACGGAGGACCATCCTGCACCTACAAGTGTGGGTCCCTCACAGCCTCAGGTATTGCAGTCATCAAGGACACACTAAAGAGTTAGGGGTTCCTTTGCCTTCAGAAAAGTCCCCTGATTTTTTCAAAGGTTATTGACAGGCTTAGCACTGGAAAAATTTAAGAAAATATTCCCGTCTTCCTTTGCATCAAACAAGTAGGATGCAGAAGTGAGATGAGCGGGTGCTGCATTAATACAAACTAAGCAGCAATTCTAATATCCAAGCTTCATGTTCCTACAAATATATAACTCCCAGATGTCCTCATTTTACCCTGAAAGACCTGAAAACTTTGAAAAGGCAGCGTTTTCCAAATGAGGTTACTGCGGGAGAACCTGAGAGCATCCAGGAGCCTCCCTGCGCGGGGTACGAGGGGCCTCTTGTGGTGGCCAAGCGGCTAGCTCAGCGCTCCCGCACGGCAGCCGGGCTCCAAGAAATGCCAGCGGCAGAGAGAAAACGAGATCCAAATTTATCTCTCTCATTAGAGGAGCCTAACTCACTTAATACATGAGGCATTAGCGTATAACCCAATATCGCAACCTAGTTTATCATCCCGGGCTCCAGCGAGGAACGCAAAGCATCTAAAAATAAACCACCGCGCTCTCAGTAATATTTTATTAAATGCTGTCAAACGTAATGCAGCCTGCCTAACCGCGGTGTCACGAAAAATAATAGCTGCTGGAAACAGCTCACCTGGCTTCAGTTTGAACCTGGTGCAATGGAGGAGAGAGTCAAATTGCCCCAATAAGTCCAAGGCCGGAGACCTTAACACGGAACAGCTCTGGGGGATCTGTGAGCCTGCCCTGTGCTTTCTATTAAGGGGGATTGCTCCAACTGTGCGGCTGGAGGTAGAGTTGAATTAACAAACGTCTCTTCCTTGCCCAGGGGCTCTGTCTGTTTTAAGAACCCCACTAGCAATGATTTCTAGATTTTTTTGTAGTGAACTCCGAAGCCACCAAATGCTGTCCCATGACGGGCAACAGAACTTCATAGAGGTGACCAACACACACGCCTAGCAAGGACCCAGGCAATCCATCCAGCCCCTCCTGCACACCTCGGTTGGACGGTGGGACACATCCTGCTTTTATTTAGCTGGTCTAACCCACACTGGGGCAACTTCTATTATCTCCTGTGTTACTTTTTTTAAAATCTATTGAATTATTTCATGTGCTCTAGTCTACACTTTCCACAAAACTAATGTATTTAGTTACAAAGTTGAAAGCAATATTTACAGGCGCTATAGCCATCTGCTGATTTTTTGACCAGAAAGACCCCACTCCAGAGACAGTCACAAAGCCACTTGTTTTCAAAAAATGGGCGCTCTATTTGGGTTTCTAGTTTAGTCACCTTGAAAAGAGAAGTACAGCCTCCAGCCGCTACTCAAATGCTCTGCGAGGTGGCATGAACATTTCTTCCAAAATCAAGTTTAATTTTTAATCCCTAGATCAACTTCTCTAAGTCTCCTTCAGGAAAAGAACCAAACCCTACAAAACGCGTTTATTTGTAGGAAAAGCACCATAATTTGGTTTTTTGGAGAAGAAAAAGTGCTAAACGGGTGTGAAGATGCCTGCTTTCTGTAGGAGGACACAACACCAATTGGAAACACCTTTTGCCCAACAAGAACACTCCTAATATCTGTTGTGTCCAGTACACAATATTGCTGAGATCCACATCTAACGCGCAAGGTCACACATTCAACTATATCTGCGAGAGGCACATCTGCTCGCACCTTCAATTGAGACAGAACTCCTCCTCTGAAAGTCCCTCTTTTATGATTAGCCCATCCTTTGGCTTTCATTTACCCAGATCCCCAGGAAGGAACCCAACAAACAAAGTGACAGGTAGGAAAATGGTCCTTGATGCCGTACTCACCGGCGTGCTGCTGTCGGAAAAGGTGTTCATGCTGATGGACCTGCTCATCTTGTCCGAGGAGAGGGACGGTGGGGAGGGACTGCGCTTGTCCAGCTGCTCGTGGGGCGGCAGGTCCTGGCGCTGCAGGTACTCACGCCATGCTCGCTGGATGCTGCCGCAAACACCAAGGCACAGGGTTGGAGGGGGGGGAGCGCAGTAGCAAAACCGATTTAAAATATATATTCTTGACTGAAGAGGTGGGTGTCTCTTTTTTTGTATGCTTTGTTTTCCGATTTGGATAATGGTCACTTATAACTATCTTCTGTAGGTCTTATTTTAGCCACTACAAGTATGACCAGAGGTATCTCTTAAGTAGAAGCAATTCTTTATTTCAAATCCCTGAAGCTCCAGAAGTGATTTAAATTTCAGACTGTGCCTAACTCAGCAATTCTCTTGCATCTTACAGACAAAACAAAAATATGCGATTATCTGTTTATAAGAAGGAACAACCTTCAACATCTTATTTTTATATATATATATATATGTACACACACACACATATATATATATGAGCTTTCAGATTACAATACAGATATGGTTGGAAGTTCAGGGCCAGACCAGTGTCCTTTAAAATCTCCTCCATCCTGGGGAGCTGGGGACTTAAAACCTCCTCCAAAGCAACACATGGACACTGAGGTAGGAGCTCTGCTTCCAAACTCTAAACGTTTGACCAAGTTGCTAAAACCTGATGTGAAATTCTGTAAAGAAATTCCATTCTCCGTGCCGGCCAGTTGGCCAGGGCAGCTCTCACCAGGTGGCAGTGCCGGACCGCCTGTGCCGGAGAGACCAGTGAGAGATGCTGGGAATTAAAACTGTGTTTACAAGGGTGATGGCATTAAGACAAAGCATGTGGCTGTTTGCATGCAGGATGATCTGTGGACTCTGCAGAAAAGCGGAGCTGAATTCTGACCTGAGCCTCGGCTGGGCTACTGGAGAGCACTGAGCTAGAAAGAGCTTCTTTTAGGAATTTTTTAATGCAACTGAGAGTTTATTCACTGGGATATCAAGTCAGTAAAACCTTCAGTGCGTCTGTTAATCAGGCAAAGTGCCCTGACCTTTGCTGAAGTTGCTCTCAGTGAGAACACTCAGCTCACCTCACCGCTGAGCTGAGCAAGGCACGCTCAGCACCCAGCCTTGCTGCTGGGGGGCTCCCCAGGATGGGTCCCATGCCCAAACCCCACCTGGCCCTGTGCTCCCACCCACAATGGTTGCACCCTGGGACAGCGCAGAAGGCAATGCTCCTTCCTAGAGGATGGAGCTCAACACCAGGACACCTACAGCTTCTCACTGAAGGACATAGAACTGTTGGAGCGGGGCCAGAGGAGGCCCCGGAGATGCCGGGAGGGCTGGGGCCCCTCTGCTGGGAGGACAGGCTGGGAGAGCTGGGGGGGTTCAGCCTGGAGAAGAGAAGGCTCCCGGGAGACCTCATAGTGGGCTTCCAATATCTGAAAGGAGCCTAACAAGAAAACAGGAGAGGGACTTTTTACAAGGGCAGCTAGTGTTAGGACAAGGGGTAACGGCTTAAAACTGGCAGAGGGCAGATTTACATGAGATACGAGGGAGAAATTGTTAGCTGTGAGGGTGGGAGCCCCTGGCCGGGGTTGCCCAGAGCAGCTGTGGCTGCCCCATCCCTGGAGGTTCAAGGCCAGGTTGGACGGGGCTTGGAGCAGCCTGGTGTGGTGGGAGGTGTCCCTGCCCAGGGCAGGGAGGTTGGAACTAAATGGTTTTTAAGGTCCCTTCCAAACCAAACCATTCTGATTCTATGATTCATTGACTGCCTACAGTGGTGGGAACTCCAAACAGTGGGAAGTGCCTCTTGGGGCATAATTTTTCCTGGTCAGGGAACAGCGCTCCCAACATATGTGGCATTTTGAACATCTCAAGGCTGAGGAAACCAAATACATTTATTTTGTTATTTTTTTAGAATAATACCAGATCAGAAACAAACCATCATTCATTACAACCTCACCAGGATAGGTGCATTTTAGAGCCAGTCAGGTACTTTAATTCCCATGTTGTTTTCATACAGGAGCTTTAGAATGGACAGTAAAGCTCCCAGAGGGGAGTACCAATGGAGGAGCTCTCAGTAAATGCATTTTGCTTTAAAAAATCCCCACATCTCCACACCTCGAGCATTTACACTTTGCATTGCTTCAGTTTCAAGCTTTAGTGCCTAATATATACAAGTAGTATTTAGATATTTATATTTACAGGTACTTCCTATTTTAAAGCTCGAGAATACACTGAGGTTAAGTCATAACTACCCTTCTAGAAAGCTCTCTGGAAATTTATTCTTTCATCTGACTTACATTTGCATGCCTAAAAGATGCTGGCTGGACATTAATTCGAAACTTCATGTCCTTGTAATATTTTAATATAACATTACTACTTTAATGTCCTGTATAACAAGTTCGCTGTAGCTTTTCAACGGAAAGTGAAACTCAGTATGAAGCGCAGCAACGCACGTAACTTTGTGTCGCAGAATTTTGCCATGAAGTAGTTGGGGGGGGCTTTACCATAAAGACATTCAATTTTTTTTGATGCAAGTGGAACCATGTTAAACTTTTCCTGTCTGCTGGGAAGTTTAGGGGCACCGCGTTAGGTGCCAGCTGGATGGAGCCAGCGCCTGCGCCAGCGCTGGAGGAACAACACTGGAAGAGGCACAAAGAGGATTCCTCTGCTTTGGTAGACGCGTGGGTAAGTTTTTAGTTGTATCCCCAGTATTACCATGTGTATTACAGCACAGTCAAGCCTTTTAGAATAACTTAACCGGTGGTAAACTATACAACATGTGGGAAATGTATTGCGAAGGCTGAAATTTGGAAGCTGGGGAGTTCGTTACCGGAACACGGCAATGCCCATCTCTTCCTTCCAGGTGGTGCAGCTAGGTGTCGTCTATGTGCCTTGGCTGAGTGCTAACAACTGCCACGCTTTCCCATAAAAACCAGTTTTCTTCCTGCCATATTGCTGCGGTTCGTGCCCCAGGCCCAGGAACCCTGGTCCCCGTGGACTGACATCTCCATCCCCACGCAAAGCCAAGGGCTGCTCCGTGCAGAGGAGTCCCGTGAGCCGCCTGGGGATCTTTAACCAGGCTTCACGTTAAATATGAAAAATACCACTGAAGAGACAGCTGCTTGCTCCGTACTATGCTGCCCCACTCCAGTACGCCCTCCGTATATACAAAAAATCTAGCAGATTCCCAAACATCCTTCAGTTTCACAGAGGAAATGACAAAATTAGTGCAACACTGAAGTTTAGCGTTTGAAACTCATTTCAAAGAGAATTTCACGTGCCTAAAGGTAAAGAAGAGCTTAACTATCTTGTGAAATTGAGACTTTTTTTATACTTAAAGTTACAGAGAAATCTATGATGGATATAGCCTAGGTTCTGCGGTTTGGGAATTGGGCAAAGTCAGCTGCATTTAAAGGCAGAAATTGCACTGTTCGTTACTTACATTTTCACTTTTGATTCCAAGGGCTGTACGTTGATATGATATTTTGCGATATTGTTTTCTTCATCCATGGTAAGCTGACGGCTATGGAAAAGGAAAGAAAATGGGCTTAATGTGTCTCAGCATGACATTTTTGCAATCACTGTGAATTAATTCCAAAATTTTGACAAGAACATACAAGAGCCGCTTATTATAAGGTGTCGCTGTCTTTGGAGGAAGGCATCTGGGTCCCTGTGTCCAGCCCCACTTGACTGCTAAAAAAAAGTACCAATTTGGATCCAGTTCCCAGATCAGAGCTTGCCCAAATCCTTACACTAAACCTTCCAGAGGCCAGAGCTCCAGAGACAGGCACACCCAGCAAAGAAGCTACTGCAAATAAAAAACCATTGGCAAATATAATAGATATTCTTGCTAAATTAACTTTCATCCCTGGGGCTACATTTGAAAAGCTGGAGAGTAAAATGGAAAGTAACAATGGTAATGCCGGTAGCAAATGAATTACATCAGCAAAAGCCATACAGGAATATGAAGAAAAAATTCTTTGTAATAAATGATGACCGAGGAATCAGTGCTGCAAACTGATCATTTTGAGAAAGCAATTTTAAAATGCTGGAAGATAAAAATCAAACATCTCGGGACGCTGCTTTGGATGGGACTAGCAACATGAATGAAAGGTCTTTGCATGAAAATTTGTAAGATTAGACCCCAACCTGTGGAATTATTTTGAGACTTTACTGGACACTTAATTACATCATTCAATCAGCAGCAGTTTTCAGAAATTATCCTCCTGTAACTAAAAATAAGAATCGTTTACGGGAGAGATGCAAAATTTTGAATATTTAGTACATTACCAAGTGACAAACATAGCCTACAACAAAGAGACCGTCCCCCAGAAAGGGCTTGTTGCCTTATAAAAGCCATTTCACTTTACCACACGTGAGAGACATCACAGAAATCACACATTTACCTTTGAAGCAAGTCTTTGCCATCATTGACCTGTTCCAAGGTGTGCTGAAGCCTTCTGAGTTCTTCCTACAAGGAGAGAAAAACCATTTCAATGTGCTTATGGGAAGCCCTTGGTTGACACTGGAGATTCCTCCTCAATCTCAAGATGTTGTGAACCAGCCACTAAGCAAAACAGTCCCTCGAGTAACGTCTACAGGGTTGCTTTCAAATTTAGATATTCAAAATAACCACAAAGAAACCAATATATTTAGCAATACGTCCAGCACAACTTGGAAAGAGAATATCAGACCTACAAAAATAATAGGCAGAGCAAGAGAGGAAAGTATTCTTTCATGTCGTACGTGTGTGGCTGCTTTGATTTGAGAGGAGATGGGATTGGTAAGAGGCAAGTGAGCATCAGCTCGTACTTTCAGGCACTTCTCTTTGTTCTGCAATCAAACAGTATTCAGTCTCATAATTAAAAGAGTCACTGGCTGAGATTTACAGCCTGATGCCTTTACCAGGCCGTTTGCATCAGATCCCGTTTCAACAGCAGAGATGTCACAAATTTAACCGCAGATGCATAGCTGGGGGTCCCTGCATCCACGCTAATGTCGCAGGAAACATCTACCCATGACGTTCAACACAAAGACATGGCTTAAAAAGCTAAATTGTATCTGGCTGGCAGGGTTTTCTTGGTCAGAAGGGGTGGAGGAGAAGCTGGTTGCAATGAAACACGTGCTCCAGGGGATGCAGTTCCTCCTGCCCTGAAGTTTCCCAACCCTCGCGGGACACAATCCCACTGAGTGTCCTGGCATCACTGGGACACGCATGCGCAGAGCACCTGAGCCCAGTGTCCTGAAAAGCTGGGCTGGTAAGCAAACACCGAACCCCCAAGCATGTGTCCCTGTGATGCAACGCAAAGAGCTTCACCCTCCCAAGATGTGCCTTCAGGTTCATCAACTCTTTGATAATTAAGCAATACTGGAAAACAAGAAGTCTATGCAAAACACAAAGATGTTAACTCATGATTTCTTTTAGCTTATTAAGCTGGGAAGCAAATGTGAAAGCAAAAGCTACTCAGAGCAAGGAAGGAGAGTAATTTACTTCACATCTACCTTGCATACAGATACACGACTCCTAGGAAGGTTAAGAACATTAAAAAGGCAAAACATGGATATTTTCGCCTTGCATTTCTAATCTGGCCTTGGGATGAATCAAAGGTTTTGGCTTCCAATAAGACTGTTGCCATCTCCAGGAGCACAACGAATCAGCCAACTCTACCTTCTGCTCTTCCAAATTAAGCCGATTTTGTGAAACAGAGAAATTTTACGTGGCGCTTTTTAATCCTGTACAAGATTCTACCTTGTTCGACATGAAACAAGATCACAGTTGGTAGCTGATTTACTCCTAATACAGCTTTCATTTCCTCCCAGCCTTGGAAGGACTATTACTGCAAAGTATGTTTTATGCATAAACTAGATTTGTCAAGGCGACAAGTTAGATGTTTCCCCAGTCTTTGCCCCTCTGGGTCTCTAATTGTAGCACCATTTGTGGGCACGCTGCAGCTGATAAAGCACTGCGTGTGATTCGGGAGGCCCGGCTGCTGCCTACTGCTCCTCAGCCATTAGAAATAATTCAGTTGTGAAACTTCTTTTTATTTTTGCCTGCCTTTTTTTTTTTTTTGGCCTGCTCCGAGAAACATCCTCTTCTGGCATATTAAAAACAAGCAACTTTCAAAATTGGTTTTTTTGAAGCACAGTTCAGTTCAGAAGATAACCTTTTATTCTCCCATATTATTCCGCTGGTCATTTTTCAGCATATCCCAGAGGTATGTACAGTAATTTAGTATGGGAAAACAATTTGCAATTGACTTTATATATAGCTCTGGGTGACAAAACCTGCATGACTTACATAAATCATTTCTTGTGTTTGACATCATTTTCTATTAACCTCAGGGTGAAGACTGAACAAAAAAAAATAATAATGTAAAAACTAAAATTGGTTGTGACATTTTTGACTATTCGGTCTTTCAATTAAACATCACCGGACAGCCTTTATTAAAGCTGTAATATAAAGCAACTACAGAAGGGGCATAGTAATGTTTGCATAATTGGGAAGAGAAGGAGACATAAAATCTATACTAATTTCAGGTTTGCGTCATTAACCATGAAGTATTGATTGTTGCTCCTTGCAACAGAATTTATGAAGCTGGTTGTGCTGCTGCTGCGCCCACAGAAAGCCATGCGGATGCTCTGCCCTCAGCTCCCGGTGCCGGAACTGATGGGTGGCAGCGACAGCCGCGATGCTGCTCTTCCAACCCAACAGCCTTAGGAGATGCGTCTCCCGGATCGCACCAGGAGTGACCCAGCTGCAAACCTGAACTTCGGAAAATTAAATTGGAAGAGCGCCATACTTCAGTTGGGATACACGATGAATTACGGTGCCTCTATAAACCTTGTTATAATGTAAACATACTGTAAAATTTACTGCAGTTTTCGTTTTCCTGCTACAGTTGAATACAGACATTAATAGCAATTGAATAGCTACAGACACATATAGGTACCTCAGGACAAAAAAGTAATGCAAGCTTGAGGTGCAAGACTGGTGTTAAAAGAAAACCAAAGTGCTTTTTTCTAGTCTTTAATGTGCACGTCCTGTTTATGCATTAATTAATTTTTAAGCCTGTAGATCTGTACTTTCAAGGGAACTAGGCTATTGCAACGGCTTAATTATTGCCAGGAAACCCTGTAACCTTGTGGGGCAGAAAGGACCGAGGGGCTCAGGTCTATGGACTCTGGCCAGAGAGAAGCCTGTGGAAAAGTGCTGTCCCAGTGCAGACCACACGTTATAACAGCCTGGCTTGGCTTTGCTGCCAGTATTTAGTTAGAGGAAGAAGATTCTGGGTCACTCTACCTTTTCCCACTGCAAATCAGCTGGGTTGGGCTCCAAGCAGCCCAAGGACAGGCTCCGCGCGTGCACGTCCAGCGAGATGATTTAGCAACCTCACCCAGCTGCCTTCAGCAGTTTTCAGGGTCTTTTTTTAAATGGAGGGACCCAGAGGTTGCCGCAGACTTTGGTCCTTGTTTGGGCTTGTACAGAGCTGCCACTTGTCGGTTAACCAGCCGTGGAGATGATGGCAGCCAGCCAGCCGAGACAAGTTCAGACGCAGAGGAGCAGAAATCTAAAACAATCCAAATGCACTCACTAGTCCCTAAATTCCTTTTGAAGAAGTCTGTTTCAAAAACGGCTATTAGTGCAAAGTCTAAGGAAAGAAATCTGCAGCCATTAAATCACACCTGCCCTCAAGTAGCAGTCAATGATTCTTTTTTTGTTGCTGTACCCAAAACCACCTATTCAGGTCAGTGGATCTATTTATACTGATGGGTTTAGACTAGCATAGAGAAATCAGGGCAGAGGCCACGTATTAAAAATTAATTTTAAAAATCCTTTTTGGACATGCATGCTATTGTTTGAATATCTCTGCCTAAGAGGTCTGTCACTTGCCGCTGAGTGGAGAGGCAACAGTGCTTCCCAAGAGGTCAAAGAGATGGAGATGGGAAGGAAATCTCCTATTTCAGTAGAAACATGGTCCAAAAAAAAAAAAACAGTAAAAAAGGAATTTTATTTTTTTTTTTCTATTTTATAATTGAGAGTGAGTGTAGCAGTTATTTAAACATGCCAGCTTGGGGTAGATCCCTGTTTCATCGATGTTCTTCCAACTTTTAATTGAAATTTTGTTGAATGGGGATTTTCTATTATGCAGGGAAACTTCCACTTATGTGCATTTTTTCCTCTCCTTACATGCAAGTCGCTTGATGAAACACCAGGGTGCCAGTTCGAGATCCTCCTGGCACAGAAAAGCCCCGGTGACCAAAATAACCCCCTCGCTGGAGGGGCACGGTTGATCTGGCCCCCTTGGAGCGGGATGTGCCCTTCGTGCTGCTGGGGAGCACGGGGCAGATGTGGGAAAGGGGCTGGAGCACCAGCGCTGACCTACGGCACCTGGGTGGGATGCAGCAGGGCAGAGCCCAGCCCAGCCGCTGCCTTGATGGAGAACTCTGCCCCGCCAGCCTGCCGGCACTACGCAGGGAGGGAGTTAATGCCCAGAGCACTAATTTGCAAATATCAATAAAGATCGCTGGAGCTTTCACTGTTGTTCTTGCCAGCAAACACGTTAGGTGTCTCATCGTTCCAGAGCCACCGCATTTAAAGGCGAGCGTACAAGTTCTCCGCAGAACTGACACAGGCATGGGCAAACCCCATCCTTCCTTTGCCAGCACGACCTCCGAAGCGCTGGCACAGGTAGAGCAAGCCCAGCTGAAGGCAGTCCGAAGCCAGAAGCACTGCAGAGCCTGCTGCCCTTAAGACCAGAAGCCATGCAGGATCCATCCTCCGATCAAAGTGGCCCGATGCCTCTTTCTGTCATCTATTAGGAAGCCAATTTCTAGGCTTCAACATTCTCACCTCCTGCCATTTTCCAATTCTGGGGTCATCAGAGGCGGATAGAAAATAATGAAGCTCTCTCCGCTGCTGCTCACCTCTCCCAGTCCATCGTGCCAGTCTAGGGGCAGCACACACGGTGCTAAACCACCCTTAGCACCAGCTCTCGTCCATTTGCCATTCGTACTCCAGCACAAAAGCAGCAGCCTCAGCTGCTTTTCAAACACACCAGCTGCTTTTGGTTACTGAAAACGATCCACCACCAATGCTGTTCCGAGCTGCTAACACCCAGGTCTGCTCTCCTCCGCATTTTTAAGACTTTGTTTCCCATTTAACAAAGAAATCCTCCCTGCCTCCCTCCCGACTTCTTCAGCGTCCATGAAGTATCTTGGGGTTTATTCATTTTCTATTTTTTCATCTTTCAGTTTGTTAATTTTCATCTCTATTTTGCCCTGTTTTGCCAGGGAAGACCGTGGCTCCTGTATTAAATGATGTAGAGCTCTTGCTTCAGTCTGGCAAGGCCTGTCAAGCAGTGTGTTAATTAAGCCTCTTAGCAGGATACAATGAGTCTAAAGAGGATAGAAAGATCAGGATCCTTTGCGGTGAAGGCTTTTACTTACTACTATTTTGGGCATCCATTCATGCTGGCATGGAGGGATTGCTCCCGTGGGAAACAGGCTGTAGTACATGAGCATCCCCCTAAAGCTGCTGGTCCGTCACGGTACACAACAGGGGGGTTGTCCCCAAGGCAGCGTCTCTGGTGGCACCTCTGTGCCTGGTATGGGGGTACATCAGAGGCACAAGGAGACCCAGTTTGGACAGACACAAGACAATGTGCATAAATTCCTGTTTCAGGGATGCATAGAGCTTTCTGCATCCCAGTTGGGGGGTTGGAACATAAAAGCTAATGCCACTCTGAATACACTGAGCATTTGGTAAAGTTGGTAATTAAGTGTCAGATGGTGACAACTGCTTCATATCTCAGAACAAAGACACTTCAGACGATAGTGGCTTCTGTATATTGGGGGTGAGAGGGGGAAGGTCCTATCTTATTTGCTCTAGCAGCCCAACGTGAACTCTTCAGCTATGAATGTTCAAAAGTACATTAACTGCATAAGATTAACACAGCTACAGGGGCTCTGCGATCCACAGCTGTCAGAATGATTTGCCAGATCACTTAAAATACTTGTGCCTTCAATAGAGTTACCTAAACCTACTTAAACAAGTTTCACATCCAGATTTTGAAACAAAATACGAATTACAGAGTCACAGAATGTTAAGGGTTGGAAGGGACCTCTAGAGATCATCTGGTCCAACCCCCTGCCAGAGCAGATAACCTACAGCAGGTTGCACAGGGTGGGGTCCAGGCGGGTTGGGAATGTCTCCAGAGTGGGAGACTCCACCATCTCTCTGGGCAGCCTCTGCCAGGGCTCTGCCACCCTCAAAGGAAAGAAGTTTCTCCTCATGTTGAGATGGAACTTCCTATATTCGATTTTGAGCTCGTGCCTAATCCCCTTGCTACAATCCTGGCTACGTAAGGCTGCCCAGGACAGCTGATGTATTAATTCCTCTCATAAGCAGGCACAAACAGCTGGAAGGGAAATGCAGCAATGCTGGTGATATCTCCCAGGGGATGAGAGCACTCACAGGGTGACCCGTTGAGCTCTTCTCCACTTTCTGTGATATCAATAAATTGTTTTCTTTTCCTTCATTCAACTCTGCCCTGAGGAAGAGTAATCTATCGCACCATGGCTACAGAACATTATTTCATAGTTACAGCAGCTCTGGAAACCTTGCACAAGGATGAATACCATTAAAAAGCCAAGTTAGATTCCTTTTAAAAAAACCTCTTCTTTCTGATGCCATCACTGCTGTCAGGGCTTTCAACAGCACCTTTGCTGCCTCAGATACATACGCTTTTAACTTTTGCCAAGGAAACCAACTAGAAAGAGAATGAAGCCTCTTGACATCTTGGCTTCTCTGTCACCAGAGTGCTTCTGAAACTACAGCCAGTCTGAACACCGAGGAAAAGGTCGGGAACAACACAAGTGCTATAGGAGACTCAGCAAAGAAAGCATTTCATAGGTTATAGCTCAAGGGGAAAATAATAATAAAAAAATATATAGACACATATACACACACACACACAGGGATGTAAGTCTATGGCAAGAAAGCCAATTTCTCACTGAAATCCAGACATTTTTGGAGTCAGATATGACAACTACCCTGCAAGCGGCAGCAGGCATTAAATGATTCACTTACAGGATGAGGAGATGCTATAACCATAACTAGGATTTTAATGCCATTTGTATGGGACCTGATGTGGTGTACAAAACCTGGTGTAAATCACCACAGCTTCACCAAAGCGGAGAACATGTTATTCCGTATTGTCCATTCTATGTTGCCTTTACTACAGCCAGAACCTACACGAGAGCTAGAGCTGGTCAAGACAGCAACCAACATGCTGTAGGAAATACTGTTTTTTTCCAAAGGCATGTATCTATTTGGAACAAAACCCAACTGTTTTGACATGCCACCACACCCACTGTTAGAACAACCAGCATTCCCTGACACATCCTGGGTAGAAAAAAGCAGCCCCAAAATCCCACCGGGGCACATCCAGTGCTGGAAGAGCCATGGAGGCAATGGGGCCACCTGTGAACGCTGAACAGCAGAGAGGGCAGCAAAGCCTAATAACCACACGTTTCAGAAGAAATGAAGCTTTCCAACTCGGTATTGGTTCACTTGGAATGGTACTTTAATCTTCAAGAAGTTAAAGTAAATGGCAACCTGTCCTGGTTTGAGGTACCCAAACCGTGACACAACCCTAGTGTTGTGTTTTGCTTTATGGCACAAAAGCTGCACCTTGAAAAGAACAGCATTGGCCAGGTTACATGGGGAATGGTAGGTGACTTTTTATGGAGAAGAAATGTGTCCTTCCTTAAGCGCCATCAGCAGTCCAAGTTTCTTTATCCCAACCATTACTTCAGCCTTTCTCTGAAGGGCTGCAGAATTATGCCTGCTAAAAAGAGGCCAGTGTTTTGGTCTCTTAAAGTAACTTTAAGAAGAACACGAATCTGTACCGAACCCATTCTACTGGAAGAAACCCACACCTTCCATCTCCCTGAAGTTTTCATTGCAAATTATAGTTGAGTCCAGCTTAATTTTGAGAGAAATATGACAAGATTGCAACCAAGCCAGTGTGGATTTCAGCATGCCAGGAAGGGGAAGGCAGGGGGAAAATCTGACATGACAGATCCATCTTCTGAACTCCCGGTGGTGTTTTTTGCCCCCCCTAGAAAAAGTAAGCAGCTCTTTTTATAGCTCGTGAGCCTATTACTTCTAATGACAACAACAGATGACTGTTTTAAAACGGAAAAGAAATATATTAATCCAATTTTCAGCTTTTCAGCATGTGGTACTACTAATTTTCACAAAAGAGAAAAATGATGAACTAGTTTAGGAATCAGAAGGTTACTACAAAAAAAAAATCACACATCTATTACAGAAACCTTTTTCTACATTTCTAGCATTTCTGAAAGTCCTGTTTAGGCCAAGCACTATGGATTTGGTCCATAACCAAGAGGATTTGCTTTTTGGAAAGCATGCACAAATGTCTATTACATTGCAGCACTTACAGAATGATCTCTGACCCATCAGCTTCACATGGACTGTCTTTATTTGGACAATGCACCTGCAGGATTTAATGCCAGGAAGCTTTGCCCTCCAACACCGCATGCACAGGAATACCCATCCCTGAGCAGGACAGGCATCCCCATGCCAGGGCAGTGAGGAAAGAGGTGGCTCAGAAGCATTAAGGAGCTCTGAGCCATGGTGAGTGCAGATGGGCATGCGTGGAGGAGGTTGCTAAGGAAGATCATAGAATCATAGAACGGTTTGGGTTGGGAGGGACCCTAAAAACCATCTAGTTCCAACCCCCCTGCCCTGGGCAGGGACACCTTCCACTAGACCAGGGTGCTCCAAGCCCCGACCAACCTGGCTGCCTGGGATGGGGCAGCCACAGCTTCTCTGGGCAACCCTGGCCAGGGGCTCACCACCCTCACAGCCAGGAATTTAATCCCAATACCTATTCTAAATCTACCCTCTTTCAGTTTGAAGCCATTACTCCTCATCTTATCACTAGATGCTCTTGCAAAAAGTCCCTCTCCAACGTTATTGTAGGCGCCCTTCAGATATTGGAAGAGGCGCCAAGGTCTCCCTAGAGCCTTCTCTTCTCCAGGCTTAACCCCCACAACTCTCCCAGCCTGTTCTCCCAGCAGAGGGGCTCCAGCCCTCTGGTCATCTTCATGGCCTCCTCTGGCCCCTCTCCAGCAGTTCCGTGTCCTTCTGCTGTTAGGACCCCAGAGCTGGATCCAGGATTCCAGGTGGGGTCTCCCCCAAGCGGAGCAGAGGGGCAGAATCCCCTCCCTGGCCTTGCTGCCCCCGCTGTGGGGGTGCAGCCCAGGGTGCTGGTGGCTTTCTGGGCTGCCAGCACACGGTGCTGGGTCATGTTGAGCTTCTCATGGCCAAGATGGCCCCAGCATGGCCTGGCTCATCAAACCCTTCCATGCCTTGTAGCTGCTGTTCGTATGGCAGTTTTGTTCTCAGCCGCAGAATCAAGGAGCAATGCTGTCTCTTGGATGGGGCCACCACTTCCCAACCAGCCCAAAAGCACAAGCCACTGTGCTTTGCTCCTGCTTTTAGGGGTTTGAGACATTGTCACTAACATGGTCCCCCTCCTGCGAGGCACATGAGAGGCACCAGCACAGCTGGGAGCCACATGAAACCTCTGGTCGAGCACCCTAGGCGAGAGCAGTTGCACCTACAGATTTTAGGTTCATGGAAGAAAATGTGCATTCACAGAAACACTATTTTGTCTCTTGTGATGAACTACATACTGAGCACTTTTGATTAGGGTCTTAATCTTTATGTATATTGTAATTTCCACCAAACACTCTCATGTTTGTCTTCAACATGAGAAATAGCTATTCTGTGCTGATAATAATGAAAATACTCACTCATTCTGATGCTTATAACTATGCAAGCACACCAAGAAACCAGCAATCCACTTACTAGTGTGCCAGCTGAACCATGCTTGCTAGAGACAGTAAGGACAAGTTATGTCAGTCTCCATCCCTGCACTTCCTTTCCATTCCATCCCCACCATCTCTTGATCATACAGTACAATGTTTTCTAATACAATTGGAAAATATTTTATACTTAGCAGCCAGCAGCTGCTCAGCCATAAAGATCAGTACAGCTGCAGAAACAGAGAAACAGTCCTCCAAGGCTAAATCCCTCCATCAAGACTGCATCCAGCCTAGCCAGCATCCCTCATCATCATCATCCACTCCAGACATTACATCCCGGAAATTCAGCAGTAATAAAAGACTCGCATTGTTCTGTGCAGGTCTAACTGCAGGTTCCATAAAGCTTCCTCAGCCCTCTCAAGAAGTAAATCTGCATCGTGTCATGTTAAGGATGGGCATAATTACGCTAAGAGGCAAGCACAGGCCAATTAAATCTGCAGGGAGATCAGCAAGAGGGCTACCTAGGGTAAAGCAAATGCCACGGTTCTTGTTTGGATCCCAACACCGATAGCTTTTTAGGACTGAGATAAGAGCACCCTACATCCATACATTATTACCACCTTGCCCGCGCTGAGCTGTAAGCCAGAGAGCCAACATGGGCTCCCCATCAGCTGCTGTTCTTGCACAAGCCAACAGCTCCAACTAATAACCTCTCACAAAACTCACCAGTTTAATTTAGCAGGGATTTTCTTTTTTTCTTCTCTTTGCTCTCCAGCTTACTGCATGCAAACTGGATGGCAAGTTTATCAAGGTAGGGACCCCATATTGGCAGAACGTCACCACATGTATGAGGCTTCCTATACACAGAGCACCTCACTAAGTGATTTTTTTTAAGCTCCTTCAAAAAGAGACTGTTTATGCTCTGACATTTCACCCCAGTGCAACTGGAAACAGCCACAGTGCAACTTCAGATGTGCATCGCAGCAGAAATTCCTCTAAGTTTTGTAGCACTGCTGGGGACCACTATAAAATGGTACCAAGCTAATTAGACAAGTCATAAAGACGCTCCCCTGGCAATCTCACAGGTGAAATAATCTAATCTTCTACAGCCTGCCTTCCTAGTTAATCTCTTGATAAGAGTCATTAACACAATTGTTCAGTCTACTGTAGTCCCTTTATAAAGTGCATATAATTTACAATCCCATTAAAAAGATGGCCACAGATTAGTCTCAGAGGCAAATTACAGAACTATTCAGTTGTGGTTTTAGCACATTAGCTATAGCTATACGAATCCTGGAGAAAAAAAAATAATCACAGAACAAAGCAGTTTCAGGGAAAGTATACACATCAAAACTCACCTATCCAATTTGCTGCGTACAAAATAAATATAATTGCAAATTGTGGGATACTCTGTTCAGCAGCTGAGCAACCATATGGACCTTTTTCTTTTGTGAACAGTAAGAAAACCCCCAAGTACTAAGACAGCACAAAAGGTATAAAAAGTTCTGTCATTTAGAAAGCCAGGATTTAGTTACTTCACAGCTTATCTAAATTTCTGCTGCTTTTCAGTGTTGAAGTTATTTCCGTTGAGCAATATGAGGTGCTGGAGGATGCTAAGGCCCTGGTGTTTCAAAAGAGTGGAAAGGGGGAAGGCACTGAACCTTGTAAAAATACAGTGCAACAGATGTTTGCTGCTTTCCTGTATTTATGCGTCTCAGAATCAGCTTCTGAAATCCAGCATGTAGAAATTTCCAATATTATTGGCTTCTTCCAATACTTCCACATTTCCTATGGTACCTTCAGGAGGCTCACTTTCATCCGGGGAAGTGATCAGGAGATTGTTTCAAAAAGGAAGCAGAATACTCTGGCTTTGTCTAGGCTTCTCCAAAAGCTACACAGGCCCGGAACAAAAAGCTCGAGGTAGACTTTGAATACGCAAATGCTGTGAAACATCTTGGAAAACAGCCACGGTCCCGCCTGGGATCTTCAGACAGAAACAGCTCAGATGTGATTTTTCATAGGATACAAGAAAAAGCACTCAGATCCTATTCATTTTCAGCAAAATTTATGCATTTGAGCACTTTGGAGATTAGACAAGAGGATTTTCAGAGTTTAACATTATCGAACTTCCTAATGTAAAAGGCCTCTTATTTTTGTGTTTCCCATCCCTCCTGACCCTTCTGCAGCACTTTGTCTTCCAAGTGTTCGCATTTGTGGGTGGTTTTTTTTTTTTAATCTTTCACAAACGACAAACCAGCCGGGGAATTTAAGACATGGCAAAATTGGGCAGCAAATACTTCTAGTTTGTAAAAGAACCCCCCTCATATTTCTACTCCAGCTGCTGGGAGACTTGAAAACAGTGTTAGAAGTGGTAGTACTTCCAAAAATAGCATCTTTTTGTTGCTTTGAGGAGGAAACCCGAGCAGTCCATGGTACATAGGAAGCAAAGGCTGTGTTCTCCAAGCTCCTACATGAAGATGTGCATCACTGAGAGTCTGAGCATGAGAACAGCCTGTCCGTACCAGAGTCTTGCGGAGCACAGGGAAAGGACTAGCTGTGACCACCATGAACCAGGGTAGATGGAGCAGAGGCAGGTGGCGGTGATGGGCAGAGGTGACAAACTCCTTTCAAAACCTAGGCTTGAATCTGTGTTGAAAAATTCATCTATTCTGACCTTCTTTTAAAGGAGCACTCTTCTGGCACGTAGATCTGAGCTCTGTTTTGAGACTAAACTTGAGCAATTTTGAATTTCTACGCTTCCCAGGCTAGAAGCCCAAAAATCCTGAGGTCAGAGGTTGTTTCAAGCCTCTCTCCTTCCTCAGAGTTGTCTGACATTGACTATTTTTGGAGTTGCAGGCATCTTGCTAGTGACAAGCGCGTGCGGGAGACACATTGCTAACCTGGAGAGAAATAACACAACACTCCCCAGCTTTATAATACAGGCAAAGTGATGGCAGCCACTCACGTAAAGGAGGAGGGATCCATGGCAGTGTCTGCTAGGTTCGGAGGTTCCTCCTGCTTGAGCTCGTGAGGAGTTAAATCTAATTTCTCATATACTGCAGATATCTAAGAAGATGTTTTAATTGAAGGCAGTTGCTTAGCAACTGCATCCCCTGTGCTGCAGTGATGCTTTTCACCTGGAGCAGATAAACATCAGGATGGCACTTTACAAATCTGATTAGCAGCAATGAAATAGCTGGCTACAACAAGCTGCAAGTGCTTTTCCAGAAGTTATGCTTCTTAACCCGATAGCCATCAGCAGGGAAAACCCAACAAAACTCATTTGCAGGTTAGAAGAGCTCACTTCTCCTCTTGCCCAGCAAATGTTTCGGTCTCCTTCTCGCAACCAGAGCTTATCGAGAGAGATAGCATTGGCAGGATGTTTGTTACTCGAAAGATTTCACTGCAGTTGGACGCATAATGATAAAATACTAGAGCACTTGTAAGCATGCACAGATGTTTTTCTGCACAGGCCTACGATTCTTTGAAAAACATCAGAAAAAGCACATTTCCAGACCACAGAGAAAAAGATTTCCTCATAAATTTTGTTACTGGATCTTATTGTTTAAAGACTGCTACTATACTAGCCTTTACAAGCTGTTTAAGAGCTGGTTATAGGCGCTATTACTGCATTTCTACAGAAGACCGTTAAGTGTTTCAATAGCTCACTTTCAATGTCTTTGCATCATAATGTTAGCATAAATCATAGAAGGGCTTGGATTGGAAGGGGCTTTCAAGATCACGTAGTTCCTGCCCTGGGCAGGGACACTTCCCACTAGACCAGGTTGCTCCAAGTCCCGTCCAACCTGGCCTTGAACCTCCAGGGATGGGGCAGCCACAGCTGCTCTGGGCAAGCTGCACCAGGGTCTCACCACCCTCACAATGAAAAATTTCTTCCTGAGATCTAATCTAATCCCTAGTACCAAATGCAGGATAACAGGCTACAATTCCCCAGAGAACTGTCTGTTTGAATGAGGAGAGACACATGCGTGAGTCTCACTTCTCAGGTCTCCAGATACCTTCAAGGGGGTTGTTCCCCAGCAACACTCCAGGTGAAGCAAGGGCCAGAGGGAGCGCAAGCTTGTAATCCAGACAGATGGATTGAGGAGCAGAGGCCATTTTGCATGAGCCTTGACAAGTCAAATACAAAATCAATCGCAAAAAGGGCTCCCAGGAAGGTCAATGGTTTTTGGAAAGACACAGAAGAACTATGCCCCGGGCAAGCCCCAGAAGAAGGTATGCTGGGAGGGTTTTCAAAGCAAGTTTAACTTACCCGGCTTGGATTGGAACACCTAACCACCACAAAGGTCCCACCTCAAAAAAATCTCCTTCTACTACAGCTGGCACTTTAGCATCTGCTTAGATTTTTTGTGTTAAATAGGACTTGGAAAAACATGCTAATTTGCTGTCTAGGATTAGGATGAACTTCAGCATGTGCTAGAAATCTCTCTCAGCGTTACACGTACCAAGCTTCAGCCATCACTACGAGGAGTAAAGCCTCCACTTTTGACCGTCCCAGGGTGAGTCACACAGACCCTCAGCTGGTGTTGCAGAAGTGGGTTACAAACTGTGCTTTCCCTTGGCAGGTGCTCTTGAGACTGCCTTTGGTGTAGCATCTCCATACCATAGTACCATGAGCAGGATACACAGCAGGGCTCTGTCAGGTCTTCTAATACCACTCCGAAGTCTTGAGCCCAGGACATCCCTATCGGAGCTTGGCTGCAGCTACTGAGCTATTTGCTGATTACGGAGGGCTCTTACTGTAATGTAGAGGAAGTACTAATTAGTCTGGACCATAGAGCATTTGTCCTGACTATATTCTTTATCTGCAGGATGAATCATGTTGAGTCATTGGTTGTAAACCACATGAATCAATTAAACTATAAGCCAGAGTTTCCTCTTTTCTATTTAATCTTCTGTAATCTCTTAGATAACTCTCCATTCTTTGTTATTATTCCTTGGTTTAGATCTTCATTCCCATCTCAGCTGCTGGCAGAGCTGGTAAACAGTTGCAAACTGAGAGACAGGACAGGTTTCTGTATGTCTGACACCAGGCAAGTGAAGCCCAGAGGAGTAGGTGGTTGCTGGTTTTGAATGGCACTTGTCTAATGACAATGAGGTCATAATGCTTTACATAATTTGATGGTGAAAAGGAAGTTAAAGTAATATTTAGAAAATTCTGTCCTTGAGCTACCGAGGAGAAAAATATAGACAGCCTAAAGGAAATTCTTTCCCTCCTCAAAAATAAGGTTCCATAGAGCTGCCTTGGTTTTGTCCAGAATATTGCTAGCAAGATATTCAGACACTGACATTTTCACTTTTATTAAAAAAAAAAAAAAAAAAAAAGAGAAGTCATCCACTTGAGACGGAAGCAAAATTTGAAGCCTTATGTAGTCCTCCAGCCCAGACAGCTACACCCAAAATATGTCCTTCAAATTACAGAGAGCAATCAACACCTCTGTGTCAGGATCTAAGGAGCTCTGATAGGGCCGAGAATCCTAGAATCACTTGGGTTGGAAGAGACCTTCAAGATCATCGAGTCCAACCATAAACCTACACTGCCAAAACCACCACTAAACCACATCCCTCAGCACCACGTCTGCCCGGCTTTTAAATACCTCCAGGGATGGCGATTCCACCACCTCCCTGGGCAGCCTGTTCCAATGCCTGATAACCCTTTCGGTAAAGAAGTTTTTCCTAATATCCAGTCTAAACCTCTCCTGGCACAACTTGAGGCCATCTCCTCTTGTCCTGAAGACACCCCCATCCCTCTTTGCCATCTTCAGACTCGATTAGCCCCAGGCAGGGGTAAGAAAGTTAAACCAATGCGCTTCCCTGTAGCATCACCAGTTTCTTGTGGGGAGGTTGAAGGTGTGGTGGACACCCTGGTGTGACCAATGACAATATCTGCATTAGCAAGTAGTGGGGCAGGTCAGGAGTAGACCTGCACGGCAAGACCAATGTTCTCATAGGCAGTTGGGGTTATCAGCAACCTAGTCCTAGGGGCACACTCTGAGCTTAGCTCCAGCCACGACAAACATAGTCTGTGCAGTGGTAGATGTTCTGAGTCCAAGTACAGTAAGGGAGGGCAATCAGGAAATTGTTTCAGAGACACTCTCCTCATCCCAATTAAAATGCTGGTACAGAGGCACTGGCATCAATCCAGTGTCCTGTTAGTCTTATGTAGGTCTGGGGCATTGGGATGCAGAAGATTCTTTAAATCAGCATGTAGCGTTTGGAGTTAAAATAATAAATAGTTTTTCCTTGGTGGTAACACTCCCAAATCAAAGCAGAAGCACAGCATTATTTCCAAGGTTTATTAGCTCTTCAATTATTACATTCCCTTGCTTCCTTGGCTCACTCTTCCACCAGCTGCCTTATTTGCTGTGTGAAACACTCAGAATTAACCACAATACAGGTTCTTAATGTTTAATGTGTGGCTGATAGAATCCTGCAGCATCCAGCAGAGCCTTTGAATAAAGGGCACCCTATAAAAAAAAAAACTTAAATGCAAACAAAAAAGCAGCATGTGAAGCCATACGATAGAAGCTGGTCGCATTCAATCTCTGAAAGCAAAGAGCTACAGTTTATATGAATAATTCAAAAACAGCCTGAGACAAATGATCCCAGGTCTATAAGGAAATGGTAAAACCTCTGGAGTCTGCAGCTCTTTTTATTGCAGCCTGGTTCATGCTGAATGCTGTTTTCTCTGGGGTTATTTTTTACTCTTTTTTTTTTTAATATATATATATATATAAACGAACAGTCAGATAGGATGTTCAGATAATGTGTACAGCAGACCCCAGGGAAATATTTTCATTTTATATTCCTTTCTGACTTGTAAATTATTCATTAACATGGATCATGCAATTGGGTAAAAATTAAAAATGGGCAAATTAGTTTTCATTTGTTTATGTTAATTATTTAGTGTTCTTCCTTTTTATTAGAAAAAACACAGAGGGAGATTAGTCTTGTTCTGACGATCCGTGCTTGCTCCCTAGACAACACACAAATTAGTATTGCCATGGCTACTTTTATGCAATGTCTATAGAAATATGACTCCACTGCCCAGATCTGTTGCTGAGACGTTGTGGCATATGCCGGATCTCTAAATTGCAGATATGCCTTTGGATATTTTTCAACAACGCACTTTGAAAAACAGGCTGTTGGGTCTTTATTTACAGATGAAGTCAACGATTGTTTCCATGACCCTTCCATGAATTCAGCTGTGGCTGCCCAGCCCTTGCCAGCATCCGTAACCTCCTCCACCACCCCAAGGAAACCCCAGCCGGCAGGAGTTTCACCTCCAAATTAAGACACAGTCATTCCACTGAAGCTAGGTTCCAAATATAAGGCATCATCTCCATTTTAATATCCTTCAATGGATTTAACTACGTAGAGAAAAACCTAAGCGTTAAGTGCCACCAGAGCACACGTAGCAAGAACCTGCTGGATAAACTGCAGTGGGTTTCCTAGGCAATGCACATCAACGGTATTTGTCTACTCAGAAACACTAAGGCAGTATGTTTTTTAAAGTGTTTGGGGTTTGTGTTTGTGTCTTTTGGTTTGTTTTTTTTTTTCCCTTTACGATATCTGTCCTTAGAAAGTAAGAACTGTGTCTACTCTCTACACAAGACCAGTGGGACTGATTTGCAGTCAGCTATGGGTCTGGCCCTGCTCAGGTTCAAGTTCAGGTATCACTGTGACAAGGGGCTTGGGTTGCTTGCCCTTCTCCATCCATGTCTCTACACCACCATGGCTTGGTTACCAACCAGGTTTACTCAGCCCATCAAGCTGCACTTCCCATAAATCCCAGATCCCAGGCAGAGGGAGCCAAACATAGTCTCCCAAAGGAATTTTTCCACAATATACGTTATCACACCCACAGACTCACACAGAATGTTAAGGGTTGGAAGGGACCTCTAGAGATCATCTGGTCCAACCCCCCTGCCAGAGCAGGTCCACCTACAGCAAGTGGCACAGGATGGCGTCCAGGAGGGTTGGGAATGTCTCCAGAGTCGGAGACTCCACCACTCCACTCTGGGCAGCCTGTTCCAGTGCTCCACCACCCTCAAAGGAAAGAAGTTTCTCCTCACGTTGAGATGGAACTTCCTATATTCAATTTTATACCCATTGCCCCTTGTCCTGTCACTGGGTACCACTGAAAAAAGACTGGCCCCGTCCTCCTGGCTTATCTACCCTATTCAGCCTGTCCTAGCTGGTTTGGCTAGACGTCAGCTAAAGACAGACCATTTTGTGGGTGTTGAGGTTCATCATGTTCAGGCACCACCTCCTCTGTTGCTCACACACTTCCCACTCAACCCACAGAGCTTTCTTCCATTGAACCCATCAGTGGTTGCCAACCCGACCGCTCCACTCAGCGCAGAGAGGAAGTACGCAGAGACAACACATCTGCTTCAAAATGCTTTTGGATACTGAGGAACACATCCTTCATGGTCAGTCTTCAGCTTTGCCATTTGCTACGTAGCGATTTTTTAACACAATAACAGAGACAAGCACAGAAAATGTAAAAAAAAACCATACAGGCTGCCAAGGAAAGTGAGTAACCATGAACATGGTGCAATTCCAGTGGCTAAAAGTTGGCCTTAGGTTATAGAAGGAATCCAAAACATTCCCATGCACATTCCTAATTACTTTGGATTTAAGAAGTCAGTGCTGTAGGCTGTGTAACTGCTACAGAGGGCTACAGGTCAATTAATGATGCCAGAAAACTGAAAAGAAAAAATAGCAAATGGAAATCCTAACCTGTTTCTAATGTCAGTCTTTCTTTACCTAAATATTCACAGCTCTTTGCAAGATAGCTTCTGCTAAGGATTTAGGATGAGAACAAAGAAAGAAGAGAAAATCCCAAAGCCCAAAACACAACAAAGTTATGTCAAAAAGCATATCTAGCATTTAATTTGAACACGACGTAGAAGAATATTGAGTGAAACCATTTTTTCTGAGCCTTTAATTCCATTATTTCTAGGAATTGTCCCTGACATCTGTACAAGCTCTGTCTTAATCCAGTTACTGTGGGTGGATCTTCAAGGTAAACAATATTGCTGATGCTTTTCAAAAGAAGAAAATAAAGCATGTTTCCTCCTCTGGCTGCATTAGCTAGACTGGATTTGGAGAAACGAAGAGCAGTGATGACTACCTAAGTCACTTCAACAGCTTCTGGCGCCCGAAGGTGCAGGTATCTGGGAGGAGAGAGCTCTGCATCGGCAGAGGTTTATTGGAGTTGAGATTCACTCCCTCCCTCAAGGTGAAAGAATTGGCCCTCGTGTTAAGGATACTTAGGAGAAAAATAAGACATTCTAATTTTGTCCATTTATCTGAGTTAGTTTTGCTGCATAGTAAGTATTAATATAAATAGCCCTGCAAAACACACTGCAATTCCGAGTTAAAATTTTCTTCATGGTGAAAAGCAGAAGCCAGTTTTTATCAAGGGATTCATTAAAAACAAGTTTCCTCCCTTGACCTATGACTTAAAAAGAATACAGCAGGTTTAAATTATCATCAGAAACAACACCCAAGCGCGAGTTTAAAGCGATGATTTATGCTCCACTTTACATACAGAGTCACAGTGATTAAGTTATGCCTGTCTGCGGGACTCCAGGGCTCTCCTCGGTGCGTTAAAAACTGGGGCTGCTCACGTGTGCTCTCCCAAGAGGCTGGGAGGGCTCTGCCCAGAAGTAAATCCTGAATTTCACGTTACGCTTTTTATGACCAATTGTGAATTCTCCTCGGAACCCTTAATAAAGCAAAAAGAAAAAAGAAAGGAAAAAAAAAATACCTGCTCTTTTTCTAGCCAAATTTTGTAGATAGAGTATATAAATGTAGAAATTACATATATTTAAAGTTATGCATGAAAAGCAGCTGCTGAGCAATCATTCATTTTCGCTAGCACCTCTTCCAGGTTCTTAATCCTGGTGGGATGAGAAAAGCAGTATTTGGAGAGGAACTGGGACTTCTATCCATCACCCAGCAATGGGATCCTTCTCTGCAGCATTGTGCTGCCCACCTGGAGCCGCAAACTGTGCAGGTCCTTACAAATACCCCAAATCTTCACACCTCTCCTGCTGCAGTCACACCATCGGTGCTTCCACCCAAGTATGCTTGTCCACAGGTTGAAGGTTTTCAAACTTGTCACAGAAGGTTTTGCACCACGTTAATTATCAACATACAAGCTCTTGGAGGAGCAAAGTGATTTTCATTATTTCAGTCATGTTCCCTAAAAAAAACACCCCCTTGTCTATGCTCATGCCCCTGCACATCAGTTCGCCCCACAGCCCTGTGACTCCTGACCACCTTGGCCAAACACTATGTGGTGGCCTTGCGTATCCAGCAAAGTCAGGGCAGTCTGGCCATGAGCCAAAGAGCTCCCGTAAGAGCTCCCAAACGTCCTTCCAGCTGGAAACTAGCAGCACTTTTAGATGCAGCCCATCTCTGTCTTCTTCGAAACTACTCAACTTCCAAAACACTTTCAAAGGAAAAAAAGATTTCTCGCATACAACAAAACCAAACCCAAGAACATTTATGGCCAGGACAGCGTGAAAGTCTTCAGGGGAGATTTGAAAATAATTTTTCCTCCCCCTCTTTTTTTTTTTTGCACCATGATGAGGAAGGTGAACCGCCATCTAACTAGAAATATCTTTTTACAAATTAAGTTTTATGCTAATTTAGATTTCCCCACCAGGAAGCAGATGCATTCAGAAGACAGACGTAATTTATGAACTCTAGCAACCATCATCGCAAAGTGGGGAAAAAAAATATAGATTTAAATAGTTTCAAGCATTATTATGGCTGCACATGGCTTGCTTTCACTCTGGACCTGTGTGAATACACTAGCTTAATGACAATTAATGGGGAAAGACTGGTTTTATGGGTAAGAGTCCCAAAGAGATGTAACTTTTTAATAGAACTTCACCATTAGAGAACAAGCTCTGTTGTCTTCAATACTATGGAAAAAGGAGGATTCCCCAGCTTAACTGCCTTGTGGCTCTTGGATCAGATCTTTGCAAGTAAAATTTCTATTAATTACAATAACAATTTACCCTGCTAGAAGTGACACTTGGACAATGCTAGCAGAAACCCTCCTCTTCTGTTAGATGGCATAACTGGTACTTTGGAAAATGAAGCGACAAATAGCTTTCGCATCATCATTCAGTAGAAATTATTTACACATTTGGGCCTCAAACTCAAATTATTATAATCAACACTAATTCCCAAAATGAATTCAGTTTCTTGTAACTCTAGAAACTGGGTTGTCATGGTGAATATTTATGAGGTTGATAAAACAACCTTATGGGAAGTGTTCTCATTCAGACACCTATGATGCACAATAGGAATTTTTGGGTTTTCATACAAACTGGCCTGTCGAAAAGAGAGGTCTCCATAGGCCCAGCAATTCCTGCACAGGTCCACACCCTCTACGTGTCCACAGCAACAATTCATGATAATTTCCACTCTTCCAGACATCGCTGCCTTTCCCAGAAATCAGCCCTGCTACTTGCACATCATCTTCCTTTAGGTTTTTGCTGGAGGACTGTCTGCACTTCAGGGGGAATTAAATGCAAATATTCACAAGCAGCTGCATACCTCCCAACAGTTAAATTCACTAATTGGGACAAGTGCCATCAGAGGTGATAGTTGCTCGTACCACGTGAACTTGAAGGACCTTGACTTCAACAGTTTGGTTGATTTTCCTTTACTTAACGGATGCCTGAGGCAGCATCACTGCAGTGAAGGAGGTTTTACAGTGGAATTTCCCCAGCACACTAGTATAACTCCAAATATTAGCTCCATGTTTTTAATGGGAATTTTAATAATTTATCATTTGGATTACCGGAGCTGCCTTATTGAGGCTTCCCTGTTAATAAATCTTAATGCTGAGCAAACTGACACTGAACAAGTCACCTAAACAATTTCATTCTTTATATTTACAGTTATAATTGCCAACAGGAAAAGCTTGCTCTTGTTCTTTGAATGCTCTATTGAGTGATTTCACTTATTTAAATTAACACTTTCACATGGTCTCAAAGTGTCTCACCTCTAAAAATGTGAAACTTCTTCCCTGTCTAAAGAAAGAGTCATGTTCTGGTTATGGAGCAGACTGCTTCCATGTTGGTTTTTTTTAAACTTCTGTGAAACTGCCCTTAAAAAGAAAAAAAAAAGATGGGCATGCATACAGTATCTTTGGTTGAAAACTATTCGTCATTTATTTGGAGGAAGATTAATGTGCTCACCTTCACATTTTGAACATAGTTCTAGCTGCATGCACTATGGTTTAATAACTATTGCTGACTTTCTGACTATTACTGGTTTCTTTTCCCTAAATGAGATGCCCGAGTAACAAACGGGTTTCAGAACAGAAAATAATACAATTTAAAAAACGCCCCAGCTGAGGGGCTGCACGACTGGCTTGCTCTCATGGGTGTTTCGTTGTGAAACACCAGCAGAAGCTGCTCAAGCCCAGTTTTACTGGAAGGGGAGATGGGCAGGTGCCTCTTGCAACCATTTGGATAAGCACACAGCAAGGGAAGAGACAGTCCCTGTTACGCATTTCCACCTGGGAACCTGCCAGCTCCAACGGATGCGCCGTGGGTCTGTTAGTGGCAGGGGCAGGGAACGACCGATCCTGCTCATCCTTCTCATCGCAATCGCAATTACAAACCATCTACCGTGCCCAGCCTCGGTTCTTCCTTCTGCAGACAGAGAAGCCCTTGCTTATTCATCCGTGTATAGAGGCGTCTCTACTACTGATTCTGTTTTCTGCCTGCCTTTGGAGCATTTCCAGCTCTGCTCTTTCCTGTTGGGATGCAGGATACCCCTGCACGCAGTAAGCTCAGGACAACATCCTGATGTTCTTTCTCCTCTGTTATTTTCCTAGTAACAACTAAGATTCTATTTCCTCTCCCAAGCATTCAGTTGACATTTTCATCAAGATGTCTATGACGGTGCTAATGTCTCATTCCCTTGTGGCGATGGTCAGCTCAGAGCCCATCGTTTTATACGTGAAGGACAGGTTTCCCCACCCACACACACATCAATTTACATTCTCCACAGCGAATTCCATCTGCAAAAGTAATGCCTGGTCACATGTTTGTTTATTCGCTTTTCACAGCCAACCACCTTCACTAGCCAAACTAATGTAGCATCCTCAGGAAACATTTTCCCTGCCATAATCACCCCTTTTTTCAGAAAGTCACAGAAGGACAAATATTTCAGATAAAATAGGTAGCCTGTTGACCGGTGATTTGGCAGCAAATAAATCTTGAAATAACAGCAACTTAAATTTCAAAGCTTACTGACACTGTATCATCCAAAGATGAAACTTCAAAGAGGTAATTAGGTGTACTTACTGACCTAATCTGGAAATAAAAGTCCCTTTCTCAGAACAGGCTTGCAGAGAAATTAGATTCTAGTAAGACATCTACATTTTTATGAATGTGGTTCAGAGGAAAGAAGACTGTCTAGTTTGTCACCTAGTGCCATTTCAGATGCTGATACTTTCTAATAGCAAGTTTGCAACTAGATAATCATGCTTATTCTAATCCAGAACTCCAAAAGGAGCAAAGATATCTCACTTCATTATTCATCAACCTGAGCAAAGGTATCTGTTCCAGTCAGCATTTGTTTAAGAGAAATGTTTTAATATTAACAGAAACATAGACTTCAAACACCCGGCAAAAAGTATTTCTTAATTATCCAGACCTTAAATTGTAAACGTATTGCAGTTTTCTATATTCCACTTCAAGCCTGGTAAAAAAAACAAAAGTGAAAAACCTCCCACAACCTTCCCTGTTTAGGTGTGGAATGAATTTGATTTTGCTTATGAAAATGGAAATTCTGGACAGTCAGAAGATGAGAGCTATGTAAAGCAAATGGAAAGGAAAACTACGCGCTAGATCCGAGTCATAAGTCAAGATTCGAGACCAATTCAAGCATGATGGGAAAATGCAGCCTGTCATTTGTCACCAGATCTGTATCAGTCTGGTTGATCCACTATCACAATAAAACTCCTACTGGTATTACCACATAGTGCTGGAGGGTTATTTTTCTCCACTCCGAGAGGGAAAGGGTCCGATAAGAAACATCCCGTAATTGTCTTTCGATTCTTGGGGCTTATGCGCAAGCACAACATGTGTTTATACTTTATCTGTGCACGTGCTATGCATATATCTATGCATGCACGCATATCTATACGTACAAGCCAAAAAGCTCAGCAAAAAATTCTTTGTTCAGGTCTGAATGCTCTTCCTGTGCCACAACACACAAATACCCCCCAATTACTCTTTTTCATGTTGCAATAAACTGTTCTAGAAACTTAAAAGGTTGTGTAAGGATTTGAATTTTTCCTATAGTTTTACCATCAAGAAACAGATTTGCACCAACAGATTAGTCCTGAGAGAAAGAAAATAAGAACAAATATTTAAAAACGAGTTTTGAACTTAATCTTGCAGCTAAGTTGAGGCAGAAGTTGAAGTACTGTCAGGAGTTTTTGGTACCTTGCAGTGCGATTCATCACTTTGGTCTTGATCTTTTATCCTGATTTATTAGACCAACAAAAATTTTTTTGTTTCACATTCTTTCTAATACCCTGCTTTCCTACAGCAGTTACCGAGAAAAATACAGTAATCATATTGTAATATTCTGAATATCCCCAGAAAACTGGAACCCAGCTTCCCCGGGACCATGCAACTGCAGAAATCTCTGTAGGGCTCAGCTGGAGAGGGACAAGCAAGAGGCACAGCGGGTGTGCAGGAGAGCTGGGGCAGAGGGAGGTACAGAGAGAAAGACCTTGGGCATGGTGGGGATATGGAGGTTGGCCATGGACTGAAGGTTCAACTGCATGGTCATGCTGGAGGATAAATAGTGCCCAAAAGGGCTGCAGATGTCACCATCCTTTGGGCTTACAGAAACAAACTCAAAGGCCAGATGGAAATAATTCAGACTTCCCCTGCCCAGATATCACTGGGGCTGGAAGGAACCTCTGGAGATCATCCAGTCCAATCCCACTGCCAGACCAGGTCCACCTACAGCAGGTGGCACAGGGTGGCGTCCAGGCGGGTTTGGGATGTCTCTAGAGTCAGAGACTCCACCACCTCTCTGAGCAGCCTCTGCCAGGGCTCTGCCACCCTCAAAGCAAAGAAATTCCTCCTCGTGTTCAGATGGAACTTCCTATATCCAAGGTTGTGCCCGTTACCTCTTGTTCTATCCCTGAGCATCACTGAAAACAGACTGGCCCCCTCCTTTTAAGTATTTTAAGTATTGATGAGATCCCCCCCTTCAGTCTTCTCCAGACTAAAGAGACCCAACTCCCTCAGCCTTTCCTCATAAGAAAGGTGTTCCTGTCCCCTGATCATCTTCGTAGCCCTTTGCTGTCCCCTCTCCAGCGGTTCCCTGTCCTTCTTGAACCAGGGAGCCCAGAACTGGACCCAGTACTCCAGATGTGGCCTCCTCAGGGCAGAGTAAAGGGGGACAATAACCTCCCTCGACCTTTTATCTTCTTTTGTGCATTCCTACACATCACCCTGCACAAGGGAATCAAGGTTTAAATGATCTAAGGCCCTGCATTGCAAAGTCACGGTATGCTATTCATGCTCATGCACATGTTTATGCCGTATCAAATCAAAAGATGTTACAGTGGAGTATTTTACTTATTAAAACAGACAGTTTGATTTATTTGTCAACACACGCATTTGGAAATAACATCAGGAGTGAACAGAGTGGCTGGAGAAAGACTACTGTTTGTACTGCAATTATTTTTCTAGCTATATGTGTGGATAGCACCACGAAAATCCAAGTGAAAATTTCAAGACACCTTGCATAAATCAGCACACTTAACAGATTAACCGGTAAAAGGAGTAGGAAAAAAATAAGTAATTATTTCTTCTGTGATCTCTGGCTAAATCCACCCATACAGACCTCATTTGGGGTCGGAGCAACAGGAGGGAGGGAAAAACCCCTCCGGCACAAAGCCAGTCTGTAAGCCCCCGTTTGGCTAGTGTAAGGCTCAGCCCTCCTGCAGTGCAGAAATGCAGCTTGGGGCCTGCAAAGCACCTACCGAAAAGCTGCAGGTGATGGAGCTGTAGATATTTATGGTTCTAGACAACGTCAATCAGATAGAGCTCACAGGGGCTTTGTTGGTTTTGCTTTGCTTGATTAAAAAGAAAAAAAAAATAATCACTTGGCTTTGTTGTACCTCGTGCTAAGCTTTTTTTCCAGTTCACCTCAGAGCTTCAAGTCTAAAAAAACAAAATGAAGACAGACTCATTGGGGCTGATAAGACACCAAATCCTTTCTCGGAAGCCCTGAGCCTGCTCAGGGCTCCAATAGCTCCCAAGCCCCCCAGTCTCCCCCATCCAGTGTGCACCCGGCTGCCACCGGGCTTCCTCCCACAGCCTCCCTCCTTGCAGACCTTTGCATCCACGCGGCTCTTTCCACTTGTTTGGGTCAGGTTCAAGGAGACTTCGAAACCAGAGGGCTAGATGTAGTGTGGTTCAACAAGGTTTAAGGAAGCCCCAAAACACCTCCTTTAAGGTCACACCAGTCGCGACATTAGTGCAAAGCGGATTCCTCTCCGGGGTGCAGGTCCCTAAGCCTCAGCCACACGCATTAAATGTTTGCATCAACCTGTAATCGTTAATGTGCTTTCAAGTAATAAGAAAATATACATGCACTGATGTTCAATGGACAGTGGAAATAAGATTGTCTCCAGAGCAATTTTGTTTTGATTTTGCAGTCTTGCCGCTCTAAAGAACAGGAGTCACAAGAAGTTAATCGCAAAGGTTGGAGGCAGACTAAAAATAGATCTTTCCTCCAAAAAATGTCTAGGTGCCCCTAACCCCACTCCTCAGCTTGCAAGAGTGTTGTCTAGCTCTGCTGAGCTGACCCAGCGCTGGCAGAAAAGCTTGTTCAACATCTCATAAAATTTTTGTTGCTCATAATTTGTGTGGCTGCTCCATCCGGCAAAGCTTGAAAAGCTGTTTCACCTCAAAGCTTTTCTACCCAAGCAGACACACAACTCCCAGCCTCCACACTTGTATTTCTCCAAAACTGTGTAAGTGAAACCTGCCACAGGGCCACTCAGATATAGATATTTTATATATATGTATTTATTTTTATATATATATATATTTGAGATGCCAGTAGAGAATAATGAAAAAAACCCCAAACTGACTTTGTGGGAGTCCCCAGTCCGACGAGAATATAACTACTTGAAGTTCCTAAACAGGTTACAGCTTTCCCTCGGAGATAAAACTGCGCTTGCTGCTACTCAGCTGAAAACCTAATAGCAAGTAATCCCCGCTGAGACATACCAAGGAAGTTTGATTCTGCTATCACGGAGCAAAAAGCCTGTCCTCTGGACCTGCTGGCTTTCTGTAGCTTCCTGTCTTGGTCCACTGGATTTTCTTAGTGTGAAATCTAAAGGTGACTTCACGGACTGCGGTATCTTCAGCTAATTCTGTCAGATGCGGTCAGTCTATAATGACTGCATTATACAATCTTGGCTTGATTTGGTTTGTTAATTCTGTGAGATTTGCAGCTGCATTGTTGCAAATTAAATGTGCAGACGGGGCCTTTTCATAATCCCAGTTTCCTGAAAACATACGTTCTTGGGAAGCTTGAAAAGACAGATCCAACAGGACAGGAAATTAAGGCCCCCATCTGCCACCATCACAAGATCAGATAAAAAAAGAAGGTAAAAAAAAAAATCAAATCAGTGTTCACAAGCGAAAGAGCTACACATACTAAGCAGCCCCAGATGGAGTCCGTTGGGAAAGGTAGAAACAGCCTATTTGTTTTAACCCTGAGGATTGTCACCATTTCAAGCATGTGGATTTGCCTCTAACCCATAAGTCCCTGAGCAATGGCATGGGAGCTGGTATGGGAATAAAACTGCTCTGGGCCGCTCTCGATCCACCCACTGGAGCTGCTGGTGGACGTCAAGGTCTCCCCTCCTCCTCTCCCAAGCCACACCACCACTCCGAGCAATGGTTCCCCTGAGGATAAGCAGAAGACCACGGTGGACGTAGTATTTGAGCAAGAGCCAGGGCAAAGACAAAAACACCCCATGCCCCCATTTTAATATATTCTTGTAAATACTTTCCACCTCCTTCACTACGTGATGGGGATCAGCAGGAAGACACCTGAGGATCATTAGTAAATCAGGCAGGCAGAACACGTAGTCTCTGTTTCCACTAATGAGCCTATTAATTTGTGCTCTGAGAGAAGCCTGGCTGGTCAATGAGCAGAGAGACTGAAGTCTTTGATATAGGGTGCAAATCTGGATAGTCCAGAGGACATTTACGTGGGTTTGCTTTGAGATATCCTGTGCAGCCGGGACTGGCATTTCATTTGCTGTGCAAGATCCAATGCAGCTGCAGCTTGCACACTGTGATAATGGTAACTTGAGGTTTTGGATGGCTTAAAAGAAAAACAAAGAAAAAAAACCCCAAAAATATCCCCCACACAAAACCAAACCTACACTACTCCGCACTCACTGAAACCCGCCAGGGGTAGTATCACCAGCGCTGGCTCTTACTTAACAATATGAGAAAATACTAACACAATCTTGTTCTGGCGCTTCGTATCCACCCTTTCTCCAAACTAAGCAAAAATGCTGCAATAATTTTTCTGAGTAACAGAAAACCCAAATACTTAGAGACCAGAAAACCCCTTTCCTCACTGTCCGGCATCATCTCTGCCATGAAGGACACGGTAGCCTCTATGCTGGGCTCCCAAGAGCAAAACTGGACAACACACAAGCATGAAATGCCAAAAAGGGCACAGCAAAAACCTTCATTTTAAATGCCTACATCTTTCCTCCACCTAAGTGGCAGAAAGGACAAAAACCTCAATTCACCAGAAGTTTGAAATTTTCTGTCATCAAAAAGCAAGACCTTCGGTTCACACATGAAAGAACCTGCCTGATTATATCTCTTCTTTTCAAGGTGCTTTTACAGTGCCTGCAATTTTTAAAGTTAGCCCATTACACCAAAGATCTCTCACAGCTGAGCCTACGAGGGAAACAGCCCATTTTTGCCAAGTTTCATACTGCAAGAACGTAAGAAATACCACTATCATAACAGAACCACTGCCAAGCTACAATAAGGTCACAGAAGCAAACTTTATTGACTGAAAAGCTGAAGAAAAGGTCGAACAGTCGCAAAGAGTCACATCCCTACAGATTTGGTTTGTGTGCGCGCATATGGTGGGGTGAGGGTGGAAGCTATAGTGAAATGTTATATAAATGTTAAGTTGAAGATGCTGCCTTAATGCTATGGTTATATCTCTGGAAACTGCAGCATTAACAGGATATATCTGTCAAAATCTGGACATTTAGGTTTAAAAAAAAAAGCAAATGTTGGCACTGGGTGTTCATCTGCTCCATTTATCATGAGTTGCTGAAAGCAGTAAAGGTCAAATCACTACCTCTACAGAAAACTCTTTGCAAGTGGATAAACTTTGGCCATGGGAAGGAAAGGGCAGATCAGTAATGCTACGTAATCCCTCGGAGCCAGCCAACGCTCATCATTGGAAAGATTGCAAAGATCGTGTCGTTGCCGGGGCAGTTTTGGGCGTATCAGCGGGTACCAGCCACGCACAAGGAAAACTGTCCCTTCCAGCCCCTGTGCTGGACTCTCTGGTGTGAAAGGGAGGTACGGACTGGGTTGATTTTAAGCACACAGCTGTCTATCAGTCTCTTTTGTAAAGCATTACAAGCTACCACGATACATAAACCTTAAGCTTAGGATTTAAGCCTAGAGGCACTGAGTGCTCTCATAGGCAACAGTTTTCTCTGGTTCTTTGAGCACTTCCTTGCTGGGCAGTTAGCTTTTTTTTTTTTTTTCTTTCCCAGGCAGAGGAAGCCAGCACAAAGTGCAAAAGCCCTGTAATCCCAACCCAAGCAACTCCTGCTGAGCCCCAAGCCTCGCTACCACCTTCTCTAGCTGGAGAAGGGATTGGGGAGATGCCTCCAGCCCCACACCATCTCCTCGGCAGCCAGGAACAGGCAAAAAAGCCAAAGTGCTCTTATGATGCTCATTTCCAAGGGGCCTTGTGAGTTCTTCAGAGTTGAAGAAGAATTGCCGAGCTCATCTCTGCACCAAAAGAAGCCAGCCACAACAGGGATGAAATATTTTTCTAAATTTGCTTAGCGATAAATGCCATTTTAATAGTAAACTACCAAAAGGAAGCCTTGCTCTCAGCAATCAAAGTTCCAGTCCAAATTGGTATTGATTCTTTATGATTTATCGCTTTCATGACGGAATACAAACAGCCATTCAAATATTTGAATCTCTGTTATAAACAGAAGCTTTTCCTCTTAAAAGTTTTGAGGAGAAGGAAAGTATTTTTCAAGGAGGTTTTCTTACCTACTCAAGGAACAAGAAACCCAAACCCTCTAACAAAAAGAAAGGTTTTACTCACATCATTTGTTTCAGACTAATCCCCGTACTACAGGATAACATGAGCCATTGCTTGTTACAATGCTACTCGATACTGGGAAACCGTTGTGCTTCTGCAGAAGGACTGACCACCGGGAAAGAGCTACCGGGAGAAGGAAGCACATTGTTCCAAGCCCAGAGAACTTAATTATCACTAAATTTAGCAGAGAGGCAGTAAAAGCTATTGAGAAAGTAAATGGATTTCTATTTAAATCCTATGTTTTCCCTTTCTAATTTCAGCAGACGGAGAAGCAGCACAATACATTTAATCAATACTTATTGTATCTACGGCAGAGTCATTACTTTCCTTGCCGTGGCACATTAGGCTGTTGCACATTCTGAAAACCTGGATATCAGTAGCGAGGGCTCCGTCAGCCACCCTGGAGTCCCAGCCCTGTGCGACAGCGCAGGTGGAAGAGCTTTGTTCTGGGCCTGATTCTTCTCACAGGTAGAACAAGCTTTTCTACTCTTATCCCATCAGAGCCTGCTATTTAAACATTATAAGGTTTGAAAACATAGTCAAAGCACATTTGGGACCGTCACCTGGCTGGAACCTAGAGACTGACCCAGCTGGAAGAACAGGCACCAAAGCACCAAGCCATCCATTCCTAGCAATTCCACACAATGGATTTTTAAGGACATAAAGCAGTTTTGATTGCTTTGTCTCATTTATTATTTGACACAGCACACGGAATTTCCCCTATCCATTCCAGCACTGAAAACCATAACCCCTGACCGAGCAAAGACACCTCAAACCATAACGGGGGAACTTCAAGAAAGAGAGGACCCACCACACCCATAGGCAAATGGCTCTGCTCACTGATTATCCTTACAGCTGCCATTATTTTGGGCTCATTTTCTACTTTTCATCTCTTTCTAGCAACTGAGACATAAGGGCCATCCAGGTGAGCCTGGCCTGATGCCCTGCAGGGAAGCGGCGCAGAAGGCAGAGGGTGGCGAACTGGCCTTGGGCACCCTGCAAAGGGGATGTGCCACAGCAGTTCCTCCCAGGTGAAGCTTCCTAAAGGAACCTAGTGGCATCGAGCACAGGGATAGTCATCCTTCCTTTAGGATTGCCTGCAAGGACTACAGATTTGTCTCTGTAAAGAAAGTTGGATGGCTTTTGTTTTTTGAAGAACAAAAAAAAAAAACCCAAACAAACAAAAAACCCCCAAACAAAACCAAAACCCGATAATGGTGGAGGAAGTGTTGAACAGAACGCATTCCCTGTGCTGCACGCAACAGACCTGGTTGAGAAAACCGGGTCTAGGATAGGATCCAGTAGGAAACACCACACTCCAAGAGCATGAGCTATGGCGGCAACTTATTAGCAGCGGAGTGTACTGCTGCTGGTCTTTTTGAAGGCTCAAAGACCATGAACCAGGGAATCCAAGCTTGAATTACTGCACAGACTATGGACTCCACCACAAGCACCGATTTATCCCGTTCGACCTTTCCTGCGTGACTCCCACTCACCCCTACGCTTTGCCAAGGCTCTTTGAGAAGGTGGGAGTGACTCGCAACACGCGGACCGGGGGGGGACGTGTTTCCACACTCCTTATCCTGCCTCAACAGGCTTTGCTGATGCTCTCTTCAAAGCTTGCCTCAAAAGAAAGGACAACTTTGCCAGTCCATTAGCTCGGCAATTCACAACCTAATCCTCAAAGAAGAGAGTGTGCGCTGCGAAGAGCAGGTCTGCTAAAACACCAAGCTGCAAAGGCTCTCCTCCTCAGAGCTCTGTAATCTTCAATTTAACCAGCCTTGTTGTCTCAAAAACTGATGCTGCTCCTCCACTGTCCAGCAACCCGCTCTCTAAAGCTATTAATACAGACTTTTCAGTCCAAGGTAAAAGCTCAGCGTCTCACGATATTGCCGACCCATTTCATTAAAGAGCAGTTTAATAAACTGCAGTGGAGAGAGGCAAGGCACTCGGAGCTGCTTTGCAAGTTATGAGAAGGGTAAGCAAAAAATAGCACTGTGAAGCGTTTATCCCTTCATCTCACAAATAATTAGAAATACATGAGATCGCGTTACGCTTTTTAAATAGGCTGTAGTAATAGCTTGTGGGAATACAATTCAATGACAATAGTTTATCATGGTAAGTCAGCTCTGTAGGGTTACAGTATGCCAAGCCTAAATGGGAACCATTTGTTTCCCGTCTGCATTGCAGCAGAAGCTGGTGTACTTTTTATGGGAGCATCATTGACAGTCTCCAACTGTTATTTTTTTAAATTAAACGCTGTGCCTACCGAGTTAATAGGCGTGCAGTCAGTAAGGTTTCTCCATAAGTTCCTGTAATAGTGCACACAATACTTTGTAGTAACAGATAATAAAATTTGACAAAGCATTCTGTAATTACTGCTCCACTTTGTAGAATATTACTAATACACGTACTGTGCCGCTCTTGTAATGAATGACACACCACTGAGAGCCTGCTGCTTCCTTAAACTGAAGGCACACAAAAGTAGCTGAGTTGAAACCTCTAAGTGGGCTTGTTGAAAAGCCAAGAGGCTTTACTATTCACGCATGTACGAAGAACAAAACTCTGCCTTTCTAGGCGGTCCTACAGGTCCTTATTGCCCTGTAAACAGTGATTTCTGCAGTGTGCTCCGCAGGGGTCTTGCGAGCAGAAGGTAAGGCAACACCTGCTCATAAAGGAAGGTATTGCCTAGAAAGCCTACGTCATTAGGTGATGCAGCTCCAAGACACATGCGCCTGCAGCTCCTGGGGGCTCCTGCTTTGGAAGAGAAGAAACCAGACCTGTCTACTCTGACTGAAGAGGCAGCAGGATGGCTAATGCACTAGAGAGGCAGTAAACACCGTAGCCTTTCACTCCTCTAATGCTCCTTTACTGCAAGAAGCGTTACATGTAGGATGGCTGCAGAACCTATCCTCTGCCCAAAAATTTCCAAGCCAGATCTCATCTCCTCCACACCTACCCTCACGCTGCTGACTGGCCCCCGCACACCTGCGGCGCCGGATGCGCCAGCTTTCCCTCCTGCTCCTTCTTCGCATCCTAACCAGCATTTATCTGGTCCCGATAACGAGGAAGTCTTCAAACTCCAAAGTAGCTTTAAGCAATTGTTTCAGTCCTACTAAATTAAACTGGCTATTACAGAAGAATAGCTTTGCCACTGGACTGTAGCAGGTGAATAAATTTTCCCCGGAGCAGGTTGGTTTTATTCCATCAACCCCTCTCGCTTTTCAATGATACTCTGTCCCTCGCATTGCCCCGACAGGTTTTTGTATGCATAACTTTTTCCAGATGGCAGATTCAGTGCAGACAGCAATTTGCATAATTTAAATCTGCTTACTAGCATAAATTATATCACAACACACCGCAGGTTTTTCTTGCGGCTCCCTGTGCCGCTCGCGCCGAGGACTCGGCAGTGCCCGTGCAGGGTGATGGATCGCGGGTGGCCCCGGAGAGCAGCGCTGGGCTGCGGGCTCAGCGGCTGCACGTGGCAGCTCCGCAGGTGGAAGAGCTGAATCAGAAAAAGATTTCTTCACTGCCATTATTCATCTCTAAACCTGCTCCAAACAGCGACATTACTGCACTAAAGCGAACTCCATTAGCAGACTTAGCTGGATGGCTACTCTGGTGAGAGAAGGTCAAGGAGAGCGTCTGGTTTGGATTTCCTTACGAGGGAAAACAAAACACAGGTCGTGTTCCAAGCGGGCTAAAATGAATATAGTATCAGTGATTTTCTTCCTCCTTACCATCCCTACACAAAGCATGTGCTCATTTCTTCACTATTTAAAGAAAACAGCTTTAAATTTCTAGCCCAGTTTGTTAACTTCCAAGAAAATTTGATATACCTCCCTGCAAATATTTTGTCACTGAAACCTATTTATATCAAGTTCTGATCAGTGCACTGGTATTTATTTGGCAAACATATTGCTACAGCTCAAAATAAACACTAAGGAAAATCTCAGGATTTTCAGGAGATCATCACATTCCCATTCCAGATGGGGTTTGAAGGGGCATCTGTACCAAGACCAGTGCACTTGTTCAGACTTGTGCAGTGCACCTGTACTTACATACACGGGCACAGGTATGAAGACACCCACATGATCAGCAAGTCAATAGGACCAGAAAATCCTGGAGTCTTCCCATCCCTCCTCATGCCTCTCTGCCACACAACACCTCACAGAATGGCTTAAAAGCAGAATAAATAGAAACAGAGCTATGTTTTGTTGAACAATAAAGAGGACTGGCACCAAGAAAGCCCATTGCTGACTCTCCAAGCAATTGTGGACAAAGGCAATGCAATTATTCCCACTGAGCCCAAAGTGAGCAGAAAGGAAGCACTAAACACATAATTTGAGACTTTCAGTAGAGCAACTTGAGCCACAGAAAAGCAATATTAAACCAGTGCAGAGCAAAGTGGCTGTGCTCTCACATCGGTCTGTTTTCCTTAAACCATGAGTAGATAACAGTAGGAAACAATTTCCAGTAGCAGACACAGGTTGCTTCATAAAATACAAATATCCAGTTTCCTACTGGTTTTACAAGGGAAGACTTCCATGTCGTATGGTAGTCCCTACAAAAATTCTTTCTGTATGTGGATATATAAGAACTCCTCATCTTCTTTGCAAATTGATAACGAATCTAGAACGAGCACACAGTTGAAAGAGCAAGGATACAAAAAGTTATGCTGACCACCAAAATCTGTCAAGTGCAATGCTTTCTTGGCCCAGGGACCTCTGCTAATGAGGTCCAGAGTAGACTGGGACTAGCAGAGATATCACTCTCATGCCTGCTTGGAAAGCCGGGATGAGCAAAAAGGTCGTAGACCTTACATGTATAGCACAAAAAATGATGCCACACCAACGGTCAGCATTTAAGTTGCCAGAATTAAATGTCAAATTAAATGCCAGAATTAAAGTAGCCTAACCCAAACAGTCAGCCCCGTCATGTGTTCCTGGTACTTTTTCTAACTACAAAACTCAGCTCTACTCCACCGGCACCCTATTCCATAGAATGGGGTCTGTCAAAGTTAAAACTATTCCACAATAAGCTGTTTTATTCTATAAATAATATTCTGTTCTATACAGCTTGTGTTCTCCTCTTTGTTTGGTGAGGGAACCAACACCTTTGGCTACATCCATGGGTACAAACTTGAATATAGGAAGTTCCATTTGAACATGAGGAGGAACTTCTTTCCTTTGAGGGTGGCAGAGCACTGGAAGAGGCTGCCCAGAGAGGTGGTGGAGTCTCCGACTCTGGAGACATTCCCAACCGGCCTGGACACCATCCTGTGCAACCTGCTGGAGGTGGACCTGCTCTGGCAGGGGGGTTGGACCAGAAGATCTCTAGAGGTCCCTTCCAACCCCTAACTTTTTGTGATTCTATCATCTTTGCACATACATTTCGAACCTCAGTCTGAATCGCTGCTTTTCTTTCTGGTCTTTCCTACATGCTCATTGCAATATCATAAGGGCGTTTCATTAGCCAGCCTGGGGAAGAAGCTGAAGCAATTTCCATTTCACAGAGTGAATCAGAGGCACAGAGAGACCATGAGCAAAGCTTTTCCTTCATTTTGGGTACCTAGTCTGGAGTGGAGAGCAGGGATGGAGAACTGGAGAATACTTGGATGCACTTACAGATTTCAGATGTGACTGCTCGGACCCCAAGGTTATTACCTGAGCGTTCAGAAGAGTAAAGATCACACCAGGATCTCAGAAACAAAACCAAAGTGTGACCCACACACAGATGCTGTCATTGAGGCAAGGTCAGAGGACAAGATTTGCCTGTAGCATTCAAATCCATTAGTGAGGGCATTGCTCTTCACCGATCTGCAGTCCCTAGTCTCATCTACACACTTTCCCAAAACCTCCCGCATGCCACAGCCCTGGTTTACCTCCAGGACTCAACTGTAGTCTGCCTCTCCACTCGCCAGAAGCCAGGCTGAGATCAGGGCAGTCGCCTCTTTATCATTCAAAGCAACACATTGATCAGGAACGCGTGTCTGTGTGGCCAGTTGGGATGCAAGCACTCAAAACAGAAACCTGCTGCCAAATACGAAGTTGTTCACCTTCTAGAGAGCTCCAGTTTATACCGAACATAAGTTTCTGTCCCAAAATATACCCAGTAGCAACTGAAACATGAAAGCACTCAAAACAAAAATGTGCTGGCAAACATGAAATGCAAATGTATTCATCTTCCAGAGAGCCCCACTATGTGCAGAACATAAGTCTGAATCCCAAAATAATAACCAGTACCAACTAAAACACACACATTTTCCCACATCTTGTCTTGCTTCCATCAATTTAGCAGCACAATGAAGCAATTTCCATCGTTAACATATGCACCGTATTAAGGCTAGCCAAGATTTAACATTCTTTTGTTAATTTGGCAGAGGGGAAAGACACAATAGAAGAGAGCCCTACAATTTGCAGCCATCTGTGATACCGAAAACAGTAATAAACTTGAAAAGTGCTGTTATTATACATGTTATCACTCGTAGCAAGCCAATGTCTTCAAACATTTCCGCCTTTTATGTCTAAATTAATGCCTCTTAATTTCTGTATGAAGAAAGCGTGTTCAGACTTCTCTTCCCGTTATATGACCATTAAGCTTGCCCGCTGGTTTGAGCTGCCCTAGTACAATACAATTTACACTGTCAGAGATCACTGGATAAGTCATACTCAATTATCAATGCAAGACGCTAAATTACTTAATGCTGTTATTTTCGGGGTTGTGACAGGCACCACGAGTACTCAGTGTCTCGGGCCACTTCATCTTCACGCAGAGAAGAGCTCCTCCCAGTCTGATGGGGCACTTCCATCCCCAAACTCACGGCTTTGCTTACCAAGTGAACGCAAAGTGCCCCAACAGACAATTAAACCAATATTTTAAATTAAAATTTGTGTAGGAATATTCATAAGCTTCTCCTAGTGACAGGTCTCCGTGTAATTGCTTCCCCCACCCCTGCTTGAATATGTTTGCTGTCCTGATGATGAATCTCCCATCTACCTTCTGCTGGGAAAAAATTACACAGGCTTCTCAGCATGCGAGCGCCGCGGGTCACGTCTATCATCCTCAGGCCTCTGTTTTACTTTTAATTACAACACTTCACTCAGGAGCGTTACTTCAAATCATAAACCTAAGGAGGAAGTAGCTTCTAATTTGCAGAGCAGCCATTATATTCTCTGCTTCAGCGACATTAATTTGCTGCTGCTCTCTGTACTAAGTAAGAGATGATGTTACCTTCCCTTCAGACCTCATGAAAAGATAAGTTTGCCCAAAGTCACAATCACTTTAAAATTAGTTGCATTTCATGACCACGTGCTTCCTGCAATACTGCATTTAACCAAGGCCTCCACTGAGAACATTTTCAATTAGCCGGGATGTTTTTAAATTGATAATTCAAGATAAATAATTTTGCCTGGGACATGCCTTTCTATTTTAACACTCTGGTTTAATTTTATCCTGTTTGAGTCTTCATTTTTTGATACATAAGCAGATCCCATTTTTGTGAGACCAGCGGGATGAGGGGTTTGACAGGAATCCAATAGCTTGCTGAAACACCAAAAAATGGAGCAAGAGGGGCTTGCTTACACGTACACCCCTTGGCTCTTTGCTGACCCTAAAACCCACCACCCTTTCCAGCCAGCTTTAGCACCTCTTCCTTTGCGAACGGACATTTTCCATCAGGCTTTGGAAGCGATCACTCTGCTGCCCACGTTGCAGATCAATGACCTCCACCACCACATTGTTCTTCAATGGAAAATGCCCCAGTGGTCACTGCTGGCTTTATTGGGTTGTCTTTTGTGTTTCCCAGAGGAAGAAGGAAAGAGAGGGGCTAGTAGCTGGGGATGTTTTGGGGAGAGAAAAGAAGAAGGTAAATGAATTAAGTATTACCCTAAAATTTAGGGACCTAGGTAAGTACTCAGAAAAATTGAACGCTACGTTCTCTAGGTTCCTAGTAGGATAGGAAGTTAGAGCCTCAAGGTTCTTTTGTTGTGGATTTAAAATAGAACAGTAAAAAAAAAAAAAAAAACACAGCACACCACACCAAAAATACACAACAAAACACAAAAAAAGCAATCATTACAGTAGTGCCCAAAAGGCAGCCACCGTCACTGTGTAGTTGAAACAGAGTCTTGAAGACAGCATTTGCCCTGACTGGGAATTTTCATCCAAGGCAAGAGAACAACAATAAACAGACAAAAGGCCTGGAATAAAGTCACGTTGCTGTCTCCCAGGCAAAGCAGCAGGTGAGTTGGGGAGACAACAGAAGCATCGGACACACGATGGGCTGCCTGAAAGCCTTCCCCAGCCCAAGCAAGGGCTTTGAAAGGTGCCCACTGACTCCGGAGGGATGAGCTAAAAGGAAGATCCATTGCTCACCCAGCCAAGTTCTCCTGTCCATCACACCAGGAGAAGATGCAAAACCCCACCAAGCTGGCGTCCAAACGAAGGAACACAGAAGATGACTGTTTTTAACTACATGTTTGGATTACATTCAAAAAAATCACCTACAGAACTTAAAGAGCAAAATCCCACTCAGTCTACAAAACCAGTAACACTTTCACATTTAAGAGACAAGCCCAGCTGTACAAAACACCTTCTACCTCTTCTTGGCGGTATGAAAACAGGTAGGACATGCCAGACTGGCCCGATGTTGATATATGTCTCTTCAAAAGTGGGAAGATAACTCAGCTGCTGTGTGATGTATGACAATTTTCATAGTAAATCTGAAATCCTAAGACCAAAAAATATACACTTCTTTGTATAAGTGTATAAGCTCTTTCTTAGTATTATTTTAAATATACAGAATGGAATTTTAAATGCTCTCAGCATTTGCCTCACCCTGTTCCTGGTGGAGGTTAACAGAAAAATCAGCGTTACTGTTAATGAGACATTTACCTTCAATGAAAACAGAGAGAACAAGCCTTTGGGTTTCTGTTGCTCATTTGAGTTTTGAGGATTGTTTTTATTCCCACTGCTCCCTCTCGCACCGTGAAAAGACAGTGATATTCTACATACCTTGGGTATCATAAGCATGCGCGTGAAATTCAGATGAGCAACTTCTGGACCCGACAGCAACGACAACATGTGTTTCCAACGTGAAGCATTTATGTTCAGTACAAATGCAGATGCCACAAGGCCAGCAAGATTAAGGTTTTTGAGCATTTTGGTTTACGCAGTGAGAGCCAGCGCGAGTGGCCTCATTCAGAATGACAAGAACGGCAGGAGAGATGCTTCCAGAGGTAGGGAATAGTATCGCTCTGCCACTTTTATTTCCATATAAATCAAAAGTTGCCCACCTAGGAGCACTGCTGGTACCAAATTACCTTTGCGCAACGAGCTTTCGCTGAAGGAAAATAAATTCTTTAAGATATGCCTAAAATCTTGTAACCTTTTACCAGAATCAAGACTATTTGCCACCAAGCACAAACACAGAATCACCTAAAAACGGGTCTCACCCTGCAATAGTGTATTTCTACAGGAGATGTACAAACTGCAGATATTGTCTTAAACAAAACCTTGCTTCAAGAATGGCTCATTTATTCAGTTACGAGCAAGTAAAACACTTTAAAAACAGGTTAACTGAAGCTGTTTAAAGTACTAATAGGAAACATCTGAAGTGTCTATATTTCGAAAAGCAGCTGGTTTACATTGGGCCTTTTAAATAAACTTAGACAAATGTTCAACTGCTTTTTAATAAGTGTAAATAATATTCTGAAACAGGGACAAAATGGCAGTAGCTGAGGGGCAGCAGAGCTGTACGTAGCATGTAAATGAATTCCCTGCTTGAACATCAGGACGTTCATGGGCAGCATTCAGGAATAAAATGAGCAAAACTTTCGCAGCTTGAAAAGAGCTTCACAGAGCTCTGCAGTATTACATTTATTATTGATATAGAAAAACAGATAGGCAGCACGGGTGTAAGATTTGCAGGTGACACTAGTATTCAGTCAAACCTAACAAAGACCATAAAGAACACTGAAATTTGGTGAATCTGAGGGCAGATTAAACTTACCGCTAAGAAGTGAAATGCAACAGACACTGGAGATATAATTAGATTTACATGCAAACTTAATGACAATATTCCTGCAGCTGAGATACGAGACCCAGGTTCCTTCATTGAGAAGCAACAGCCTGTAGAGAAGTCACCAGACTGACCAGGCTGCGGAGAAAGATTCTCATCCCCAGAGAAAGCATTGGAACTTCTCCTACCAGAAAGGGGATGGAGAGGAGCGACCCCCATAAACCTTCCAGCACGTTACATGGACTGTAGGTCAGCAATTTTTAGGACTGGGTATTGGCATTCATTGGAAAATAAGCAGCAAATTCAAATACGAGCAGAAGAAACGCTCTCACGCAACGGGCCCTGAGCTTAGGAGCCCCTGGTGAGGAGAAGGATGCCAAGGGCAAAACAGGTCTAGATGTGTAGGGAGAAAGGGTAACGTGACGTATGGGTTACCACAGAAGGATTTAAGCCCATCTAAGCTGCGGGAGTGTGAAGTGGATGATTGCACCTAGAAGGATGTCACCTGCCCTGGCCACCACCACCTGGGATCCAGGCCACCGCTGCGGTGGGAGCACTTCTGCACGATGGCCAGTGCAGCACCCCGAGCCTCTGGCTACAGGAAGACACAGATTTATTAATTTTTTTTAAACAACAAAAGAACAGAAAGGAGGTTCCCCCTCTCCTTCACCCTCCTTGACACTGCACATTGCCAACACCACACACATAATGGCTGGTGAATCTAGACAGTTAGATAATACAGCAATCATTAAAAATAAGCCTAGCATTATTACATTTTATACAGAGGACAAGGAGTGCTGTCCTCAGTCGCTGCATGAAAGACTTGGAATGGGAAGGAGATAAAAAGTGAGGAGAAAGATAAGAATAGAGAAAAACTGACATCAAAGGTTTCAATTTTACTTCCTATTTCTTCTTTCCTTAAATAGTTTCCAAGTAATTTATGAGACGGGAGGAATTCTCTCAAAACAGGATTTATAAAATATAGTTCTAAGTTTAAAAAAAAAAGATAATGTTTTTCAAATGGCAGTTTATAACATTTATGATTAACTTCCAATATCTGATCCAGTTTTAGCAATTTTCAAGATACTTCAAAACCAGTATATTATCATTCAAAACGCATAAACCAAAACACCAAATGTCAAGAAACTCAATTAAAAAAAAAGAGTGACTCTAAACAGCTGTAAATATTGGTGCGTTAATTGCCTTTGGGGTTTTGAGCCTCTGGGCTTCACGTTTGTAAGCTGCCCTCTGCAAAGTGAGAAGGCCAAAAATATATTTTTCATTAAAAATATGAGGCAAAAACAGTTCTGCAAAATGTGGAGATGGAAAACAAAACAACAAGCTCTTCTTAATACTGATGCATCAACAGTATCTTGTCCGACCCTGCCAGCAGATCTGATGCAAAAACTCTGCAAATCTGCAAAGTGTGATTCTAACCAATCTTCCCTTTTCAGGTTTTGCCCTTTCAGTACTTTTTCTGATGGCAAAAAGCCACACTAAACCCTGCCACTGGAGAGTCAGAGGCAACCTACTGGCTTGCGAAATAAGAGCTGAAGTCAGATTTTTGACCACAACGTTTCAAACTTGTTCACTTGTACTGATTAGAGGAGTTTTGCTTTATTAATAAGGATGTGGAAGTGTCACAGGAAAAAAAAAAAATTAAAAAAAGAAAGAAGAGCTATATTAAGCATTTTGCACCTGGATTTAAAATACTACTCAGAAACAAGACCAAACCTTTACTGGCTTGTACCACTGCTCTTAACGTTCAGACTTGTGCAAGAATTTCTCTAGAGTAAAATATGACCTACTGGGACCATACGAAAGGGGAATGATCTGTTCACCCATCCTCTTACAAGAAGGAGGGGAGGAAAAGCCCCCAGAAAACAAACACAACCCACAAAAGCTACATGCTGCTCTGCCTGTCACCCCCTCCACCAGACACCTGGAGACCAAGCAACGCTCCCAAACACCCACATCTTCAAACTGTGTCCGAGCCCCAAAGATTTGAATTCCGTTGTTTTCCGTGAAGCTGACAAATTGAAGGGAGGATGCTTCGGCTCACGCCTGCCATCCCCTCTGCAGCCAAGATGAAATCAAGAGCCGAGAGGACCTCAGCCTCCCAGGGAACGGCTTTGGGAACGCTGAGCACTAACTGCTGTGCAAACCTTCTTAGTGAAATATCAAATGCAGGAGGAACAGATTTGTTTTGAGGAAAGGTCATTCCTGTACAGCCATTATTCAGCTACACTTAACCGTGCTTTAGGAATTAGGTTAACTAAATCATATCACTTAAAAAGCCTGAGGAATAACTTTGCTTTCAAAGCTGTTCACTCTGTGTTCCTAGAGAGCCCAGGTATGTAATTTTTCAGAGGAGAAATGCCATTTGGTAATTAGCTTAAGTGATGCAATTTTCTTCCAAGGATAATAACACTGACTTGCAGCATCTGATGGCTGGCGACCTTTGCAGCTGCAGCTTCATCCTGCAGAAGGGTGTGAAAACAAGAAGGCAAAGGGAAGTCCTACAGCTGGTGACAGAGGCACATCTATGGTGACCCCATCCTGTCGGGAATGGGTACCAACAGATCAGTGATGAGAACAGCCCACCAAAAACCTCCTTGGTTGCCCTTCACTGTTGCAGGTTGTGATATCCTGCTAATGGCCATGTCCCTTGAGCTTGCTTTCAAGGGTTTTTTTTTTTCTTGTGCTTTCATAAGAGTCACTTCTTTCCTGGTTTAAATGCAAAAGCCTGCAATATCTTACATTACGCAAGATGGGTTGTTGGCAGAGCTGGCCACATCAAGTCATACCGGCAGAGACGGGTCAGCTGGGGAACCAGCAAAGGCCATCCATCATCAGCCCTTGAGCTCTTCCTGCAACACCAGAGTCTGACTGGTGCTCAAATATCAACACAGAAGTGGTTGCTTATTCAACACTGGTCTACCAAGAGCAAGAAAACCGAGTATTAAGCAGAGTCTAAAAGGAAACACAAGAGCTGTTGGGTTTGCTTTGAGCTCGCGACTAACCTGTTTCCAAATGGACGCGAATTCAGCTCGTTAGGCCATTTGTCGAGGTGTGGCCATTATTCCTCCTGCTTCCTGGCAAGGGACATGTTGGCAGGCAGCTAGCATAATCACAGCCATTTCTGCTGAAAGATTTCCAAACCTAATGTTTCTGGGATTATGCCCAGGGTGGCAAAAGAAAGATCAAGCTCAGCTACCTCCTGAGCTGCAGAAATTGATGCGAGGACATCTGCCAAGAGGCAATCTGAGGCAGGACTGCAGTAGGTGTTAACGTGCCTTAATTTGTTTCACGCTTATCAAGAATAAGCAAGATGCACTAAATTAACTCACCAAAGTTAGGGCTCACTAACATGGATGAATGTATGGTAGGACTTGTGGAAGGGGAGGGGGCGGGAAGAAGTTCCTCCCAAAGGATTTTCCTCCTTTCTGATCACTGTTGTTGTAGGAAACTGCGTTTTTGGATGTATACTAGCACTAGTTTCTGTTCTAGTAAAGCTGGCACAGAGAAGCCTACAAAACAATCTATTAGGTTAAATAAATAAAAAAAAAAAACCACCCACAAAAGAACTCTTTCCATTTCTCAAAAATTGATTTACCTTTTCCTTAGGAGCTTCTCAAAAACATTCCTACCAGACTAGGAACAACTTGTATTTTCTATAGTCAAGAGCTTCTGTCCTGAGCAGTTGCAACCAGACATGCCTCTGGACGGGAGACACACAGCCCTTGCCATTTCCTTTCGAACAAGTAGCCCCTGGAAATAGATATTCGCTACTGTACAATTTATCCAGCAGGAAAGTTGGAGCTCTGAAGGGCAGGGACTGGTATTCTATGGAGGGCGACCATCAAAAGGGTATCCAAAGAGTATTAAAAATTAATATGAAGCTTTACAGTGCCATACCATATTACATCTCACTCAAATGTTACTGCGGAGCGGCTTGCAAACAGTATTTGTTTATCCACAATTAAGCCGGCTGGAGGAAACCCCTACAACTCTCCCACAAGGCACAGCCCTGCCCGCTGAATCTGTGCTACAGGAAAGGAAAAATACCTTGCCCCGAAACTACAGAGGGAACAAAACCACTTGTTTCAACTTCCCAGTTTGCTTGATTGGTTTTTTCCCTCTTGTGGGAGAGAGCAGGTTTGTGGGCAGAGCTAATATCCTTCCTCACGCGAGCTGATGCTGCTGGAAACACTAGCCAAGCTCCCAGACTCAGGAGCCATGGTCAGTGCTCAGAGAGCAAACAGCAGGTGACGAAGCAAGACACAAGATGAGAGAAACTGCTCACACTCTAGATATGCAAAGCAAGATGACCATGGCTTGAAGCAGAACACCACTAGATGGTATAACAAGGACATGAAGGACACCATGATGGTGCCACCACCTGAATCCCTCAGCGGGAGGGCTTGGCATGCCCAAACCCAACCCATGTGTGGGTGCAGCCACCTTTCCCCACCATGAACTTTCCAGCCCCAGCCCTACCCACATTAAAAGTTTTGTCAGGACTATAGATGAGGGTTCATACCTGCACCCTATCTCACCCATCTGTAACACTGTATTCTGTAAAAACATCCAGAGATTTCCGACTTCAGCCATAGTTTGGAAACCACAGTACCACAGATCTTTGGCTAAAACAGTACCAAACAGGTGTTGCAATGTTTCCAGGTACCAAAATGCAACGTAGCTTCTGGACAAAGGCAGGAGCTTTCTGCCCCTTCCCTCACTAAACCACCGGTCCCTTCCAGATCTGATCACAGCCCGCCCCTGGTGGGTCTTGCTCCATCGGGGAGGACCTGTTGTGGGACCTTCCTTGGTCCCATCTACGCGCAGGAGGCCCAGCACCCCTTTGTGCAGCTGCAACAGTTGGAGAGCGTGGACCAGAGCAGCATTCCCAGCATCGGCACGCACCAACTGAAGAGCTTCCGTGTGTTAGGTGGGGGTATGAATAAAGGGCTTTCTTTTTTTCCCCTCAATTCATGATGAGGGGAAACTGATTCCTCTCAAATCTGGATTTTAGCAAATATCTATAATCAAATGTAATATTATGTTGTGTTCTTCAGGGAGGCAAGCATACCATGTGAACAACACCATCAAGTGCAGTCCATTCCTTTCTATAAAAATTTGACCAGACACAGACACTAAATTTGGAAGCGGTAACAGAACCAAGGCCAGGTCAGGCACACCCTACAGACATCTCATCAAAGAAAATGTGTTAGCTTAGGGGCTGTGGAGGTAATTCAGCTTTAGCCCCAAAATCCAGTACAGGGAGTCACAGCAGGTTTGCACAGCCAACGTGGTTGTAACCTACTTGTTCAGAAAAGCAGGTTCTGCCCAACAGCATCTCGACAGACTTTCCCATTCCCACCTCACCACAGCCTGGGGAGAAAGCCTGCTTTCCAGGGAGTCACAGGAGGAACGCAGGAGCACACCCAAACCATCTGGGACCCAAGCACAAAGGGAGCACCTGAGAAAAGCAGCCATCTCTCTCCACAGTCTGCAGGATATTTCTACATGAAGAGCTTCACGTTCACCCCCCTCAACACACTTTAAGATTCCTTCTTTGAATGTGCAAATATGAAAGATAAATAACCACAGGAGATCCCTCTCCTGCAATCCAGCACAGAACTCGCATCACTAGCCCTTCCAAGAAGAGGAATAGCACTCTCTTACCTGCTTTTCCCCACCACCGCTCAAGTACAACGATGAGCCAGAAGATAGAGGATGGCTTTAGCACTTGGCAATGGACAGGCAAACCTGCTCTCTCCCCCACCCAAGAAGCACTGAGGGGCAAGGCAGGAAGGGGAGCAGCACTGCCTCCCACCCCACTGGGCTAGAGATGCTGGCACCTCCATAATTAGCTTCCTACACCCTTAGCGAGCCAGGCTGGGGCTAATTACAGGTACTTCAGGTGCAGCAATAAGAGTAATTACAACAGAAAACCCTGCAGCAGAAGCCTCTCTTGGTTTTGGCTTGATGCACTGAGGCAGCACTCAATGCATTAGGATGAGAGCACTCCATACATCCTCAGAACCCCTGCAAAAACTAAACCTCCCAGGAAGGAAACGTGCTCAGAGACCACCAATACATTTAATTTCTTCTCGCTCCTGTGCTGTTTTGCCTGGGTGGGAAGGGGAGCTTTGGGCAGAGAAAGTTCAAGGAAACCTCTGGCTGGTGGGAGCGGTGGATTCGTGCCGCTGTGAATCGTACTGATGTTACAAAGTGGTTTTACAAGTACTTTTGGGTAATTCCATAAAGTGACTGGCAACCGTGCTGCCACCCCTCCGAGAGGCAAAAGGCTCGGGAGCACTCTCCTGCAAATGCCTTTGCCTTTAAGCAGCTTAGCTGTTTTCAGACATGTCAGTTAAAATTGGGCATGGTGGGCTGATTGCACCAATCTCCACGTCCAGCTGGCTCGCACCGAGGATCAGATACAATATTCTCAATCCTGGGCAAGAATTACCGGAGAAGTTTACCGTGTTCTCCCGGTTTTATTGTTCTAATTTCTTGCCAAAAAGGTTGAAGGGTGTTGCTGATGTTGGAATGCACCTCAGCTACGCTTTGCATTTAACAGCCCTGTTGAACACCTACATTTTATAGGTGTTTGAAACGCTTATAATTTAATAGTCCTATTTAAACACCTCCTTGAATTCTCAAAATAACTTCAGGTTTTACTACAAACTTCATTTGCCACAGAACGGTAACAGAGATTTTGAAAAAATGACTCCAGTTGCCTGATCCAATATGTGCCGTATTCATTTGGGCACAGAGCTTGTCACAGCTCTTTTTCAGTGCTTAAGTAGTAAAATTTCATTTGGCTCCCTGCAGAGGTTATTTTGCATATTATAACAAAGACCCTGCAACAGGAAAATTTCCTATATTCAGCATAGCTATGACTTCATCATCTTATTTATTACATCTCTTCCTACCACAATAAATATTCCTTGCAATTCCCCTCCTTGAAAACTACAGAGTTTCAGACTGGTGAGTGTTTTAGTGGTTTCTGTTCCCAGTCTTTTACTATTTAGCCATATTATATGCATTTCACTTTCCGCATCTTCCCAGCAACCAGCTCCTCTGAGCTATTGTGGCTGGCAGGAGGACTGGCCGCGGCAGAGATGCATGATTAGAGGCGATGCTCGGGGTCAAACACTGCCTCCAAAGGTAGCAGCCTCTGTTTTGAAGCCTCTTGCTTCAAGGCATTTCTACATCCATCCCGCAGACTGCCTGGAAAATGCCCTCAGCCGTGCGGGCTGGAAGCTTCTTTCCACTTCGTCTCCCAACAGCTCAGTCTGGATCTTCAATTTAACGTCCCGTTTCAGCGCCTACGTACAAACCATGTCACAGTAGCCTGGTTCTACCAACACCAATTTATCACCGCTCACAGTTTTCCTAAGGACAATTTTAGTCCATGCCCATCTTCACTTAGTTGATGTACCTTCAAATGAAGTATCGTCTAAGTTCAGTTGACTCTCTCGTTCTTATAGATGTTGAAGAAGAGACCTGATCATTACTCTTGCCCAGTAGATATTTTCCCAAACACTGCTTTTTCTCAAAAACGCATTACGTACTTTCCAAAGGATCTGACCTTGCCAAATGAAAATGTCTCCACATCTACCTTCTGCTGAATCCAGGGCGAACAGAGCTGGCTTCATCTGCCTCATGACCAAACCCATTAAACTCCTGACGACATCACCATTTCATGAGAAATTTTCATGTTTGCCGAGGGTGATTTTGCACGCTGTATTTACTCACCCAACCTGTTGTAGAGGAGCGTGTTTGAACTAACAGCCCCGTTGCTCAGTGGACAGCAAGGGGAGCTGGGAGAACACCTGAAGGCTACACTTCTCCTAGCCACCTGAATTACTGCCTTTCTAACGCTCCGGGATGCTCCAAAGCAGGCTTTTCAGGTGTAAAAAGTGTTAAATATTGGTTTTACTGTGAAGCTGACATACAGCTACAAGTCTGTACAATAGTTACAGGTATTCTCAAACAATAAGGCTTCACCCTGAGAGAGCATACTAATGAACAATGGCTTTTATTGCTGTATTTTCTTTGGCATCCAGGGAAATTACTGTAAGCACAAACATTTTCCTTGCACTTGATCTCATTTCTGTATTTCAGGTCTACACAAGCTTTTAAACACAAAACAGATGATCTAGCCCTTGGGCGTATAAATAGTCTCCTTGGTTTTATCGAGATTACACGAGTCCACAAACTGCAAGAGTAAGAACCTTCGGGACCCTTAAGCAACATAAAATCAGTTCTAAGAGGCCAGAGATTTAAAGCAAGTGAAGGTCTCATATAGTGTCTGCACTTTGAAATGCGTAGGGCAAGCAGGTGAGAAAAGAATTTGACACAATGCACGAGGCTTTACACTGCTGCAGTGTGAACATTAAATGAATTCCAGCATCTTACTACTAAGGTAAGTTCTTTATGCATTTTTTTTTATTTCTAAGACTACCTATAGAGCTTATCTAGCCTTTTGGAAAGCTGAAAAACTTGAAGCAGGCAATTAAGGGAAACAAAATGTATTCACCTGTAGGTAAATTAGACATTCCTAATTCATTCTTTTCTTTTTTTTTTTTTTTTCCCCCTGTGCAATTTAGCAAATTAGTTTGCATTGTCTGACAAGTTGTCCTGGAAAACACAAAAAGCTCAAATTAATTATAGGTTTGTAGAAATGATAATTCAATATTTGCTTATTTATATCCACCCACGCTACAGCCAAGAGCCGTATCTTCTGTGCCGTGTCAGATATATCAATACCAACGTGTTAAACCTCCTCCTCCTCCTCCTCCTCCTCCTCCTCCTTTCCCACTGAATTAAGAGAAGCAGCGGATGCCACGCGGTGAGGAATTGCCCATGCAGGATGTATCCTCACCTGCTGCGTCGGAAACCTGCCCATGAAATGCCTCGGCTACCACTCACCATCAGCTTGAACTCCCCTGCCTTGTCTCAGAAGCGCGTCAGTCTGCTCTGTCCCTTGGGAGTTAACAGCACCTACTTTTATTTATCACCCTGTGGTGTTTACGTACAGTCATTTCAATCCGTTGCCTTCTGATGGATAGCTTTGTAACGGTGCACGCAACGTTTAAGCAGTCTGTTTGTAAGCAGAAGGAAATGAAAAACGCCTCGTGGGCTGTTTGGGCGCTGTACTGAGATGATGTACAGTTGTGCATCAGGTGTAACGCTAAGACACTGCGTAAGCTGCTCTTGAGGGAAGTATTGCTCAAGGAAGGCAGGCAGAATTTGCTTGAAAAACAGCTTTCGTGCCAAATGCATGCAACTAACCCCTCCGAACTACATTTCTGCCTGTCACAACTACTATGTCAGGAATGCCAAACCAGCAAACAAACAAAATCGAGCCGAGATTAATTACTTCATTCCTTTGACCATCCTCAGAGCCAGGATTGGTCCCCGCAGCGTTTCCTGGATGACTTCATACGGCTCCGGCAAGCTGCCTGTACTGCACCCGACAAAAGCCGGGAGGTTTTCCGTGTTGACAAACAGCTGAACTCTTGGCTACAGGAGCCCCACATCGATCTGCTTCCTATTCAAGGGCTTGCATTTAGAGAGGCTGAAACGCCTGCTGAATACCGAAGCTGAAAAACCCAGGAGGGTTACCCCAGGAACCGTAGCCACGGGTGGTTTTTTTCCCCCAATAATTACAGCGCGAAATGAAGAGGGCAGTTCAACCTAGAGAAATTCGGCCGCAGCAGCGCGACCGCGGCTCAGCAAAGCCCTCCGAATCCTCGGGCATCTTTTTCAAACAGTGTTTTAAATTGTTAGCACGCGAGGAGGATTCTCTCCTCTCTGCGCCCACAACGTAACACAGCCTTAAATTCCAGTTTCCCTAATAAACTTGCTGCAGCTCCGTGCACGTTAGGAATCGCATCTGCTAATCTGTATTTGTTCGAGCCTCCTTATCTAAAGGAAAAAGTGCTGCTTGATTTAAGATTCCTTGAGGAAATCTGCCTGCACATCTCTGGCTGGCGAGTAAAACAAACAGCATCCATGTCCCAGTAGGCATCCGCCACCCCCCGACATCCCTTCATTTAATTAGTTCTAAGAAAGCCAGTCTATCCAAAAGCTGACAAAGCTGCGCAAGAGAAACGCTTTAAGTATTTATTTAGAAAATGAAATACGTTACCAGCCGCATTGTGAAGTTTCTGAGTCACCTGCAGGGAAATAAGGCAGAAATCCGACGTTCACACACTACTCCTGACTGTACCGGCACCCAGGCTGGCTCTTACAGAATAGCAGGCGAGAGCGAAGCTGCAAACCTTTGAGTTGAGCTCACTCTATAGGCATCAGAAAAACCTCAAAGAAAAAAAAAAAAGGAAAGAAAAAAAAAAAAAAGAGCCAGAGCGGGAGCGAGAGCAGCCCACAGACAGCGAGATGAGAAACTTCTGGCAAGTCTCCAGCGCAGGAATGAATTCACTGTCATTCAGACGACGTATAGCGATGGAAATGAAGGGAAACTTGAATTTACAGGCGGATTTGGATCCTGCACTAATCGCTAACCGCGAGGGATGTGCAGGTTGCAGCGCAGCTCGGTTTACAAGGCTCCAGCAGGAACAACGCTGGATCAAAAATTAAATACCGTGGTAGGTATGTACACACACACACATATATATATATAAGCACCAAGGTGCCAGCACAAACTTCAAATGGCTCATTCCACCCACTATTTGCTGCGAATATTACACCCAGCACAGAGGTACGGTGGCAACTGAAATTCCTTTTATGTGTCAAAGTGGATTCACAGGGGTTTATAATGCTCTTTAGGCACATAAACAAATTTGTTTAGGGTTGGTTTTTTTCCCCCCAGTATTGTCAGGAAGCTAAAATACATTTTACAGAGATAATTCACATGTTTTCGAGCATGTGGCAAAAGTGTCAGCACACTGAGACTAAACTTGTCCAAACATTTATGCGTTTCCAGCCAATCGAAGGGAAATAAACAAGTCCATAGTTGAAATAATGAGGAAGAAATATTGCTGGTTGCAAATTTCTCATATATGGGTCAGAAGACTCCATAAGGCGTAAGCGACCATGATCACTAAGAAAGTGTTTAAATCGGAATTTGTGGAAACTGTAAAAATCGGGGGGGGGTTAATGCCGGTAGGGAAAAAGGTTTATTTTGGTGTTTTGCACTGAAGCCCAGCTCCAGCCTGGCTCAGGGATGTGCAGTCTGCTGTGTTTAGATATTTTGCAGTCGTGTATGCAAAGTGAATGTCAACTCATGAAAAATCTGTAAATAAACACTTTCTTGGCAAGAAAAGGGAAAAGAGGCTCCACACAGTGTGGGTTAAACTGCGTAACTGAATTCAGCTTCTTTTAGTCCTTACTCTGATAATGCATTCATTTAAAATCTGGTTACAAGTTCAGCGTCTTGGTAAACAGAGCTCCTAATAATTACAGCTCTCCAATTTAGAAGTAAGGTTCCTGTAGATTTGGATTGCTTTTAATTTAGCTAACAAAGAAGAGTAAAAAGTCAAGCTAAGCTAAATAACTGGAGGGATTCTTTATTGCTTGTTTTCTTTCTATTAATAAATCAGTCCTCTGTGGGAAGAAAATCAAACAGTAACAAACAAACAAGAATTCATTACTGACACAGAAGGCAATGCCGGGGAAGTGCAGAAGAGCTCTGTGACAAAGAGCAAAATATTTGCCACCTATTTTTGGGTACACTGAAGCAGAACCATCCTTAATGTCAGCAATGCTACAACATTTGGTTCGTCTCCAGTTTTCCGTTCCAGCCCTGCAGATGGAGCGGCCGAGAGGTGCCAGCTGTGCCCAGCTGTGTCAGTGTCAAGTTCAGCGAGGCACCGTATGGTTGCTGGGGCCCAGGCTGTCCCCACCGCCCCAGCGCTGGGAACGTGGCTGCGTGTGGTAACCACCGGCCACGTCCATCTGCCATCCGGAGAAGCGCAAAGGCATTTTTCAAATATTCCCATTTTCCTTCTCTTGTCACGCACCTCCCTTTACCTGCAAAGACGGTGGCACGCTGCGGCTGGATGGGAGCTCCCGGCAAACAAGTTGCCCATGAGCCAGCCCTTGTGTGTCCTGGTGGCCAAGGGGGCCAATGGTCTCCTGGGGTGCACTGAAAAGAGCGTGGCCAGCGTGTGGAGGGAGGTCATCCTGCCCCTCTGCACTGCCCTGGGAGGCCACAGCTGGAGCATCATGTCCAGTTCTGGGCTCCCCAGTTCCAGAAGGACAGGAACTGCTGGAGAGAGTCCAGCGGAGGCCTATGGAGATGATCAAGGACTGGAGCATCTCTCCGATGAGGAAAGGCTGGGAGACCTGGGGCTGCTCCGCCTGGAGAAGAGCCGGCTGAGAGGGATCTCATCAGTGCTCAGCAATAGCTACAGGGCGGGTGGCAAGAGGACAAGGACACTCTTTCCAGTGGTGCCCAGCGACAGGACAAGGGGCAACAGGCACCAACTGGAACATGGCAAATTCCATCTCAACATGAGGAAAAACTTCTTTCCTTTGAGGTGGCAGAGGCTGCCCAGAGAGGTGGTGGAGTCTCCCACTCTGGAGCTATTCCCAATCCGCCTGGACGCCATCCTGTGCCCCCTGCTCTGGGTGACCCTGCTCTGGCAGGGGGTTGGACTGGGTGATCTCCAGAGGTCCCTGCCAACCCAGGAGGATTCTGTGATTCTGGGAAATGCATCCTGGCTTGGTCACCCTCCAGCCCTGCTGCAGGGTGCAGATCCTGGGGCTGGCTGGGTGTCCTGCCAACGCCACGGGTGGGCTGGGAAGGAGGAAGTTTCCTGGCGGTGGCTTGAGCAACCAACCCACCACAACACAGTTCCTGAAACAAGCTGAAATCTCTATTCAAAATTTACTCTCTGCATTTGCATTCTGCATTTCTTATGAGGGAATAGGGGCATTTATATTGGTAGATAACCTGGTTTTTAGTAGTACTGTCAGTACAAGCTAAAGGAGGTATCTCTAAGTAAGCTGGGAAGATCAGGCATTTCAGGACATGAAGAAACTGGCCCAGGCACTATTACTGTTGAAGGCAGAAGCAGCGATTTGGAGACTGCACATACCATCATGTTCAGGCTGATACTGGACATTTTTGTCTAAAACTGCTGGCAAACTCCACTCTGAGCACGGGGCTGATGGGTTTTTCTGCCATCCAAGTTGGACTGACATTCCTGAGCAAACCACAGGCTGACAACACGAACGCGGGGAACTGAGGACTCACGCAGAGGCAGACAGATCGTCGGCTGGACGGCTGAAACCTGGAAACCTGCTTCCAAACCGTGCTCCGTTTTCCGGCGGGATCCCACGTTGAGTGGGTTCAGGGCAGAGTCCGGGATGCTGCAGGATGCTGCTGTCTCCTCACCTGCTTTGTCCCCCAGCACAGTCACCCCTCGGCTTCTCAGACCGGGATCTTATTGCTGGCAGCAAGTAGGAAACAGAATAAAGCTTGAATTCCCAAGGCCAGACTGAGCTCGCAGTGCTGGAATTTAGAGCAAACCTACTTTGACTTGCATGCAAAGCAGCAGCAAAGCCCCATTCCCTTATTTATTAATAAATAAATAATGAAGAGAAAGGTACGGGCAGCAGCCGCCCTGGGAGCATGTCCCTGAGATGGGGATGGCCGAGGGAGGCCAGGCAGCGGGGGACAAGTGGCTTTTCACACCTGCTTGGGTTTGTGTTTTTCTAATGTGAACCCGTGTTGACTTTCTAACAATTCCTCCATGTTCTCATTTACACCCACTTGCTTCTCCACATTTCCCTCGGTTTCTCCCTGTTGTGGTTCGCCCCTGGAGTCTTTTTTTTTTTCAATTTGGAATTCCCTGAACGTAACCCCTCTTTTNAAAGCAGCAGCAAAGCCCCATTCCCTTATTTATTAATAAATAAATAATGAAGAGAAAGGTACGGGCAGCAGCCGCCCTGGGAGCATGTCCCTGAGATGGGGATGGCCGAGGGAGGCCAGGCAGCGGGGGACAAGTGGCTTTTCACACCTGCTTGGGTTTGTGTTTTTCTAATGTGAACCCGTGTTGACTTTCTAACAATTCCTCCATGTTCTCATTTACACCCACTTGCTTCTCCACATTTCCCTCGGTTTCTCCCTGTTGTGGTTCGCCCCTGGAGTCTTTTTTTTTTTTCAATTGGGAATTCCCTGAACGTAACCCATCTTTTGCTGGAATATTTTCCACGCATCTTCACTCACCTCCGCCTATCGCCTGAGATGTATTTTCACTGCCAGTCTTGATTTGCACCACAATTCCCGCATCCTATCTGAATTTTCCCACCCAAAGCACAAGCGATAGCTGCACTTGCTCCCTCACACTCTCCTGTAGCACCAGAAGCTCCCCCCAGCCCTTCTCACTGCCATGGCAGGAAAGGACCCTGAAGACCGAATATTGTGGTTTGGGCTGGACTGGCTGCCAAAGGGAAGGACAGATGCTCTCCCCTACCTCTCTCTTCAAGGAGGGGAGGCAGAGAGAAAGAGAGAGACACTTAGAAGTTTAGAAGGAACTAAACTACTTTAAGGAAATATTGATAATAAAATAATAAGAAGAAGCTAGTGAAATACATACAAAACCATATCAAGCTCCCAGGATGATGACCATGTCACTGGCAAGCACTGGGGAAGTCCCAGCCTAGACTCAGCAACAGATTGGCACTGGATTCTGGGTTTGGACTCAAGATCAAGATCAAAAGCAGAGGAACAGGGTCCTCCTCGGACGCTGGCTGTTGAAGAAAGAGGGCTGACCCTTTGATCCCTCAGCTTTTATCCTGAGCATGATGCAGATGGGATGGAACACCCTTTGGGTCAGTTTTGGGTCCCCTGTCCTGTCTGCCCCTCCCCAAACTTCTGTAGAGCGACCCTTCTACACTTTTCCACTTCCAACCCTCCAATGGGGCAAACAACAAAAAGTTGGCTGCCCTTGGTCTTTCTCTAAGTACACGCAAGAGCCTCTCTGCATCCCATTCCTCGGCATCCACTATAAACATGGGTCTTGTCACTCTGGGAGCAAACAGCTTCTGCACAACATGCTGGTAACTTCAGCAGTTAGAAGAGGCCTGGCTGAAAAGTAAAGTTACTGAACAAAATTGGTCCTGTTTTACCTCAAACCAGGACACCGAAGCAGCCAGCTTCACCATCTAGCGAGCGGCCTCGCCAAAAATTAAGAAAACACGTCAGGGCTGTAAAAATGGACGAAATCTCTGATTGCAGGGAGGAAGTGAAACCTGGGAGACCCGGGAAAGGTAGGGTCATGCATCTTATTCCACCGGTGGCCTGCCTCTACAGGTGCCTCACGCTCTGGTGGCACAGCCGGTTTCTCAAGGACTGTCACACTTGGGTCTAACGAATGTCTGTGGGCTTAACGAAGAGGCACCCGGGTGAGGCTTAATGGCCTGTGACGAAGAAAAGGTCAGACCAGATGATCAGGGGTCCTTTCTAAGCTTTGAGATTAAAAAGAATCTCTTCCCGCTTGCAGGATTTAAATTGAGGAGTAATTGCAGCACGGGAAAATATTGCCGGACTTTGTGCAAGAGTCCATCAATTTTAACGCATCCCCCCCGAAGCGACAGTTCCCCACCTGGGGGAGAGCTGGGGACAAAGGCTGCCCCAGCGCGCCCAGCTCTGGATTTTGCAAAACTAACTCACAAAGTTACTTCTTCGCACCACGAGACTTTTCCTCATGCAGCTCCTGACATCCGAAATGCAGCCGCGCAGACCCAACGTCGCCTCGTGACGAGCACGAGTAAATATTTGGAAAGTATCCTGTCCTCTTCCACCTTCCCTGTTGCTACATTTGTGCATTTAGAATACCTATTTCTGTCAAGTATTTGGGCATATGAAAGGAAACGCGCACTTTTTTCGACTGGGAAGACGCTGAAATCGTCATAACCTCTCAGAGTTCCAGGCTCCCAGGCGTTGGGCAGAGGAAGGAGCGTTAGCAGAGAGCCAGTGTGTGCATATCAGTTATACATGGGATTTTCCTGAGCTGGATTCTGTCTAAATTACGTATTGCACTGAAAGTCTGAAATGTACAACATGCTCAGTAGATTTTTTTTGATTTTTTTTTTTTTTTTTTTTTAATTTGTCCTCTGTCTCCCTGTGACTGAAGAGAGATCATTACCAGAAGGTAATGAAAGTTGCCAAGCTGATGAAGCATGTTTTGCTCGGAGCTAATGTCATTTGAGGTTGGGGCTGGGTTTTTTTTTTGCTGGTTTTCTATTTGCTGGCTGACAGCCTGCTGTGCACATCACTTCTCCTAGCAGTGTGTCCCAACAACCACGCCAGCGCAGCCGTAACTTCCAGCTCCAGCACTTCTTCATTTAGCTTGACATGCAATTGTTTTTCTCACAGAAAAGACAGAATTCAAAACACCTTGGCCTGAAACGGCTTTAAGGTCTCTGTTACACATCCTTTACATGCGCCCGAGGGTTTTTTTCTCAGAGCATTAGATTTCTGCCTTGAGACACTTCACAAAATTCCTTGTGATTTATTATAGCAGATGATTGACTGAAAACCTCGAACTCCCTTCTTTGAGCAGTTTTGCAGAGAGCAATATAATTTATATAAATTTATATAATATCATTTATATAAATAACAAGTGAAAATGAGTCATTTGTACATTTCCCACACTGTCAAAACCCAGTTCCACTGCCAAAAAGTTACGATCGACTGGTGCCGGGGGCTCAGAAGACCATCACAGGGGGAGCACCAGACCCTTTTCCCCAGGACACCCCGGGGACGTCGCACACAATCCCTGCAGCTTCCTTAGCACCAGCGGCAGCATGTCCAAATCCAGCCTTTGGTTTACATTCTGATTTCCAGGCATGCTCATTTTTTTTATAGCAACCCTGAAGTTATGCCCATAAAAAGGTGCGTATCTCATCTGGGTAATATTGGTTAGCGAAAAATTTAATTTTTCCCTCAAACAAAAAGATCACTAGAAAGCCGCTTTTTGAGCTGAGTGCTTTATCAAGATCCCAGGTCTCATCTCTATCATTTGCCTATGCAAAAAAGGGAGGAAACAAGGTCTTCGGCAGGGCTGCGGCTGCCCTGAGCCCCCCACGCTTACCCCTGTGCCCACCTCACTACAGTCAGCTCAGTCTTACACACACTGACGGAACGATTTGGGTCGGACCTGTTTTCAGAGGTTTTCTTCATAATAACTTTTCCACATACTAAAATAAAAACAATTCAGAAGAAGAAAGAAATAGCAAAGTAAACAGCAATCTTGCAACCATCTGCCTTCCACAGACGAGCCATCTCATGCATGAATCCATGTGCAGGGAGGGAAGGGGATTTTCCACTGGCCTTGCCATGATAAAACTGGGTGGCTCCTCATGGAAGTGAGTTTTTGGACATCAGCCCCACTTTTTTTAGGCAGCTGATGATGCTTGTTGCTTCTTCCTCCAGACGCAGGACCTGAACTGGGCGCATTGGTACTCACCTGGGGCAGGGACCACTGGGGCTGACGTGTCCTCCCTGTCCCCACGGTGGGCTTTTGTGACCCCATCACAGCATCCGTGTCCTCCTGGCAGATCCCGAACATCCCATGACCACAAGCTGTTGTCCCCATCCAAGGGGATCCCGAACTGGGCTTTGCAACAAAATACAGTTACCGAAGACCTACGGTGGCAAATCTTACTAACCTGTCCTAGATAAGATTATGGAAGAAAAGAAACATCGATTTTCTTCTTAAAGAAAGGAAGCCCCGGGTATCTTGCAATAATTAATAAGCTGAATTACTCTATCTGTAAGATAATAATGCACCATTAGAAAAAGATCTGATTTTTATTATCCAATTTTTATCAGAAATTAAAATTAACTGCAGTTTAATACAATTCAAAGTCAGCTAAATACAGATCAGGCAAGGAGGATCTATTTTCTACGACAATAGCAGCTCCATCAGATGCCGAATGAGCGGCTTCCCCTCCCCGTGCCCTCCCTGCGGCCCAGGGGACTTTCACCCGCTCTGAGCCCCTCGCAGGTAAGGTGACCACCCTCCATCCAGGGTGGTAATAGTTCTCCTTTCCATCTACAGCAAACCTAGTTTTTAAGAACCTTTTTGACTTCATAACCCATCGTGTGAATTAAGAAATCAACATTCACCTATTCCTGCAACTGAAGCCCGAGCACTGCTGTTCGACTGCCACCGCAAAGATGCTGATTTTTTTAACATCCAGTTTGTTTAAAGGAGGAATGAACAGAATTCCTGAGAAACCTGACAGATTTTTCTCTGCCCTGCAGTCACCACAGGGGAAAGACATTGTCCAGATGTTGCAGATGATGCCTTGCCAGAATCAAGCCTACCACGTTACACCCCGAGTCAAAAAAATGAGAAAAATCCATCTCAAATATTACATCCATAAGCCTTTTCCAAGAACGTTTGCAAGGCACTGTGAAACACTCCCCAGCAGGCTGCCCGATTGCCTCCCACCATGCTGCACAAAAGGTACACGTGCGTCTGCTCTCAGCCAGAAACTCACATTTTCGTACACAAAATAAAGCTAGAAAGATTGACGGTTCCTACATTGGGCAGTACGTTCCTCAGTTCATTGCCAAGTCTCGTGCCAAGAGGAGAAAACCCAGCCTCAGTGCTTCTTCACACCTCCAAAATCAAGTTCTCCATGACGTTATTTGGTCTCCTATGCCTTAGCTCTCCATGCAAGAAAACCCTCTCTGCTCCCCAGGAGCCCTGGTTGCCCTTCCCCACGCTCCCGAGAGCTGATGGCCCAGCAAGAGTTTGATGGATGGCCGTGGGTCAGCAGATGGAAAGGAAGAAGAGCTAGTTCCTGCTCGGTGCCTGGTAGAAGAGGAATGATGCAAACAGCCATAGCTGTGAAAGCGAGGGTCTGTGCAAGTCGCTCGTATCCAATCTGCTTAATTCCTATTTGCTTCTTTAAATAGTGAGGGCTCTCTGCCCAACTGGCAGATTTTAAGACAGCCAGTCAGCCAAAACCCAGGAGCTCCTGCGTTCCTGTGCCTCACCCAAAACTGCTTGTGAACCCTCTTGTAGAGAGCCTTAAAACCAGGAATTAAATCGAGAGAGCTGAAGGAGTATTTTTCTCACCCAACTAATTAGCCGGGTAAGAGATACGCAATGTGGTCTACAGAGCTAGCACTAAATATATATGCAGCCATACACGTATATACATACAATTTAACTGGGGACAATATGGTGAAACCAGCTTTCCCTGAAGGAGCAGTTCCCATCTGCTGAAGTTAACTGTATTTCTGCCTTGTTTTAGGAGCCGCGGTGCTTCGGGCCTCGCTGCCCAGGCAGGGCTGGAGAAGGGTGGTCCAGCTGGAGCAGGATGCTCTTGGGCATCCCCAGCTCTTGGGGCAAGAGCCGGTCACATCTCCCACCTCTTCTCCAGGGCGTATCTGCGGTACAGGCAGCTCCTCCCGAACCACCGCCGGGGCAATCTGTCACCTACCAAGGAAAAAGGATTTGTAAGATCCGTCCTTGCCATCACCAGACAGGACGCGTGTCGCATGCGCTGTGTCAATACATCTTCACGCGACTGTAACGCTACGTGTTGAATTGGTTCAGGCTTTTGACCAGCGCTGGACCTAACAAGTCGTCTTTCGCTGTCATCTGGTTTTAAGAGCCTTGAAAGGCTGACTAAAATGCCTCTATTGTACACTGAAGATGCTGTATCTATAAATAGCATATTAATCATTTATGGCGATCAGCTATGGCGTGAGATTTTAAGCTCTACACTCCCTGAATGCCAATGGAAAAGAAGAGCAAAGCTGGCTCCCTCTGCTCAAATCTCATACCTCCTGGGAGCTCATTAGCGTGGAAACACTTGCTGGAAATTTTCAGCAATCGCTTAGTACTGTGTCTGTTTGGGATTTCAACTCTTATGTACCACAGCCAAACAAAAGCTACTGGACAGCTCTAACAGCCGCCGCCAAATTCCGAGAAAGACTTTAATATATTTAAGAAGCCCATTATTGAACCGTCTAATTCAAATATTGTACTAAGCAGAAGTTGTTTCATCCCGCCCATGCTCAGTCGCTTCCAGATGTGTTTATCCAACCGAAAATGAACCCTGCACGCAGCTCGCTGTGGCTTATCACACGGGGGTATCCCTACAAATCTCCAACTCCTTTCAAAATGGCTGGTTTCATTTCAAGCCCGGAAAACATAGTTTCCTGGCATCCATAGAGATGCTGGTACCGTCTCCCATTTTGCCAGGGGAAGGGTTTGAGGGGACCAAGCGGTACATACAAAAACCCACCTTTTCTGACAGGACACCATGTGCCCAGGATCCAGAGCCCCAACACTGGCTCCCCCAGGACTCACCGCTTTCAGACCTCAGATTTTGCTTCGGATTTCCTTGTCTGGATGAAAACAGAGAATTCACCCGTTTGCGCGTGAGACAGAAGCGTTTGTGCATTTGAATAAGATTTCACGATTGAACAATTATTTTAAAATAAAGCCATTCCACACAGAAACACCTGGCAAATATTGGATTTGGGCATGGCTTTGCACGCTGCCATCTCCATCAGCAGGTAACTTCAGTGCCTGCATTTTGGTGGTGCGAAATTCCCCCTTCAGTCCTGCCTGGTAGATTACTAAAACCCTGTGCTCAAAATAAAAATTGAATGGCTTAAGCAGGAACTGGTTTTATTTTCTCAAAAGACCCAGAGCTAGAATTCCCTGTGGAAAAGCAGAGGTAAGTGGCTCCGGCCATAATTTGCAGCTCCCCACTGGCTCTGTTGGGGAGCTCAGACTGATTGATGTGCATGTAAAGATTTACAATGCAAAGTAAAGAATAACTGATTAAAGTGGAATCCACGGCATTTCAGTTAATGAGTTGTTGGAGAAAATTAATTTCCATGTTTAATGTATGCAGAGGCTATGAGGAAATCTTAGAATTCAATTAATCACAGCATAAAAAAATTATTGGATATAATTGTAAGTAAATACTGCTTAATTATTCTTCTAATACCACGGCTAATTCAGAAGTCATTTCCCCCAGTACTGTTCCTGGTTCAGCCTGCTATGCATTTGCTGGTCCAACCATAGTCTCCACATTTTTTGGACTAATGGTACATTTTCAACATCTCCATTCTAAAACCAACAGATTTGTAGCACAAAACCCCCCTACAATCCCAGAGCGGATCCATATGCTGCAAAAGGCCAGCCTGCCTAGGAAAAGCAGCAGAAACGACGCAGATTCACATTAATTTCACTTTAAACTCAGTGCTGTCATTCCTATCCCTTTTATTAGCTGTCATTGGTAATTAATCAGCCTGCCCAAGATCTATTTCAGCTACACAGCCCCTTTCTGATTTTATTGTGAATCCTGCTCTATTTAAAGCTTCGCAGTGCTTATTCTTTTCATTCGAGGGGCTTCCCAGAGCAATGACCAACCATACTTTGAGGGAACGATATATTTTATCAACTCCTTTATCTCAAACATGTTTATTTTGAATGTCCTCGCCTTGTGCAAGGCAAGTGGAAGCACCTGGAAGGTACAACATTTATCTTTCCACAGGCCACTCGGGGAGATGCCCTGGCTCGTTTAAAGCGCAATCCTGCCTGACTCCCCTAGAGCTTAGATCAAATCCAGACATTGCACCTGTCAGCCTGAAGTACGAATGAGTCGAAAAGCTCCAAAATACCCCATCTTGTTTCCTACCGACAGAATTTAAGTCCTTTAAAATGCCCTTTCTGGCCTGTACCTTCAGGAATACCGGGATCACAGCCAGCTGAAACGCCAAGGCTTTGCAAAGCAACATGAACTCTTACGTGCGGGTAAATATTAGCGTTGTATTAATAAAGGTTTTGGAGTTTTGGCTGCTGTTGAGACACAAAGCCCTCGAATAACTGAGTATAGACATGCTTGTATACATGTGTAGGTATCCCTTGCTGTTTAAGGCAGGTCTGCTCATTATTGCTTTAGGAATTCCAGCTGAACTCCATCATCCTTTACGAATTTGAAGCCAAAATTCATCCGGCAAAATTAATCATCTTGTACACTAAACCTTTATGTTGGTGAGCAAACAGTTAAAAAAATGTCATTATCCTACGTATCCAATGTACCCTATGTCAGCCCCCTTCTCAGGCCAGCCCTCGGGGATCAAGTGCAGGGGGGAGACGCTCTTCCAGGTGGCTGGGAGCTGCGTTTCTGCTGCCTTGCAATTTCTCGTGGTTTTGCTCCAGTTAATTATGGTTTTTAATTAGTCATTAGTGGTGCCTGGGGAATAGGATAAACGGTCTCTTCTGATTTATAAAATTTAAAAGATCGCATCAGTCTAAACAAAGTAAAAACCTTGCATTATCACTAATTGTGCCTGGACCCGACTGGGAGCCGGGCTGGCAGCGGCGGGGAGCCTCTCCGAAAGGCACACCACCACAAGGAGCTCCGCTGCCAGCATGGTATTCCAGACATATAGGAAACCCCCAAAAGTAAGGAGCAGGGAAGATCTACCTGCATCCCCTGGAGCACGTACCAGGTGAGAGAGCTTGGACGCTGCAGACGGGACTCCACGCACTGCGGGAACCGGCGACAGCTTCCCGGTGCAGCGAGATCTCGACATCAGCACAGCAGCTGGCACCAGCTTTGCCAACAAACGGTCCTGGTGGACATGTGGCACTAAACCATAAAGGGCCACCAGACGCTCTGTCATAGCTTGAGAAACCCACTCTTTTTTAAAGACTCTTTTTTTCAATACGGAGTTTGTAGGTCGGGCTCTGCTTCTGGGCTGACTGAATGCTGCTGGGGGACATCCACACTTGTCTGGAGGTGTTTATAGAAGAATTAGTAAATGTGGTAGTAAACACTAGTGCAACACGCTGTTTTATTAAATTTAGCCAGGCAAATTTCGGAGGGAGATGTAACTTGGGAAGAACATAAATGGTGTTACCCATCTCTGCTATTACTTCTGCTGCTCACCTGGCGTACCCCGGGCATGGGAAACTCCCAGAGCTGCTGTGGTTTTTGGGTGGTTCCGGTCCTTTCCATTGGTTTGTGAGGTTTTTTTGCTCTGGGTTTGGGGTTTTTTTTCCCCTCTTTTGATATGTTTTCCCTTCAGAGGTTATGGCTCGATGTTTCAATAGGCTTTCTCATGAAAAAAATTGGTTAATTTTCCACCGCATATCTTACCACTGTAGGTGGTTTCTTCTTGCTTCTCCTGTTGTGCAGATGGTCAAGTGAAGAGGCTGCTATGGGTTGAGAAACCCACAACAATTTATTGTCATTCAGACAATTATTCTCTCACCCGATGACCCCTCCCCACCTGGGAAGGGGAACTCGGGAAAAAGCAAGGAAATCCAGGGGTTGAAATATAAACAGATTTAATGGAATAAGACTAGATAATTAACATCAAGAACACTAAAGAACCAGTATTGATGCCAATACCAATATAAAACATACCAGGATTACACTCAGCCTGCTCTATCCGTAGGAAGCCGTGCACTCCCAGCAGGAGACAGCACATGTGGGACACTGGGAGCGTTGCAGCTTCGGGAGGAAGGGAAGGGCTCAGGGCTCCAGCACCAGGGCAAGGAGTTGTCTGGATCGCCGCTGTCAAGGGAGAGAGAGAACTCCTCAGCAAACTTCCTAATTCCTATGGAATGTGCCATTCATGGTATGGAATAACCCTGCTGGCAGCTTGGGGCAAGTGCCCGGGTCTCGCTGCTCCTCATCCCAGCACTGGCCAGCCTGGAAACACTGAGACTGCGAAACCCCCACACCACGGCTGGTGAGAAAGGAAATATTTTCACAAATTCAGACATGGGAGTCTTCTAAAAGTACAATTTTCCCAAGTGTTAGGAGAGAAATGAGTCCTGCGTCGCTCAAACCAGGACAAGCTGTCACAAAACTCACCAGGCAGAAAAGTCCCTTTTTTCAGCAGGATGTTACCGTATTTTCTTTTTTTCTTTTTTTTTTTTTTTTTAAATACAGACATCAGCATCTGCCAAAGCCAATTTAACATGGTTCACAAGAACTCTGTGATCAATAGCAGCAGTTAATGTGTGGGATGGTTACACTGGACATAAAACAATTTGCAACAGGAAAAATAAAATAAATCGATGTTTTCCTTTAAATGAAAATTTTGTGTAGAATTTTTCCCAACCTGGAAGTTTTTACCTGAAGTTCATAGGAATTCATAAAATGTTTTCCATGAGCCACTCCTCTTTTTTCTGGGGAAGGAATGGCAGCCAAAACAGTTGCTGCAGTTCTACCAGGTGCCTGAGGGGTTTTGATGTTACAGGGACATTTTCTCCTTGGGAGATGGCTCAGGTGACACTGGGACAGGGACCTGCTACTGCCCATCTGTGTGAAATACAGCCTTCATATTACGAAAAGAATTAAACCAAAACATACCATTTGTACCCACGTTTTGCCTTCACGTGCATTTTCCAAGTAATGAAGGACTCAGGCGCCACTTCCCGCAACCGATGCGCTGATGTGACACTTCCATTTCAAGGCTCGGATTTTGTGGGAAGCGCGGCCGTGGCGTGTCTCCTGCCCAGCCCCCAGCATCCCCCATCACCGTTATTTGCCAGCATCTCCTGCCCATCCTCCCTGCTCATGTGCGTCAGAAACAGAATTTCTGGGGAGAGAAAAACCCCTAAAGTTCCAAATGTTACAGAACAGAAAAAGCTTTGCCTTAAATGAGAACTTTGCAAAATCAATAGCGCAGATGTTGCAGTCACAAGTAAGAAAATCATATTTCATTAACGTGACTTTTAGGGTGGGTTTTGGTTTGGTTTTTTTTTTCCCCGCTAAATTCAATGTAAGCTGCTTCAGATTAAACAAATCTGCCACTTTCAGATCATTTTGTCTCTGCTGAGGACTGTCTGAAAAAAGTAAGTCCTGCAAGGACGCAGAGCCCTTCTTCTCTTGCAAACACAACGGCAACTGCCCTACTATTTTTTTTTCTTCACGTATAAAAGGCAAATTCCTCTGCGCAGGAATTTCTATAGGCAGCTGCAGGCAACACAGGGCCCGCACCTGAGTAATTAGGACCAAAACACGCTCTTTTTGCTCATCAGAGCATACAGAGAATTCAGGATATTGCAGTCAAGGCTGGTTCTCGAGGCACGGGAGGGTCTGGGTTCAAGGACCGACTTTGGGCTGGGGCTGTGATCATTGCACTAAACTCACAGAAAATATCCCACCCCGCAAAGCACAAAATCCAGCCTAAAATGCCATGGGTAGGAACCCATTAGAGAAAAGCAAGGTGTGGGTTTTTTTGTCCTCCCAGCACCAAAGAGCAGCTGCAGCTTCCCACTGGTCAGGCAGGAATAAGAGGAACATTTTAATTGGACTTAAAACTTCTGCTACTGAAACAGAACCAGAGCTGCCGCCGACCGTCGTGCCTGCAGAGCAGATGCTCCTCTTACACATGAAACCGTGCAAAACCCTACAGAGGGCTTTGTGGCTTCATTCCTTTTATTCTAGCTGGCTTTTCTACCCACAGCTACGCTGCCTAAAGAGAAAGGACACGTTTACCCACTACGCTCAGGTGGTTTTTCCATCTCTGGCCAGAAAGGTACTTTCACAGAAGTCAAACAGAGGTTGAGGAGGAGAGAATCCCTCCATCATCCCAGTATTTTCACCAGCTTAAGTATTTCACGCATCAGCTGTGGGATTTCACAGGACTATGTAATAGGCTGCCCACAGCAAGCCCAAAATTAAAACAATTTAACTTTCAAAGGCTTCAGCCTGCAGAAAGACATAATCTTATTTGTATTGAATTAATTTATTTTTTGAAATTAACTTTGTTGAAAGAAGCTTTTTTACAAGACTTTGCTGATAAAGGACACCAACCACAATATAAATATAAATTATCCAATTTTAAAAGCCTGTCTTTCAGCTCAAAGAAGCACCACGACTACTTGGTAATTCCCCAAGGTGAGGCCGAGAATATAATGCACTGGCTGACATGTAATAGTTGTCTCGCAAGTGAAGAGTAAAGAGCGACTTAGGGAATTTTAGCATGCAGGAAGACTAACATGTCTATTAAAAGAAAAATGTGAACTCCGGGTCTCTCATCAGGGACTCATTTAAACGCAATTTTGCTAAATTAACTGCACTAAGGAGCCAGCGGAGGAAGGCTAACTGTAAACCCAGATAAAATAGTACTTCTTTGGTAATAGCAATTCATATTAAAGGACCCCAGTGGATAATAAGTCACTAATAGGTAAACATTTTTTTAATCCAATATATCCTAAAACAAGCCCAGAACTCAGCCCGTCATGCTCTTATCTGGTAAACTGAGGTTTTACGTGTTTCACTGAAGAATTCCAAACGCGTCATTTATACCTAAGTCAGGAAGGGAAAGAGATTGGGACCTGTTAGTCTGGCCTCAAACATATGCGAGACTTCAAAAAGAGATTTTAAAAGGCAAGAACGGCTGGCAAACGCGATATACCGCAACATGGGTTTACCAAATGATGCCAGATCAGCACAGTACCTTTCTTTGACAAACTATTGCTTATACAGAATAAGTGTCTGTCCTGCTAAGGATAAGTGGGACAGAAAAAATTTTTCCCGGAATGCTTACAGTACTTAATAATTTCCTGCAATCCACCTGTTTGTGGAGGACCTGATGTGAAATCTTCCCCTGTCACCCAGCTGGTCCCAGGGTCTGGAGCGACGGTTATCAGCCGCCTCATATCGATATGGCTTCCAAAAGGCTGGCAGCGGTGAGAAGGCGCGTGCTAAGAAATCACCAAAAGTGGAAATATCCCGTATAAAACCATGCCAAGGGAAGCTCTCTGTGCAAGACAGGCAGAGAAAATCCCCAGGGAGGAAGGAGCTGCCGCCCGCTGGTGAGCACCATGAGATGCTTCAGGGAAATGAAAGTGCTATGCCCTAACGCGCACCTGAATGTAATTTATTTTAATTGGTGTACACTCGAGAACATTGGCATTCTATCTGTATTTAATAGCATGACAATGGAGGAACTCTTCATGGGATGCAAGGGCAGGATGGAAAATCACTGGAGCCAAAAGAGGATGGAGCTTTCCAGAGGGTGTCCCAGCAGGGAAACGCCATCTCCTCACGACTGATGGGGACAGGTTGGACTCAGTCTGCCTGAAGCCAAAATCCTCTGTCTGGACCCAGCAACACTGCCTAGATGGGATGTGTGGGATGGGCAGGGAGGTTCACGCGTGGGTTCTCCAGCTGCAGGACCAAGGGTGGGCTTCACCCCCCCTCGGGCAGGATTCGATAGGCACATTTAGGCTATAACCCAAAGGGGGCTCACACAGACATAACCCAGACCAGGGAATATGAGAAGGGGGGTGGGACGTCCCACCAGTGTCCCTGGCTGGTGCTCCATTACAACAGGCAGCTGGGCATCTCCCAGCCATCACCTAAAATTCCAGACACCATGAATTTCCAGTCATACTTCACAGGTAGATCCTTTTTATGGGAAAGGACATGCATGTGCAAGCTCTTCCATGCGTTTTCTGGATTAGGGCTCTAAGAACAAGCTTTCACATTTCCTGACTGCTGCACATTTCAATTATATTTGTAATATATTGGATTTCACTCTTAAGAGAACATTCCCTCTAATGCTATAAAAACATTCCCCTCATTACTTTCTGAAATTTAAAGATGGCAACACTTGGAGACAAAGAGGTTTTTTCAAAGCACTGGGCAGTTACTAATGATAATTACAAAAGATTAAATTTTCAACATAATTAGCCAGTGACAGGTCAATAAAATCCCTAGGCCAGATGGCTTCTTAATTGAGTTTTCAAAGAAATTCGGTAATTATAGGAACCGCCCTTAGATATACTCAACTTTTCTTTTTAATGAAATTGCATAATACCAGATTATGCAAGAAAGACCAGAATGAGCTTTCGCAAACTGAACAAAGACCTTTGCATCACCAGCTCCTGTACGTCTCTTCCTACCCATCGCCCCTGCAAGAAACTCTCCCGTTATCTACGGCTAAAATCAATACATTAATCCGTATAGATCAGCCTGGATTAATGCGAGAGACTGCTTTCACGTCACAACACCGATAGTTTTTCCTAGAGGCAATCTGTTACTACATACTACGTGATGGGCTGAAAAATAAATAATAAATCAACATTTCAGCTGGGTGAAAACAGGATATTTTGATTTGCACGTAAAACCTATAAAAAACCAGAGCACCTCTATACAGGGGTTCCATTTTTTAGCCACAAACACCTCATTTTGAATTCCCTGCCCCAGGGCTGCAGCTCCACGCAGGGCAGGAGGGTTTCTGAGCACGTTTACATGACACCGGCAACGGGTTCGTTAACACAATCAGAGCAAAGCCAAATGTGAGCAATGCATTGCCCCTTGTTTTATGGCACAACAGATGAGTAAACTTGGAATTTATTGGTTTTTTATGCAAATTAAACGTCACCTGGGGAAAATTTGCAATTTCTGCTCTAATTTGGAAAAATACTGATAAGCCATTTTTTGAGCTGTGGTAACATCTTTTCTAATTCAAGTCTTGCTCGATGTTCAACAGCACGCGATAATCTCCCACCAGGACATCCCCCTGTGCCCCTTTAGATTTCCTGAACTAAAATCCCAATCCCAAATTGCAACCTGCCACGTGTGGGCTGCAAAACCCGCGCTGTGCACGACTCAGTGCCGCGCTGACGAAATACGCTGCATTTTATTAAGGCATATCGCCTCCGCAGACGTCAGGCGGGCACTGGCCCCGCACACAGTGTGACCAGTGGCCGTGGCGAGGGTCCCCCGGCGGGCAAGTCCCCGGGACGGGCTCGCTGCTGCCCTCGCACCCCGCTCCGGGCTGAGACACGGCGCCTTCGCCTCCCGCATCCCTGCCCAGCACCAGGCAGGCAGAGAATCGCGTTCAACACTTGCTCCATGGCGCAACGGGGAAAACGAAGCGGGATAAGGAGCAGCGCTGGATGTAGAAATTAACACACACCCACAAATTAACGCAAGTTCAGAGCCAGTCTCTCTGATTGTCTTTGCTGTCCACCTTGATTGAAATTACTCCTTTTTGCCCCTTTGTGGAATGAATTTTTCACTAAGTCACACACTAAAGTGGACAGTGTTTGGGTTGTCATTAACGTACCGTGAAACGTCCCGGGACAAAAGCTGTTGCGCGGTCCTGCTGCTGCGCTGTACCCAGATGCTTCTCCATCCACGGTAACGTATAATAACGAACCCCCAGAGCAACTCGTAATTCCTCCTATTGCTATTTTAAATGGTAATAACCTCTATCAGCACTCAACGGCCGTAGCCCAAAACACAAGCGCGGCTTCGCTGCAGACGTTGCGCATTATCGCAGCAAGGTACGGTCTGCGCAGCTGGCTCAGCTTCGCAACTAGGAAGAAACACAGCACAACTCGCTAGAGGCGAGGCCGGTGCTATTACCATGGATGTGGATCTGCAGCTGAGCTTTCTCCAGGCTCATCCTAATCAGTATTTCAGCCATTTTCTTGAACAAATTCTCTACTCAGCAGCAGCTTGAATAAAACATACCCTTAAAGCCTAACTAAAGTTAAAGACGTGGATTTCCGTGTTTATTCTAAAATGCTAACTTTTGACTTCACGCTGCCCTGTGACTACACCAAAAAGGAATTTCCAGGTGGTTAGGAACCTCCAGGGCCATCCAGCTTGGCCCCCTACCCCTGGCCTGGCGGGGACCTGCTCCCAGTCACACTCCTCAGCATCTCCTTCAACCTCCACCACCCGCCGGGCACTGAGCAGCAACCAGCACCGTGTGCCAAGTAGTTAAAGCCCTGTTTAAAATTAATAATTGGCATATCATCCACTATATTCTTGATTTTCTCCCAGCTCCAATATTTACAGCGAAGGCTCTGCCCTTTCTCCGCACAACCACCTCTTCTTTATAGAGTCCTGGATTTTTTTTTTATTATTATTATTATTATTATTATTATTTTCGTTCTAGGGACTGGTTTTATCATTTCACCATCAGACTAGCCTGCTGTGCCTGTATTGTTGAACAAAATTATATATGAAATCATGTGTAGTAAGGGTCTGGATGAGAGCCACAGACAACGCGACAAAGTCTTGCTAAAGTCAAACACAGATGACCAACATACTCTAACAGTTATGGCAATGCTTCATTGTTTTCAAAATTTACCACACGATCTAAGTGCTACGGACAACAGACAGAAGATTTTTATACCAAATAAGAGGCAATCTCCTACACCAGATATGCATATAATTTAAATGGAAGACCGTATTTAAAAACAGACACTTCATTCTGTAGAAGGAGATAGCTGGGGACTGGGTTGCATTAAAACACTTGTGGATGCTTCCCAACAGAAATCACCATGGATCATAATGTACAGATGCAACGTTAAATAACAAGTTAATTCATGTATCAAAGAAAATGGTGACAGCTTCTTTATTACCTCTATATCTTAACTCATTAAGGAAACGACCTCTCCTCCGCTGCAAAGCAAGTGCTGTATTTATTGCTACTGACATTTCATCAATGCCAAGGTGAACTAGATCTCACTTTTGCAAATCCCCACAACTCTCATTAGTGAACGATAAAGATTCATACACAAACCTGGAAGTGTCTAGGAAGAAAGAAGGTAGGTGATGAACAGTGGTTGGGACAATAAATCTCTGGCTGACTGCTGACAGCGTGACTGCTGTATGTTAAATAGGACTTTATAAAGAGGAATGCAAAAGAGCTGTAACGACAGCATGTATCACTAATAGATTGAGGTATAATCAAATTTGTTTAAATTCACATGATTCGTAAGCCAGCGGTGAAGATTTAAAGAGACTTATGTTCATACTACTCCGTCCTGTCACATCATTTATTAACTTTTTCCTGCGAACAGAGACGACCTGCCCCCACAGTCTCCTTATTCTGTTCTTAGTGGCACCTACCATTTCCCAGAAAATGATCTGCTTTCCAGACACGAAGACGCAAGGAATGAGAGCAAAACATGCAAATGGTCTCCTGCTGTCAGCTGAGGATGCTGCAACTGCAAATGCCAGTCGGGGCTCCCAGGCCAGCTTGAGTCAAGAAATACCGGGTAGGAAAACCATCTCGAATCCAAAAAGTGAACTCAATACCCTGTTAAAAACACATATTCACGTAACAAAATTCTCAAGTGTAAATGCTTGTAACACAGCCCTGGTCTTGCTGCTGTGCAGGAATTAAATCCAAAGGAGTGGAGGAAGGCACCGGTGCCCTGTGCACGTTGAGGTGTGCCAGGACAGCTACGGCAGCTCCTCACCCCAACCACTGTCTCCCCTCCAGGAGAGAGGGGTCTTGGGTTTGGGACGTGGCCACTCTTGGATGCCCGATGCCTACCCTGACCTGCGCCCAAAGCACCGATCACCCGGGCATAGGGCACAAGCCTGTCCATTCTGCTGCAGCAGAGGAAATGAAGGTCAGATCTGTAAAAACACCTGAAAAGAATATTAAGTTCTACTGACTTCTTGAGAAGGTATGCGCTGCAGCTCCGAAAAGTGGGCGATACAGCTTTTTATTAGTCGTCTTGTGCTTTATCCTCAGGAGAAGGGAGTGGGTGCAGATGCAGCCGTGACCCTCTCTCTGCACCAGCACCGCAGACGAGCAGTGCTTCTGTTACAACATTTTAAAAAAATGAAAAAAAGCACCCAAAGTCAAGCTATGATCTCAAATGCCACCGTCATACCCAATCTACTGATCTGCCTTTGTCTCCAAAACAATGTACATAAATTCTTTCCCGGGGAAATAAAAAGCTGCGTATTCCTTTGATTTTCACCTCCAGAAGGAGCCCTACACAAGTCCCTCATTACGCTCCCATCCAGCCCAAAGCGCAACGCTCATCTTCGAAAGCACTTACAGCACGGTGGCTGCTGTGCAAAAAAAGACTGAACAGGGAAAAAGAAGGAACAGGCTCTCTGCCAAGAGGGAACGTGAGTAATTTTCTGGGATGACATTTGTTTTATATTTGGGTGTCTATAGACATACCTATACATGCACATATATACACATACAGGTCTTTGGCTTGATTTCTGCGTGTAGGTGTATGCATATACACACATACACATCTATAGGATGCAGGGCATATCTCACCGGCTTCCACACTCATCGCTGTCGGAAAACTGTGTAGGAAGCTTTCCATTCAGAGCTGGGAGGAGCCAACGGCAGAAGATTAGGTGCTCTGGTCCCATCTCCACTCCTCGGCACCCAGCAATCCAAGATCAGTAGGTGATCCAACCCTACGGAGGTGAAGACGTGCCATCAGTCAGGAGGACACGGCAAAGACAAAGAGTTCAAAGGCAGCAAAAGTTCTTACGTTGCAGATGGGAAACGTCAAAAGCGACCGACCTTCAAACAAGGTCTTCAAACAAGACCTTCCCACAAAAAGACGGTAAGTACTGGAAGATCTTCGTATTGGTTTCATTTGGGGCAAATGCTGATGGCACCAAGGAAAGCATTTGTCCTCCCAAGTAAAGCTGCAGTGGCAGGATCTGAACTTTTTTTTTGGGAAAGGGGGAAGGTGAGCATTACAGTGATTAACCACTGTGCCCCTGCTCCGCAGGAGACTTCTAGAGGTTGTAAAACTCTCGAATGCTGAACTGACAATCCAGAAAATAAGTAAAACCAGGAAACAGCCAAGCAGAGAAGCAGCAAAGAAACTACAATTTTCTTTTTGGAAAATTATAAATAGTCTTTTGGATCAGTGAGTGTCATGTGTATTATGTATCGAGGGTTCAAAGTGTCATATCCAAAAAAGACTTTCAATCTCTCCCTTCATAACAAATATTTCTTTCTGAAGCGTTCCCTTGAGACTAGGAACTCTTCACACAAAAATCATGACACGATCAGAGTCCCTCAGAGTCACAGCGCAACGCCAGGTAAAGGAAAAGGAATAGCTCTGACACAGGGCAGTAGCTAAATGCACTTTTAACATATTTTATCCATCTACAATTATCAGAGTCTCTCAAAAATGCTTGGATTTTTTTTTTTTTCTCCAATTTCTTGGCAACATCCGAAGAAAGCCCAGCTATCTGGAGGGACTGGGGATATTTTGGGCAGGGGAGAGTCGTTCAAGAGTCTTGCTGAGTTTCAGGGGGCAGCTCAGGCTGGCTGTGCTCAGGTAGGTGCACAGGGGTTATCCCACTGGACCATCGCAACGTACCTCCTAAATGAGGTTGTTAAAAAATGTTACGAACTGGAACATATTTGCAGTCGTTCCCAAGAGTTGATCTGAGCTATTTGAGACTTGTAACATAAATGAAGACTTCAAAAGCCACAGGCATGCTGAAGGAAGGTGCCTGGACTAACTTAGATGACACTGAAACAACACTTTTATTAGCTTTGGTGATGGCATGTTTTCCCTTTCAGGCAAAACCTTTCTGTCCCCGTGGAGCAGCGCGCTTGCTCTGTGACATGCCGGAGACGGCTCGCGGGAGCCTCTTGCTAGTTTGGGTCCCGACTTGAAAAGGCAGGACAGCATCATTTCCCACCTCCACGCATCTCCGGACACCACTAAATCATACCCGCAACAAGGCAAGTCGCACAAATCACCCCTCATCTTTGTTTTTCAATTGACTTGTATGTTTTCTAAAAGCCCTTTACACACAGTCTATTTCAGACCAGGTCTGCGTCCTTCCAATCATAAAGCAAAATCCTTAAATCTCCCTGCCCATCACACCCCCCCAGACCAGCGGCAGGGCTTTTACAACGTTTGGACAGCCAGCGTGAAACTCTTTGCAAGCTTCTGAACTAACACCCATTTTTCTTACAAGGGAGCCAATGATAAATTTTGCCCAAGTGAAAATGAATGTTTAAACCTCTTTAGAGTTATAAGTAATGCTGAAGTCACTGCTCAAGGACAGAAACCCAATACTTCGAGACCACCTGAATTTACCTAAACGGCCTTGCTGTTTTGCTGTTTTCTGATACCTCTCCTCGTATTAAGCAGGATTACTCCTCATGATTCACTGAAACCAGGGATTTCAAGTACCCCAAGGAGTAAAATACCATAAGCATGCATCAGTACACTAAAATCAACAGGACCAAAGCGCTCACTCAACATAAGCAAACACATCCGGCTCTAGTCTCTAATTGAGCAGTTCCACAGCTTGAAAACATCGACGAGAGGTTTCACTCCCCCTGTACATCTCTTCCTGAACTCCCTGCCCCCCCGTCTGTTTTGTAACACTGTTTTTCAACCCTCAAAACTACCCAATTCTACAATTTTGGTCCATTAAGTATTGGGGTATAAATAGTAATTTAATAGTTTACGTGTAGTTTGATCGGGTCTTCCATAAACTGATGCACCATGAAGCGTGGCTCGCTCCTGTGCCGAAGAGCAAGCAGCCAGAGCGTCCTACGCCAAATTCCCACGTATGACTGGAGGGATGATGAATTACCTTTCCATAGGACAAAGAGTAGAAGGTCTTTGGACCAGCTAAATGTCTAAATGACTTCTTCCAGCCACAAAACAGACCTAAATTTTTCCCTTATTAATGACTTTTTCTGAAGTCTCTTCGTAATTCCTCCCACTGTTGTAAGTCAAGCATTCGTGTCAAGTTCTTTTGATCTTCCTCCTCAATTATAGTGAGCAATTACCCCCTCCACTGGGCTTCTCAGCCACCTAATCATTCTTATCTCTTCTTTCTCCCGGAATCGAATCCTTTCGGCTTTTTTGGAAGCTTGTTATTAAGACAGTGCTATACGTTTCCCAGGAATTCAGCAACAATATGTCACACCAAGGACTCCACAGACATTAGCCTTCCCTCTCATTTGCCCTTCAATTAATTTTAGAGATGAGGTGCACCTATCATGACTTGGATCTCTCACCTCTCAGGGGTCTTAAAGCCTCTGCCATCAAAAATGTGTTTGCTCTGATATCTGTATTTATAATTTTTCCTCCCAGCTGAAGAGTATTCAATCTTTCCTCCCAAAGCGATTAGCGCTGTGCTGCAAAGCCCTCATTCACAGCACCCCCCGTCGAGCCGAGGCATTTTTAGCCGACTGCTTGACACGCGGCAAAACCATCCCTCCCCTTCCCCGTGGCAGCTCAATAGCAGCTGACAAGGTGATGAAGCAGGAATCTAAAAAGTGTGCATTTTTAATGCGCGTTAAAGCTTTCGGAGACCTACGAGCCTCAAAAGGAAACTTGTGTCCTTACTAGTGAAGGAGAAAACGTCAGAGACTGCGTTTGCACAGGGACAGACCTCCTGAAACTGACTCCAAAATACACGCGCAGTTCTTCATGAGAGCATCGCGTTGACCAGCACCACAGCCCACGTGACATTTATGGCTACACTGCACTGAGACACGTCTTCTTACATGCCTTTTTTTACTATTGATGGCAGGCAAACTATGGTCTACTACTCATCTCAACGAGCGTTGGCTTCAGAGACGGGGCTGAGTGGCATTGCTGGGTGCAAACAGCACAGGCTGGCACGGTCGGCCACGCACCGCACCGTTCCGTGCACACTCATCAGCCCCGCTCACGTGCATGAGCATGGTCTTGTGGAAGCCAATGCTTTGGATGAACCACTGGGTCTTCCACTGACCCCCCAGAAGCCCAACACCCCCAGCACAACCTGCAGAAATGGCGACCGTGCCTCTGGCCAGCCCGGGCGGCTCCATCTTTCCTCACCAACAGGACAGAGAAGATACTAGGACCACATCTCTGCAAAGCAAGGACCACGTTAGAAGAGCTGTTAAACTCCCGGCTTTAAATAGAGGCCACAGCTGGCTGCACTCCTCTAAAGCAAAGGGCACGGTCTGCCTTATGGTGACAAAAAGCAAGTCTTTCGTGAAGCATTAAAGCTGTGGTGAAAATTAAAACCATTACTTCCAAGCTTCTGCATTTCCACAAGTTACTTCTTTAAAGACAGAACACGCAATGGGGTTGTTTTTTTTTAAAAATATAATTAATGACCTAATCTTCACAACAAGAAATTTTGAAGTAGGTCAAAAATTAGTGAGGGAACTGGAATAATATTTATTCAAAACCAGCCCTGTTCATCCATCATTTCTTGTTTTCAACTACTAAATGACTAAGTACCTAAAAAATAGCATTCTGCCTCATTGCACGCATCAAGTTCATAACTTTCAGTATCCACAAAATTCAGGTTTATTTCTGCTGGAAAAAATAGTTGCAAGCATGTTAGCTTCTTCTGATTGTTATTATGCAGAAGAACAGTAACTATGTGGACTGTATTTAATACACTTGAGTTGAGATGACTGGAAATAATACTACTTACAGAAAAAAAAAATTTGCAGTATCTAAGAAGAGGATTTTTTCATTCAGTGAACGCGTATACAGAAAAATTGTATTCCACTCTTTTATGTTCGACCGTTTACTGCTTTTTCTTTTTTTTTTCCACCATTTTATCACGGAATGTGAAGAAGAGGAGAAAGCAGTGACACGAGACAGACCCCAAGAAGAGATCACTGCAAGGATTACACAGGATAGCTCTTTGCCAGCAGTCACTGGTTTCCATTTAGCTCTGGTGGGCCAGAAGAACCCCAAGGTGTGATTTTGGTGTGTCTAAGCCTACGAGGTACAACCACGCCAAGCATCACTCTACAAAGCCTTTCACACCAGGGACATTCCCCGTCCTGTAGGCACAAAACTCAGAAGCCATCAGCTTTGAAATTTAAAAAAAAGACATTGTTGATCCTAAATACACCAGTTCTGGCATTACGTTCAGCAAAAAAAAATAATCACTTATGTTCCTCAAGAGACAGCAATTCTTCGTTCGTTATGACAATTGATTGTTTTAAGCAATCCAGCACTGTAAGAATTTATGGTCACAGTCAATATATCAGTTAATTTTCTACTTGTAAGAAAAAATTCTGCTAAATAAAACATGCAAAGGCAATAAAATGTATGTTATTCAAACAGGAACAGAATAGATTATCAGCTAGTCTGTATGTCCTACATCTGATTAAAAGTATTCTCTTTGCTGTATTCATTTGTTAATTATTGGGGTTTGGTAAATCCACTCCAGCCCGAGACCCCTTTTGTGGCCGTGGGCATCCAGCCCTGGGAAAGCCTGGGAAGGGCTTTCCACAGCAGGGATGTGTTTCTACATGCACCAAGAGTGGGGAAAACCAGGATTAAAACAATTCTTCATTTCCCCAGGTAATTCCCGGGGATGCAAGCGTGAACAGGAGCCACGGGCACCCGGCTGCTGCTCCTTCCTGGTCGCTCACCAAAGGCGGAATTGCTGCAGTGACCTTCAGCGTTCCAACTTTGCTCTGAAAATAGGGTTTATTTAATATTGTTTCCATAGATTTCCATTTCTTTTTTTTTTTTTTTTCTTTTTTTAAACCCACAAACCAGGCAGTCAGCTGATCCAAGTGTTCCACACTCAAATAAAGATTTGATTTCACAGCGCACAGATGCACTCCAGTTGAGCCACTGCCAGATTTTAATGATAATCTCTCTTAAGAGCTATTTAGCAAGGTAGAGGTGAAGTCTCATGCTGCAGTAGAAAGCAAAGCAGATGCTGTGCTTCCCTTATTTTTTCAATTACACTGTTCCAACCTTCACCTCTTGCTTGATGTCACCCTTCTGAATCGGGCTGCGACAGTCCTGCAGTCCGCCGGAAAGCCTTCTAGAAACTCCTGAGTGACCTCCATCGTTTGCATCTTAAATAAACTAAAATCCTCCTGGTGCTGCTCCACGTCAGTGGAAAGGCAGTCCCAGCAAAAGTCGCTAACAAACGAGGCGCGTGGGCGTGAGACACGGATATTCTTCAATGCCCTGTGGGGATAAACCCTAGAGTTTCAGGGAAACCACAGAAGGAAAACTTAACTTTAGAATCACAGAATCACTTGGGTTGGAAGAGACCTTCACGATCATCGAGTCCAACCATAAACCTACACTGCCAAACCCCCCCCTAACCCATGTCCCTCAGCACCACGTCTGCCCGGCTTTTAAATCCCTCCAGGGACGGCGACTCCACCACCTCCCTGGGCAGCCTGTTCCAATGCCTGAGAACCCTTTCAGTAAAGAAGTTTTTCCTAATATCCAACCTAAACCTCCCCTGGCACAACTTGAGGCCATTTCCTCTTGTCCTGTCGCTTGTTCTTTGGGAGAAGAGACCAACCCCACCTGGCTATAACCTCCTTCCAGGGAGTTAACTAAAGCCAACCCACTTCTGCCGTAACGCCTCCTCCTCTTGCAGTCAGTCAACAATCCCACAGCTGCATCCCAAATTAGGTCCTTTCCTCCAGCCACTCACCTACGGCAGGAACAAGGCTTCTGAGGAGGAGATGAAGTTCCGATAAGGCCACGTTTACGGTTCTTCTTGGGGCGCGAATATCTTCTGTTTCTTACAACCTCACGCCGCAAAATTAATTTAATACTTACAAACCCTCGCAGGGAAATAACACAGCAAACACAGGAATTTACGGAAGATGTAAAAGGCAGCTATAATCAGAGCTATCTCCGGCAGTAACACCACATAATTTTTATGTCATCTTTCAATCACGGCTCCCTTAATGCCTCCTTGAAAAATAAGGACTGCATCAGTCACAGCAGATTTAATAGCCAGGTAGATTTATACTGGAACAAAGCCAGAGGCAACTTCACATGTAAAATAGCAGTGTTTGGATTATTTTAAATACCATTACCCAGCTCGGTTTTGTGTTTAAACTGTATTAACAACCCCAGGAGATTCTGCGGTATCACAGATCCTTAGAAAAAGAAGAAAAAAAAAAAAAAAAAAGAAATTTTTCAGGGTTACCAAAAGCACTTGCTCAAATGCAATTGTTACAAGTAAGCTAGCATTTTCCATCTTGCCTGTGCTTAGTTAAGGGCAGAGAGTTAATCGATCGCTCCTGCCTGCGGGCAGGAGACGGGCAGGAGCGGGGGGGCTGCAGCGCTGGGCTGACAGGGTGGGTGCAAAGGAGATGCCCACAGATTTGGGGAGAGTCAGATGTTATTTAGCTGCTTCTTTAATGGTGCCAAGGAGTGGAAAGGGAGCGAACGGCAGAAGAAAATCTGCCGTTAAGTAAAGGGCCGTTAAAACCGACGACGGGATTCAGTTCTGCCGGGCATGCAGACCGAGCGACAGAATAGGGGGTTTGATCAGAAACGTTTCTCACTGCACAAAAAATGATGCTTGCCTCCCAGCCTGTCAAAACATCGCTTTATTAGGCCGTGGCTAATCAAACGTCTGCGACGCCACACGACAGTGCCCTTCGCAGCCGAGCACGAGGCCGGCTCGTGTGCGACCCCCTCACGGGCTGCTGCCGGAGGGAGCGGGGGGCTGCAGGGGGCAGAAAACCACACGTACCTCAGAAAGGAAGGGCGAGTAAATAAAAAACAGTTTGTAGGTGCTTCCTGGTCGGGAGGGGAGGGCTCGGGGGCTCCACCGTGCTTCCCCAGCTCCAAGACTTCAGTGGCTTCTCGCAGAATTCACCTTGAACGTTTCATGTCCCCTCCACACGTCTTCGTAACCAACAGGCTTTTCTTGTACTGCAATCCCAGAAAGTTCAAACTAGTTAGCATAGCTTCTTACCAAGTTTCCAACTCAACACACGCAAGGAGAAGAAAGTTATCCCAAGCCAGCGGCAGTGGGCTGTCCCCGTGGGACAGGGACAGCGTGGCGGGGGGTGCGGGAGGAGCGGGTTGGTGCCATCTCTCCCGCGTCCCGGGGACAAACTGCAGAACGGTCTCTCCAGCCGGCAGCGGAGAGGACCCGGCAGCCGAGTAAACGCTCCCAGATATTCCGTTTGACGAGCTGCCGTGGACACGGTGCAGAGGGCATCTTCAGGGAAGGACATTTCCACACAGGCACCTTCAGCTGCTTTGCTTTGCTGCCCAGCAGAACTCAAGGGTAAGGCTCTCACCTCAGCCAGAACCCCGGGTGCAAGCTGGCTCTACGTCACAACCTGCTTACGTGCTCGGGGGGAACACGATGGTGCTGGTAATTGAAGGGCATGTTGTATTTGGATATTCTTTTAGCAGAGTTAAGAGGTAGAATTCAAGTCCCATAAGGAGAAAAAAAAAAAAATCAGTCACAGAGTAATACATGGAGCAGCCGCCAAGGCCAAATTTTGCTTACAAGCTCAATTCTCTTACCGTAACTGCCTGGAATGAGATTTTAATACTTTGACATTTGAGATGAGAAGTTTAAATGAACAAAAAAAGACAATTAGTCACAACATCTGTTCCCTTTTCCGTTGCAGTCTTCCTAAAAGCAGGGATATGACAAGCCTACGTCAACTTCCAGTCCTTGCGCGGGGGGAACCACACGTGCCGCGTTGCTGCTGCCAACAGAGGTGACAGGGCCTCCCGACACGGACAAATTAATGACTCCGCCACTGGTGCTTTCTCATTAAAAGCAGGTTAGGCACTGGGGCTTCCCACAACCCCAGGCAGACCATCACTGCTACCGCGTGTTACTACCAGTTTGGAGGACGTGCAGTAGACCACTTCCACCTTCAAACCCTCGCAGCTGCACGGAGGGGAGGCAGGAAGGATCACCATCATCCACTGCTTTTGTGGGAATAGCAATGCCTACACTGAATCCTGCTCTCTGAGGAGGGCAGGGAACAAGCAAGTCCATTATCCCATCGACATCTGAGCAACAGATTTATCCGCAGCCCGCTGAAGATGCAATTATAGGACACTTGCCTCCTCCGTAGGTTCAAGTACCTACTACAAATTTCCGATATAACCCAGGACCACTTAGTTAGCTGCGGCGTCCCAACTTGCCCTTCACCCTGGGAAGCCAGAAAGCGTCTAATCGTCTTTAATTTACCTTACGTTACCACGGGTCCCAGCTTGGGGTTGCATGCAGACCTGGCTGATCTGCTGGAGCAACCAAAAGAGAGGGTTAACTTTGGAGCAGGCGTCTGAAATGTCACCACCAGCTTTGGGAAGACGCGGATTGAGCAGGGTTCTGTGCAGCCTCGGCGGTAACACAAAAAGCCCACAGTTCTCTTGCAGATCTGAAGATTACTGGGCATAAAAACGTATGAAAAATTCTGTTCACAACTGTAATGAGCGGCTAAATGAATTAAATAATTCGGGGGGGTGGGGGGGGAGTAATAAAAGAAAACCCCAGGAGCTGTAGGCAGCCCTATATTCTAGTGCAAGATCCAGGCCAAAACCGAGTATCTGCTCTCAGCTGGAAAGCAATCCGGCACCCAACAGGAACCTAAACACAACCTCTCACTAATCTTAGACGCTGACTTTTATTACAGAAGTCTCTCCCGAGACCATTGGTGGATAAACTTAAGCGGCAACTCACCTGCTGAGCCAAAACATGTCTGGGGTATGGAAAAAAATTTTCTTGAGTTGAGAAAGGTCCTTCTTCACGACTCTCCTTGACAGGAATCCATTGAATGGGACATGCATTCACGTTTCTTGACCTCTGGGGACATACTGGGTTGTCACAAATAATATAAGGGATTCAGCAGACATGCAGAGGAGCACTCCACTGCCTCGGGCTTTGCAGACCTCCAGCTCCACAGGTAAACCCGTAAGTCTAACGTGCACATTCATACCGGTTTAGTCAACAGTTTTCAGCAACTCTGCAAATATCTTTTCAAATCCAAAGTTTTCAAAAGCCTCGAGTACCTTCCTATGGAAATGAAGTATGATGAGGACACTTCACCATTTAACTAGGGATGTTTCCAGATGGAAAGTTAAAATTAGCATGCATTCACCGTATGCCACTTAAGCCATTAATACGAGCACAGTCATATTGAATTTCACCGCCCACATGGAAGGAAACCAACTTTTTTATTCTCTCCCATGGTTTGCGAAATTTGCTTCGGAAATTTAGCTGTGGTGGGTATTTTCAGGTTTGGTATGTGGTTTCTGCGACAGCGTTGACAGCTGTCATTTGTANAGCCACAGATTCCTCTGTCCTCTCCACACATCACTTTTGGTGAACCCAACAGTCACAGAACCAACGTGCGAAGCCACCCCGGGTCTTTTTATGCAGCTCCTCCTTCGTTTCACTTACAACAGGTTTATGTCGCTGAACAAAGCGAACCACAAGCCCCCCCGAGTCACGAGAGACGGCAGAGGCGGTAACTTATCTCCGGACTGACGAGCCTCCCAGACATCCTTTGGATTTTGCAGGATAATGAATGAGACGCGGTCAGGAGCTCATTCCCACCCGGACAGAGATCAGCGCGCAACCCATTTGTATCGTTTCCACTTAAAGCAAACGATGGCTATTTGCTCTTCCAAAAAAATCCCAACCAAATAAAACGCATGTCACCTGCAATCTTAAAGTTGACGTCTACTCTATTTATTTTCCCTTCCTGATTTATATCCCTTTAAATCAGTGGCCTGAAATTACAGCCTTCCTGCCGGTGCGCAGATCCCATAAATTTCTGACTTTTAATACTACTTTATTTCAAGACCGACGAACAGTAAACCGTGTCAGAGAGGGCAATTAAGAAAGTTATGCTTGGTGCCACTGGATGATGGTGTGGAATAGCGCTTTCCTGGTGCTTCTGCTCACTTCCTTGCCAGGCCAAGGTCTTCTGGAAGCCCAGGCTGGATTTGGGGTGTATCCCTGTGGCCACATCAGAGCAAGACAAGGCTGAGCTGGACCAAAACCCCCTCCCTTCCCACCGCCCGCACCAGACCCCCTGGTTTGGGCACCACCCCATATACACCGTGCTCACACCCACCCTCCCTCCCCATCCTCCTCTTCACGTTTAGGTCAGTTGTGGAATTTAATGGTACAGTATAAACGTAATTTTGAAAAATCAACAGTTATCTGCCAGGCTATTTAATTCTGATTACAACGGAGCCGAGGGCTGCACACGCACGGGGTTTTTATTACATAGAGAAAGACTTTGTATTCGGGTAAGGCGCCTTCTCCCCTGAATTATTACTCTGCAACTTCTCTCCTCGTGAAAGTCTTGACCTCTAGAAGTCAAACCCTGGGCAGGAGAGCTTTAGTCTTTATTACTACGCTCCTTGCAGGGGAATGAATTACCTCACGACACCTGAAGCAAGTAGGCTGTTTTAAGGTTTCTCCTTAAATCCGCTTCATTTTCTGCAGCGTTTGAATGAACTGTTGCAATTTTTCTATATATATTTTCTTCAGGCTAGTTGTTGGAGAGATGCTATGCAAAATAAGACTGAATTTACTGAATGCTTTATAACCTCGTGATCCCACTGCCCGACTCGTGGCAACACCTCTCCCGCTGGAGCAGTGCCTCCATCACTGCCCTCGGTCATGCCATAACCTTCCGAGGGAGGAGATGTGGACAGCCAGGCACCTTCCTGCCCGGGGAGCCGGCACACGTGCCAGGGAGAAGCATTTCTGCTGCGCTTTTGGGGTGGTTTGGTTCTGGTTTGCTCTTTGGAAACTCACCCAGTAAATCTACTGCCTGATGGCATGACCGCATCAAGGCTGGGAGGCTGAATGCCACACGTCCCCGCAGGAGAAACCCCCTGCAACTGACATTAAAATAGAGCTGTTCTCCCCTTCTTTGAGCTCACCAAAGCCGTTCCCGTTGCCGTGACTGCCCTCAAGACCTGGGATTATTTTCTCCTCTCTTTGTAATGCTCAAAATTTTTGGCCAGATGCTGGCTGAGCAAGGCAGAGGTAATAAAACACCCAAGCTCAGGACCTGTTGCCCTTGTCCTGGGAGCACAGAGGGCTCTGACACCCACCTATAACCCCTGGGTGGGATTTCCTGGGGGATTTCTTGCTTTTTTCCCCCGCAGAAATAAGTGCCGATGGCTTGCACTTTGCCAAAAGCCAAGAAAGCTCAGCTCGCACAGCAACCAGGGCTTTCTTTAAATGTCATTTTTAATATTTAATCACCCTGGATGGCCTCGATATTTACAGCATAAGCCATTTCATTGGGAAGTTAAATATATAACCCAGATATTTAAGGAAACTGATTCAGAGCCACATAAATGTAATTGCACTTAACGTGACCTGGGAATGAAATCGCACGCAGTACATTTTTTCTGCAGGATGTTTAAACCCCATTTTGAATACATTATGCTAAGGGAATCTCTTCCGATGTGTTGCCTGGGTAGATTTCACTAATGTTGAGTTGTGCGAGCAACCCAAAGCGCCCAGGATTAAAAGAGGAACTAATGAAAAGTGCATATATATTACTATATGAACACACTTTACCACATACATAGGTATATAGCAGAGCTTTTGCAAATTGACACCTGTTTGCTGAAGCAGCCTATTAAAAATGCTTTTCCCAAAACACAGAAAAAAAGGCAATAAGAACAACAGGCAGAGAAAGGAAGGCAATTAGGGGGAGTAATATATAATACTATTTTTGTAACAATGAAAATGCATAAATACCCTGATGTTAAGCAATTATGAATTAAGTGCTTTTCTATCATTGATCTACAGATCAAACTATTTCAACCCAAACTAGAAACTCCTCACACAGACATTTGCTTTGACAGGAGCTGCATTCTGCCCTGCTTCCCTGACTCACGGCACCCAGCCCCACTCCGGCCCCATCCCACCCTTGCAGACTTGACCTTGGTCACACCACCAGGCAAGCTGCCCTAGGAGAAGAGGTTTTGCTTCAAGCACCAAAACAAGCTTTACTGCTCTCCACGGAACAGTTTCTCTTCATAAGGAGCAGGGAAGCACACACTTTTGTCTTCGATTAATCAAGAACTGAAGCAAAACGCCCATCTGTGCCAACGTACGGTCTGCAGATGGCTTTGTTAATGATTTGGGGCTCCTGTCTTCCCATAGCGTTTTTCTGCACAGGATAGGAAAAATTCAAGCCAAAGGCAGCCCGGAGGAGCCCATTTTTTTCCCCCCCTCTCTGAATTTCTACAATATATCCCAGCCTTCCTCCTCAAAGATGTGGGTTCTGTTGTCTCCCATAAATACCTCAAAAACGGCAAGCGAGCAGCTGGAAGAGGCCAGGTTTCGCCTTCCATTTTGCCGTTAAGTGAAACCATAACTTACAGAAGTATTTAGGAGGGGAGCAGAGATCCCAGCACGCAGCCAGCCCTCCCTGCGTGCTTCGGGGTTACACGTCGTGATGAATCAAGACAAGAGCAAGGAGACCAACGGGCGCCCTTTTTCCAGGCATAACAAATGAAGGGAGCGGGGTATTTTTTCTTCCAAGTTGACAACCCAATAACACAGCAGCACGTTCACAAATCATCACGCCAAAGAGGGATTTCTCACCCCTGCCAAAGCTCTGCTCTGTTTGTGGACGCTGTATGTACGATACCTCTCAGCACACACCCCAGAGGGTAATTTTTTTTTCAGAGCGGAAACAGAAATACCATCACATTTTTGACCCAGTAGTCAGCCATAGTTCAAGGAACGTATTTAATGTATTCTTTTCCATATCAAAGCAAAATAACTGAAGTAGAGCAGATGATTTCCATTTGCCAGGGAGGGAAGGAATTTAAGTTTATGGAGGAGCCTCCCGCCGTGGCTTGGCCACACTGGCCTGGCTGCCCACACAGCAGGGCTTCCCTGGAAAAATCTGTGCCGGAGAATCCGGCAGCTGAAACCATCCCCAGTATTTCCGAGGAAGGGCGCAAGGCTGCACGGGGCTGGGAAACACGCATTATCACCTCTCACATCTCAGAGGTGTTCAGGCTGAACAACAACGTGCTCGGTACCCAGCCAGGGGACGTTGCTTCGGATGATTTACCATTACTGGGGTTTATTTAACAGGGATGCGGAAAACTGTCAAATGTTTTATCACCTGTGGCAGTTAGGGCATGATACATGTTGATATCAGCCAAAGATTATAACGCAATAGTATAAAGTCTTATTGGAAAGAGAATGGAAGCTGGAAATCTTGGCTAGCGATCACTCCTACCTTTGTAATGAGTTTCTGGACCAGTAGGGGTGAAATTGCATGCCAAAAACCACGTATAAATTATCCCCTGTTTAAACACATGCTGGCAACCCAATTATTATTTTCAGAATCACAGAGTTTAACTTACCGATGCATTACTGAACACGAGCTTCCTCTCGTTTCACATAACACAACACAGAGTGTATTTTAAATAGCAGGGAAACCCACTCCAAAGCCCCACAGCTGGGTACAGGGAAAAGGGCACGCAGCACCGGGATGGGCTGACTGATCCCAGACCCCGCTCCTCCCCGGGACAAGGATGCTCTCAGTCCCCACGTTGAGTGCAAGAGCACAGTTTGCGCTGTTTATGCTTTTGAACCTGAAGGCAACAGAGCTCAGCAATTCTTGCTAACAAAATCATGGTCATATTCCCCCCAAAACGCACAGATCTGCTGGCAAACTAAATTCCTTAGTCTGCTTGAAAGAAAGGAGGAAAATAAGTTTACCTTCAGAGACACCCATCTAAACAGACCAGTGCTTCTTAAACATGGAGATTAATTCCTGAGAATGGCACAGGAGCCAAAAAGCAGAGACCTGCTGCAGGATGCAAACCCCCAGGGTGGCACAACACGACCCCAATCCTCTATACTATACCCTAAAATAACTTAACTCTTCAGTTTTCCAACCGCCTGAGCGGGAAACAGGGTTTGGGTTTGTGCCGTTTGATTACCGGTTGTTTGAAGCAAGGACTAGCTCTCATCTGGCTTGTAGCGGTCAGCCCAGGGCATGGAGAGCAGCGTGGCACAAGGAGCGGTGACACAACACGCTCCCGCGCTCCACCAGTGTCGCAGGGTCTTGCACAGACCACCCCGCATCCACATCCAGGGGGGAAACTACAACCATCCTGAAGCCAAGGGTCCCACCTCCCCCGGCCTCCGCAAGTGTTCCAGACGAGCGGTGGACAAAAGTAAGAAAAATATTATCCAGCCCTGATATTTCAGCGCAGGGTAAAACCATAAGGCACTCTATTTTCCCTGCAATGTTACTATGGTGATTTCACGAAGGACAAAACAGCCCGATGTTTAGTGGAGACGTGGTTACGAACCAAAGCTCACAAGCAAGATACTAATCTGCCCATTAAACAATACCAGGGTTGGTGAATAATAATCAAAAGGCAATTACGCAACAGATAGTCTATCAGAGCTCACCCCGCTGAGCGTGAAGGTCAAACGCATTACACTAACTAGGGATTCGCTGGCTGAAACCCTGCAACTTGGTATACAAAATCATTACTTCCAGCGGTATTAATAATGAAAGGATTGCCAGCACTACTTCATTTACTTAGACCAACATGAAATGCCTGGCATAAATACCGCACTAAATCACATGCAAATTGCCTGCATGCGGTAGATGGAACCATATGAGACTGCTGCACTGTAGAAAACACATACATATACTTTAAGTATACTTTCCACACTTTATAAAGATGTGAATTTTGTTAACTGTTTAGAGCTCCACATTACTGAGAATTTATCACCCAAGCGTACACGTTTTGCCAGTTATCGCTATATTGCACATCACTCGTTCAAGTAAAAGGCATTCATTACATGCGGAGACGCTGCGACTGCTCTGGTTTTGTAATGATTTCCCTTTGGGGCTGTTTAGGAGTCTTATTTTTGTGCCAGAATCTTCTCTGCTTCCTTTCTGCCAAAGGGTAAATATCTCTACACAACTCTCGGACAAACTTGCAGGTGTCACAAATTCGTTTCTCACCAGGAGCAACGCACTCGCCCAAAGACAGGGCGGAAGCCTGGGCTTTGTGCCGGGCCACTCGAAGTGTTTCTTGTATATTTAAAAGTATAAAGCAAGAAAAAAGAAACTAAAGTCCCAAAGCTCTGGTAGAGCAAAGGCTCACTTTGCGGAGCTGGGATGATGTGCTTTTTATCCTTGAACTTGGACCTTTGGTTCATAAACTACTCTTTACCCACCTTCCACCCGCTGCTGGAAAATGCGAAATGTAAACCAACGTAAATAAACGGGAGATTGTCTTGGGAAAAAGCAAGAAGTGGCCTCTATTTGGTCGCAAAATAGACTAGGATGGGGAGGGAAGAGAAAGATGCTACTGACTTTTTCTAATCAAAACCCACGTGATTTACATATGATCAACCAAAGAGCTAAGTTGGAGAACAGCTACTCAGTAAAAGGGGAAATCAGACTGGCTGTTACACCAAAGGAGCCTGAACAACGGGAAACCATGAGACATTGTTGGAATTGGAGCCTCCAATACAAGCAACAACCCCTTATCTTCTGGTCTAACAGAAGTAACTGCCCTGACGCCTTAATTTATTTTCCCAAAGCTCTGTCCTCTCCCCTTGTTTCACCCCAGTTCATTTTTCCTGGGGGATATGGGCTTGTACCGCCTGGGCTCAGAGCAAGGAGCTTCCTCATCCTGGGGAGACAACGCGTCCCTGCAGGATAAATTCTTTCACAGCAAAAATATATGTAATTTCATTACTTGACTGACAGAAACCCACTCACTGTTTACACTGTGACTGCTGTTACAGCAATTATTCGGGATCAATGCAATATGGCAGCAGGGTTTAAATCTTGCCTAGCAGCAAGGCAAAGGAACTGTTCCTCCAGACAGGTCAAACTCACAACGCTTTGTTCCCTTTGCAGGAAAGACCGAAGCGCAATCTCTCTGAAGCCCTTGGTGATGGATCTATATAAAAGTGCTTTTAAAAGTCTCCAGCTAGACCATATGGCTGCTACTTACGTTCTTCCCGGTACCACAGCACACATTACAGGCAGCTTTCGGGATGATGCCCTGTAAATGCCAGGTTCACCCGCCGCAGACTGTGCTCAGGACCTTCTCCTGTGCTCAGGACCTTCTCCTGGGACACAGCCCAGCAGCTCAGCCCACGGTGCTGCGGGAAGCGCGGCTCGGCTGCAGCGGTGGGACTCCAGCAGGGGCCAGGCCGGTGGGCAGCCATGGCTCACGCCACCACCATGCCCCGGACGGGGAAAAAATAAAAATTCCCATGAGTGATTTCTGTCCCCAGGACATCAAGCCCTGTCCCTGCACCATAAAAAACAGCCGGTGGTCTCCACGTTAGCATGGATGACAAGAATTTATTTTTTTTTAATTGGACGTGTCAGATTCACCTCTAGGACATGAGGAGGAACTTCTTTCCTTTGCGGGTAGCAGAGCACTGGCACAGGCTGCCCAGAGAGGTGGTGGAGTCTCCAACGCCGGAGACATTCCCAACCCTCCTGGACGCCATCCTGTGCCACCTGCTGTAGGTGGACCTGCTCTGGCAGGGGGTTGGACCAGATGATCCTCAGAGGTCCCATCCAAGCCCTAAGATTCTATGAGTCTGTGATTTAAGGTATTTCCAGAAAACCCCGGGTGAAAACAAGTTACGTTATAACTGTGTTTAAAATTACCTGTGTTTTGCACGTGCTCCGGCTGGTTTGCCGCACATCCCCAAGCAGTGCAGATCCTGCCACGTCCACACGAGCTGCTGCAACTCAGTCCTCGCTCCAGCCCTCCTCATCTTAAAAAAAAAACCCTGATGCCACACGTTTAAGTAATGATTTAAGCTACGATGAAGCATCCTCTAAAGACAGTCGTAAACCTCTAAGCTTCCAGTCTTACAAGCCCCTTTTTTGTGTACTCTCCCTGCTTGTTCCTTGTTTTTATATTGCTGGCTATCTATCATCGGCAGCGGCTTTTGGGAGCGCACGGTTACTGCGGAGCTGCCGCAGGGACAGGAGGGCTGGCACCTCCTGTGTCACGGGTGCTTCCAAATACGCACAAAACACTGTAGCCAGAGCAATGAAAAGGAACCTGCTGGAAATCAGCAACCAACTGGCAATTCCGCTCCCACAAGCGTTCTGGAGTTTAAAGCACACTTGGGTTCACCAAGGAGAAGCCACAACAATATTAGTATCGATTACCCACCTCAGGATGCTCTGTAAGCCATCGCCTGCTCCTCTCCTGGATCCCACATCCCTCTGCTTCCCAGGGCAGGGGCTGGGGAACTTTCCCTTGGAGAGGAGATCATAGAATCATAGAACAGTTTGGGTGGGAAGGGACCTTAAAGACCACCTCATTCCACCACCACCCCCACCCTGGGCAGGGACACCTCCCACCACACCAGGCTGCTCCAAGCCCCGTCCAACCTGGCCTTGAACCTCCAGGGATGGGGCAGCCACAGCTGCTCTGGGCAACCCCGGCCAGGGGCTCCCCACCCTCACAGGAAACAATTTCTTCCTCAGATCTCATCTAGATCTACCCTTTTTAGAGGATCGGCAGAAATGGCATCTGCTGGTCTTAGTCCAAAGTTCAATGAACCTTCGCCCTTGCCTGGACTCCACAGATGTCAGTACTGACTTTTTCCCCCTTCCCCACAATGCAATATCTGCTGGTTGGGAAAACTTATTAAAAGAAATGGAAAAGAACTCAGGTTTGGCAAAAATGCGTACCTGTCACTGTCCTTCGGGTGACAAATGGTAAATGTCACCACTGCAGGCTCTAAGCAGAAGAGAAACCGGCCCATAGATCATCTACCCTTTTTGTTGTCTTTTTATACAGTGCTTTTATTTAGCAATCCCATCTGTGTACAAAAGGGTATTTTCCTAGGCTCTTCACAACCCTCGCAAAAGGCACTAACCCAAAGAACGTGTAACCTCAGTAAGACCTGTCAGCAAATCCAGAAAATATCCACAAACTCACCAAATTCATTCAACTGTTAAAACAACCACTGTTATTTTTCAATTTCTTTAAAATATCTGTTATTCTTATCTTATTTTAAGTCTAACTGCTGGCCTGCTGATACCAGGGTGGTTCTCACTTCACATGAAGTTCGGGTCTCACCCGAATTTCCATTTAAAAATTCTTTTCTCATGTCAAGGGCCTCAGAAAACTTTCCTTAAGTATTCAAAAAGGATGTGTGCAGAGATCCAGCTCATAAAGTGGAGCAAACGTTGCTGTACTTGTCCATCCATCTCTAACACTGAAGCCAGTCTGGAAAGCTGATTGCTGACGTTTCTCCAGTTTTGCTGCAAGTAGGGTAGACATTTCTTTGGTATTTAAGCTGTAGGTGAAAGCAAGACAGACATCTGCTAATTGCTGGTTTCTGGGGAAATGGGAACTATTTAGATTTGGGGGCTGAAGGGTTTTTTTAATTAGCTCCTAACTCTTACATGTAGTAGACAGAGAAAAACTTTCCGCTTACTGAAGAGTGATAACGCGGGCAGAGGAAAAGCATAAAGATTTCTGTAAAATTCCCAGCCAACATGTTTTTGTCCTGCACAAGAACACTCACCCCCCTTGCGCACACAGGCGGCGTCACTCCGTCTCTCTGCAGCACTGGACAACCACGTCGTTCCGGGCATCGGACCGAAACCAGCACCATTCTGGATTCCCGGGTCCCAAAAATGCCTGCAGGCAAACAGAGCCCAGGGAGACAAGCGACATCCTGGTGCTCTCCATGCCTTCCCTTTTCCCAGGCTCTCCCTTACGCCCGGTCCTCACACACTGCAGCCCCTGCGCAGCTGCTCAACGTTCACCTGGGACAAGCCCCGGGCTTGGCTCAGGACGGCACGTGGAACTATTCCTCCTTCCCTCCTCCCTTCAATCTCCTTCCCCCTTATCTTTAAACCCTGAGGATCCCAGCTGCCTCCAAACACTTTTAAGTTCGGTATCTGCAGACCTCAGGCGTGGTACGAGGCAGCGAATCACTTCCATGTGAAAAGATCAAGGCAGCTTTAAAATGGAGGCCAAAGCCTGCAGCAGATACCATCATGAGCTTTTCTAGGCTACAGCTTACTGCATGATACATCTTAAAACGTCCCTGTCACTTTTTACAGGCGGTGACTTCATTTAACTCCGCCGGGCTTTATGATTTAAACCAAGATGCAAAACGCCACCCTCACATCCCCCGGGAACGGCTGGCGACGTGCCTGCCTTGGGCTCCCCCGTCCTGTCCACAAACCCAGTTTTACCCAGCAAATTCCCACAGGAACATCGCTCCTGCCACACCAAGCCCCACGCCGCAGCCAGCGTCTCCCACCAGCTCCCACCTCGGCCCCGGTGTGACACCGCATCTCCAAACACCCCAATTATCCCCCCCAGCTCGTTTTACACTCCAGTACACAGTGTACGTTCACCAAACCCAAGATCCCGATGCTCCCTTGCACAAGCACAACGTATTTGCCCAAGCCACGCGCAGAAAAAGGCAGCAGAGGAAATTTCCATTTAGGAGCTCCCAGCGCAGTCTACTGCTACGCAAAGCATTTTGCCGAAGAAAAAACCGGCCTTCGGAGAGCGGCGTTAATGGGAGGGAATGAAGGATATCACCCGAACGCAAGCAACGCGGCGAGGTGCGAGGATGAAGGATAGAGCTCCCCTACAGCAGATGGTGCAGATGTTCCCTCTCATCCATCTTCCATATGTTCCGACTCAAAACCGAGCAGCTCTTCGGTTTTGCTCCGGTTGCGCACACGAGACGCGGCGCAACAGGCACCGGAGCATCGCACTGCGCCACCGCTGGGGACGGCAACCCAACGTCACCATGGCCTGAGGGGTCACTGTGCCGGGCGAGAAGGTTTTTCTGCGGTGTTACCCCAGCAGAGCCAGGAGGGGAGACCCCCCGTTCTCAGCCCCACGGGTTTGCAGGCTGGCGGGATGGAGGACGTGCCGTGGCACGGGGGGACGTTGGCTGCCGACACCAGCCACCGCTCCGATGGCCACCTGTGGCCTCCTCCGCTCCCACCGGGACAGTGGGGGACTCCCGACCCATCCCGCCCAGCGGGAAGGCAGCCTTCCAGCCCTGCCAGGGGCAAGCCACGCAGAACCCAACATAAAGCCCAGACCCCGGTTTAAAACCTGCTGCTCATCACCAGGCAGCCGGTGACAGAGTGGAACAGCAGTGTAATCCGACTTTAATTGACGATGAGAATATTCATTTGGGCTCTGTCCAATTTGGTATACTTAATACCTTGTGCCTTCTCCGCACGGATCGATTTTTGCATTGGGTTTATGAGGGGTAATTAATATTCATTCAGAATTAAGTAGAATAAGATTCCCAATGCATGAAGATGTTTATTATTTATTCATATCTAAAGCTTGTTAGATTAATCTATTTTAAATTACCGCATGCTGCCAGGCACAATTATTATAATTTATTAGGATAATTCCGTTGGTTTATTTCCCTCTGACGCAACCTTGCAGAAGGTGTGTGCTGCTCCTCCAACTCTCCCATAAAGCAGCTCGGGCTGCTGCCAACGGAGCCACAGCCCAGCAACACGCGTCCCCTTCTCCCAGGGGCCAACCTCAATGAGTGGTTCACGCTCATTTCTTTTTTAAAGCAGATATCCCAAGGGATAGAAAGCCCTGCATCGCATCTGAGCGTGGGGTGGGGGGTGGAAAGGGGAAAAAAATAATGGCAAAAAAAAAATATGGTGCCTTATTCCTAAAGATCCTTGATGATGAATTGCGATAGCCGGCTCAGGCAGTTTGAGGTTACCACATACGGCATGATCCCAGCTAAATAAATGTAAAATGTGTAAAATGACGGGCATGCTTGGTACCTTCAGGACCTGGCTTTGGCCACCAAAGACAACCCTGAGCATCTTCCTGCCTCTGTTTCCTGGGCACAAACAGCTCCTCCTGAGGCTTTGCAGGAGCATTACTTACAGCGAGGGGAACGCGGAAATAAAGTCTTCAGCTCCATGCTGCGCAAAAGACTTCACCTCATTTCTTTAAAAAAAAACCCTACGTATTTGCTTAAAAGCTGCAGTTACCATTATTACATTTAATTGATACCCTCAGGGGCTCAAAACGAGATGGGCTTTTATGAAATTTAATTATTTTCCACCGGGGCTTGCAAGGTAAAGGTGCGATTACAGCAGCAAGGGCAGCTCCTCGCAGCGAGCGAATGCCAGCGTCTGTGACAGCCCCACGCCAGCAAGTCCTTCCCACATCAGTATAAAGAGGGAAATAACACCTGCGTGATTGATTGCAAATCAATCGATACATTGATTTGCATCAAGCCCCAACAGCAGAAGGACACGGAGCTGTTGGAGCGGGGCCGGACGAGGCCCCGGAGATGCTGGGAGGGCTGGAGCCCCTCTGCTGGGAGGACAGGCTGGGAGAGCTGGGGGGGTTCAGCCTGGAGAAGAGAAGGCTCCGGGGAGACCTGCCAGCCCCTGCCAGTGTCTGAAAGGGGCTGCAGGAAAGCTGGGGAGGGACTCGGGATCAGGGAGTCCCACAGGATGAGGAGCAACAGTTTTACACTGGAAGAGGGGAGATTTAGATGGGATATTGGGCAGAAATTGCTGGCTGTGAGGGTGGGGAGCCCCTGGCCGGGGTTGCCCAGAGCAGCTGTGGCTGCCCCATCCCTGGAGGTTCAAGGCCAGGTTGGACGGGGCTTGGAGCAGCCTGGTGTGGTGGGAGGTGTCCCTGCCCAGGGCAGGGGGTGGCACTGGGGGGGCTTTAAGGTCCCTTCCCACCTGAACCCTTCTGTGATTCTATTATATTTGTACATCACTTTAAATAATATTCCCTCACCTTTGAAAAAGCCCTTTGTTTATCCGGATGCCCAAGGAAGAGCTTCCGATGTGCTGATGCAGGAGGAATGGAAGAAGAGAGCTTGCTTTGAAACTGCCCCCCCAGCTGCGCAGCTCCAATACCCACAGCACGCCTAATGATTTCTCCCCCCCAAAAAATGACCGTAACTGTGCAAACTCTTTTGAACTGAGCTGCTTAATCAGAATCTCCCGAGAGTAAAGGCAGCCACAAGGAAAAAAAGAGCCAACTTTCTAATATAAAAAGAAAAAAGACCTCCTGTGAGTAAAACAAATGATTTTCTAACAAAGAATATCCTGAGGACAGGAAGACAATGTGGTGCTTTTGATGCTACACTACTGTACTTGAGATTAATGCTTTCACAGTTAAGATTTTACCCCAATTATAAATCTCCCATAGCAGGTAACAAAATATAATTTAGTCTTCTCTAATGGCAGATGAAATTTTAGGTGTTCTTGCACTGCTAGTGTTCAGAGAGGGAGTTTAAGAGCAATCTAACAATATTATTTCAGTATTCCTTTCATCAAATGTCTATTACTTTAATATTGTGCTTTTAGTATTTAGGGCCTGCCCTGTCAGCTATAACCAAATACTATCAGGGTGTTTTCATTTTTCTGCCATTTAGAGCAATCTCCAGCTTCCCCTACTTTGAGGAATAGTAGGGGAAAACGTTGGTGTCGCCGGGGCCAGTTTCCCAAGAGGGAAAAAGCTGAAAAAGCTAACCATCAAACTTTGATCCAACAGATACCACACTAACGCTCTAGTCTCTCCCTAAGGCTTGGGAATGGCAACATTTAATTTCTATGAAGAACCAGGTCACAGTTCCCCTTTGCAGCATGCCATGGTGGCAGCCCGAGGGAGAGCCCACGAGCATCTGCATTTGCTGCACAGTGAGGCTTCATGTTTATAGTAAAATGACCAAAAAACAGAAGCAGCAAAAATTACACCAGTGTCGAGCCAGAGGATGGCATTTCTCACGCTCCTTATGTCCTCAGGCTTTGCTTGGGAATCAAAATCCTGGCTTTTAACTCATGGGTTTTTTTCCTCTGGGATGTTTGACCAAGCAAACACAAAATATATCCTCTATTTTTGACATCCGGTAAGCTGTTATTTTAAACACAGTTTCAATAAACTACAAAAGTTGATACTGTTAGAGGCTTGAAAATATACGGTCTCATTAAAAAACGCTGGCACTTCGAAAGATCTCTGGTGGCCAATCACAGCTTGGGGAGGGCTGTAATTTATAACTTTGATCCCCACAGCTAAACCATTTAATCTGATAATAAACATCAATCACTGATTTTTATTGCACCATTCTGCAGCCTGAGCAGAAAACCTTGCTCTCGCGGACAAATTAGGCACCCCAAAGTGACTCTTGCAAATAAATACCGACTTTAATATTCAGCAATATAATTCCATGGGATCAATTTTTTATTTAAGCGCTACTGGAGCTAGGAAAAAGTTTGTAATTACAAAAATATCTACAAAGGCAACTCGGTGCAGCGTAACAGCATCTGGTGAGCGGGAGCCTGCCTCTCTAGTGGCTCAGTGACAACACGTACCTTTACCTCCGTTACAGTTGTCATCAGAAAGTTATTAAGCGTGTCCAGATATTCTGCGTGACAGTCCATAACTCACCCTTAAAAACGATGCGAGATCCCATTATGTTCCCATGCAGACTCTCTCGTTGGCTCGAGGTACTAATCCACCATCCACCACTCGATAGCAGGGGAAATGGAACGGTCAGGCGTAATACATCGTGCAAGCGGATAACTGCCAGAAAAAATAAATCAGATGGAGCCCATTAATACATAATGATGCCAAACTACCATTAACTCAAACACTCTTTCCGAACCAGAGAGCTATTTAAGAAGTAACTGAAATAATGATTTTCCTTTGGACACACCGAACATCATCGTCGCTTAAGGCTGGATTTTTGCGTTCGGTGGAACAAGGCAGATCGTCAGCACGCTTTCCAAAATGTTCTTCCATAAACTAATATTTTCCAATACAGGTATAATCAAGTTAAATTATTTATTAAAGTTCCAGTCCAAATAGAGCCAGAAGACAAAGAACAAAGTCTGCCTCAGTCTTCTGAATGAATACCTGCAAGAACCAAGCAGGCAGGCAGCAGCAAGAACATCGACATCTGTTGGTTACACTCTTCTGAACAGGATTAGCTGAATTTCTCCTTCAGAAAAGGCAAGCTAAAATCTAAATTTTGTTGTCTGAGAATTCACTTAACAGAATGATGATCATTAGGGGGGAAAAAAGGTCATTTTTGTCTTCACTTACCACTTTGGTTTCTCCCAAGAAGGAAAAGACAAACGAAGGAGTAAAGCAAGGAATATTTGTCTTGAGACAAGTGCTAAGAAGGACTGAAACAGGCTTTTTGGTCAGGTTTTCAAAGCAACACTCACCCAAATGCCAGAGAAGTCTGAATAAATGTAAACTATTTCCCATGTCAACCCAAAAGTCGTAGGAGATGACTCCAGCAGCAGCTCAGCCAGCCCAGCGACCCAGCCACTGGCTGCACAGACTAAGGCTTGGCCATCACGAGACGTGGACAGAGCGTGTACACTCAGGTCAAAACTCAATCAATCAGTATATATCGATCTTCCTTAATTATCTCCCCAGAGCACGCTCAGCTCCAAGGAGCTTTGCTTACAAGAAAAACGTATCACCTTTGTTGCAGGCAAGGAAAATACATGAAGGCACTTAAATTCATGCCTTTTGGTCTTGCAACTCCAGGAATACATTTTAGCTACTCATTACAAGTATTGGAGCTACTCAAAGTGAACTTTCCAGTTGTCTCCGGTAAACTCTCCAGTGTGTATATAAAACAGCTTTAACAGAGCTTCACATCAGCAATTTTGTAAGTGTTGCATTAAATCCAGACGGTGTTTTTCATCTCAAGACAGAAAAAATGCATATTAATCCACCAGCAAAGCAATGCACGGAGAATTTTAAACATTTCTGTCAGTATCCGTAAAACCATAATACGTTCTTTGTTAGATGAGATACTGAATCATTTTGGTTCATTTGGAGGCCATTTGCTAACTTTATTAGGCAATATTCAGATGATGGATATCAAAAGGATATTCACTGTAGAAACAGGCATTGTTTCTGAAGACAGTAATCAGGTTAACCTCATGAATAAACCTTTTATATCAGCAGCCTGTACAAAGTGAAAGTAAAAAAATGCAGGAGAAAATGAGAAAGGAAGAAAAAAAGAGTTTCACGCAAAGGGAAAGAAACCTTACACCTATGTATAGCACTCTCCATTTGACACATTTAAAACAATTGGTATGGGAAGAGAAACGTCACCGTTGCTGACAGATCAAAACGTACAGGAATAATGGTCTAGAAGCGACCGTTATGGTCATATTCTAGGATGCATGGATGCAATTATTAATGCCTCATCCAGGGCTTCAGGCAGAACCAGCCCCAGGTGGAGGCACGGCTCCCAAGCATCCCCACTCTCCCAGGCAGCCAGCAGCGCTCCGGAACTGCCGCAAGGGCTTCCGACACATCCGGGGAGCCACGAGTCCGCTGCCGAGCCCTGCTCCTGACAACTGCCCTTCCTGCCGGCGGGTGGAAGCCAACCTAAAACCAACGCAGAGATGAGTTGTGGGTGCTGGGATGAAGCTACCTGCAGGGATTTGCAGAGCTGAAAACCAGGTGGAGCCTTTACTGGCGGCTCCTGGAGCTGCAGGCGCCCAGCACATCTGCACCCGGAGGCCACCTCGGGCAGGAAACTCAGCATTACCCACCTGAGGGGCTTTTCCAAAGTGCCACACTTGGGGCTTCCAAGTGCCAAGCAAAACTCTTAGCTGCAACACTGAGCAAGGAGCCACAACCGCTTGGACACGTTATACACCCTCAGAACAAGCTACACACCCTCAGAACTAGTTATACACCCTCAGAACTAGTTACTGTAAAGATGCTAAGGGTAAAAAGGGATGAAACCTTGTAAACTTTGCAAAGGGAAACTTAAGCTAAACTGGGACACTTTGGCACGCTTTAAGCAGACTAAATGCACGCTAAGAAACAATATAGTCAACAGAAGAAAAGCCATCAGCTAACCCAATCTCTCTCTGACACTACAGTTCATGGGCTACCGCAGGACCAGCCCACGAGCCCGGCACGCAGCCGCCACCCTTGGGCCAGCAGCGCCGTTTGCACAGCCAGGCTCTCACACCTGCTCCGAGCGAACGCAAAGGATCAGCCAACAGGATGCTGCTAAGTGCTTTTAATAAAAAAGAAGCTTTTCAGGTTTTGTTTTGTTTTCCCTTGGGTTTTTTGTTTGTTTTGTATTGGTTGCGGGTTTTTTAGGCAAAACAAATAAAGCAGATGCAGAAGGATGCAGAAGTGGACCGAAGTCAGAAGTGGGCTGGAAGATTCCTCCTACGGACCAACAGGACTGAGAAAAGCAGACCCACTGCGAGCCTGCAGCTTCCACTGGCTTCCCATCACTACAGCCAACACCAGTTACCTGGTCCTGAAGGTCACATTGCCCCAATATCCAGAGATTTGACCTGGAAAATTCAGAATGGGAGGCAAAGAGCAGAGGCAGCAAAGAAAAAGAGTTGATCCCCTTTGCATCAGACTGTCTGTTCAATGAATAGCTATCCTTTCACCCCAAAACTGCCAGTAGTTCCTCCACCTCTAGCAAGGTTAACTCTGAAACAAAGCAAAAAAACTAAAGACCTCAAAGCAAAATCCAACTAAGGTCAATTTGACATCTTAGCATGGGCCCAGGGTTATAGCACATTGCCAAAAGACCTGTAACCCAGTAGTCTGGCAGTACAACAGGCACATTGTGTGGTGTAAAACTGGGATTAGCGTTAAAACTAATGGTCAACATAACACGAGCAACCTGGTCTGGTGGGAGGTGTCTCTGCCCAGGGCACAGGGGTGGGAACTAGGTGGTTTTTAAGGTCCCTTCCAACCTAAACCATTCTGTGGCTCTATGATTGTATAACGGCCAACCTGCTGCGCAGTGGGGATGCACATTTAGGATACTTCAAAAACTGAGGGCAAAGGCACGAGCCGCGGAGCTGGGAACAGCTACCGCATGTGCTTCTCCTATTCCTAGACTGCTGTTGCCCTGAAAGTCCCAAAACAATTTCAGGACACAAAGCGCCTCGAGACAGGTCACCTCTGCTGTTCCTCACTCATTTTAAGAGCCATTAAAAAGGGTCTTAAGAAAGAGGTTATTTGATCATAGGCTTTCGCTGTCAGCAGAACAAAGCATTATATTTCAGCATTAACAATGAGATATTTTTCCTCGAGTCAGCTTTAAAATAATGTTGACATTATAGTCAATACATTATATATCACTATATTTATGTCAGAACCTATTGGCATAAAAATAAATCAATCTAAATGCATAGCCCTTGTATTTAAATGAAGGCTGGCAATGCCATATCTTTCCTTCAATTTTCACTCAGCTTCTCATATGTGTATCAATCATCTCTGACAGATTTCATACACTGGGATATCACCTCTAGTCTCACTAAAAACTATTTTAAGTGAATGTTATATACAAAGACTGGAAAAATCTGCTTTCGGGAGCTCTTTTTATAAGCAATATAGTTTCTGATAGTCTAAGCGTTGTCATAAGCGAGGTTTTACTCTTAACCTCATATTGTAGGTAGGTCCGAAATGCAGGACAGGAAGCGAGGGTCAGCCAGCTCACCCGAACACACAGGCAAAGCCAAACAGGATGGTTTTTAAACTCAGGCTGGCAGGTGTGATTTACTCAGAAATATCAAGTGGAAGAGACGGCCCAGCAGCCACCCAAACCCATCCACCCTGGAAGAGGCCAACGGGGAACACTGAGAAAGTGTTCCAAGAGACAATTCCCCACCAAACCTCATCTCAACCAACAGATCCGAGCTGATTTGCTCCCACCGCTGTATTATAAAATAAACCCCAAAATGCATGTGTCTAAAAATATAAAATAAGCCAAATAAATCAAACTGTAACCATCACCTGTAAGACATTCATTGGCTTGTGAATAAAGGAGATTTTAAAAAAGTTTTTAGTATTAAGTAGCTTAACCAATTTCCCATAAGTATTTAAGTGACATCTGAGATTTCTTCATCAATTTGCAACAGCCATAAGTGAGTCATTTCACCCCAGCTGCGATAAGGCAGTTCCTTCACTTACCTTAATTTGAAGGGGCCAGTTATGTTCAATCATCATTTCAGCTGACAAGAGAAATGCAGGATGCCAACTCCGCTATCGCTGAGCTACTGACATTAACAGCTGCTTTTTATCTACAGACAGAGCTTTGTAAACATGTAAAGAAGTCAATTAATTAAGATACTATAGTAACATAGATTTTAATAATTCGAGGAACAGCCTGATGTTTGCAGATCTGCAGATGCTCTATAAAAATACCAGAAATAGTAAAATTTGCTTGTTCAGAGGAAACAGAACAGGAACGATTTCCTTCCTTCCGTTTGCTGGAAGGCCCCACCTTTTGCTTGCAGAACAAAGAGATTTCAGCCCTAATTCCACGGGCACCCTAAGACAGATGGCATAGGCTTTCCTCCAAACGTTGGGTCCACTTAAAGGACCCAGATGAAACCTCCCCAGTGGCACCTTCCCAGAGAGATCAGACAAAGCTGAACCCCAAAACCGCTCAGTAACACACTGAATAACGCGCCGGTCTCCAACACAAACTCTTCCCAGGCCAGCAGCCTAACCAACACGGACCAAATCACTCCCAAGGAAAGACCAAGATTTTACTCAGCTTGGAAAAAAATTCAGTTTAAGAGAAATGAGAGGTTTGGGGGACGTAACTACCTGGTTGGACCGAGACTCCATGCAGCGGAAATTCCTCTATCCCGCTGCAACCCACCAAGACTGTAGCAACAGCTTGAGCTCTTGACAGAAGTGAAATTACGGAAGACAAGAGAGGTTTGGGACGGGAACACCGAGCCCTGATGGTGAGCGGGGTCAGCAGCGCTACCTGTGCCTGAACACGCACACAGCCATATAAGAAACCACTGAGAACACATAACACTTCTCTATGGAGAACACGATTTAGGTCCTGCAAAAATTTAAGGACGTTTTTGACCACTCTTTCCTTTTTCATCCAATCCAGAGGGCTGGATTTTTGGGAGAGAGAGTTGTTTTAAATAACTTTGCTTCATCTATATAATGGATGATGGCAGGGATAACCCTTGCTAGAGTTTGGGTGAACTTGCAACTTCAGGCTTCACAAAACACATCTGATTGGGGGCAAAAGGCTTTTTGCTGAGGATGCCAACGCTGCCGGGTAACAGCCCGTGCTCCGGTTGCTACTTTCATGCTGCTTAAAATCGTTGTCAGTGACACAGACAGCGCGATCGAGCGCACCCTCAGCAAGTTTGCCAACACCACCGAGCTGTGTGGAGTGGTCGACACCTGGAGAGCAGGAATGCCAACCAGAAGGACCTGGACAGGCTGGAGAAGTGGCCCGTGCCAACCTCATGGAGTTCAAGGCCAAGGGCAAGGTCCTGCACGTGGGTCAGGGCAATCCCAACACAACTCCCGGCTGGGGGGAGAATGGCTGGAGAGCAGCCCCCAGGAGAGGGACTGGGGGTGTTGGGAGATGAGAAGCTGGACACGAGCCGGCACCGTGCGCTGGCAGCCCAGAACCCCCCCGGCCCCTGGGCTGCATCCCCACAGCGGGGGCAGCAGGGCCGGGGGGGGATTCTGCCCCTCTGCTCCGCTCGGGGGAGACCCCCCCTGGAATCCTGGCTCCAGCTCCGGGGGTCCCAACAGCAGGAGGACACGGAGCTGTTGGAGCGGGGCCGGAGGAGGCCCCGGAGATGCTGGGAGGGCTGGAGCCCCTCTGCTGGGAGGACAGGCTGGGAGAGCTGGGGGGGTTCAGCCTGGAGAAGAGAAGGCTCCGGGGAGACTTTAGAGCCCCTGCCCATGGGAGGGGGTTAGAAGTAGACAAAGTCCCTTCCAGCTCAAACCATTCTATGATTCTGTGAGTTGCATTAGGTGGGACGGCAGCAGCTTTGGTTAGTTCTGCCCTGGGCTGGGTCGGAGTTAACCGGCGTCTCCACCAGATTATCCAATAAAGCTGTGGGGAACGGGCGCTTTTTCCAAAAATTGTACCAAAGGCAACTGTAGCAGCGTGAGCAGCAAACCAGGGCAGCCTGGGGCAGCTGGCAGCGCACACAAATGGGCCAGTATCTCAGAAAATCAGACATACCGACTTGTGACTGCTCAAGCAGGACAAGGTGATCTCCAGAGGTCCCTTCGAACCTCCACCATTCTGTGATTCAGCTTTTAAAAAATGGGAAGTTTCGTCACTTTATTGCCCTACCCTGTTTTATTTGCATGTGAAGGAATAAAAGCTACCTCTTCCTGTTAAAGACTGTTGGTATTAACATTTGTCTTTGGCAACCAACCTCCAAAGTCATGTGCATAAGTGACAGAAATGAACAACATTTGCAGCCCTGAAATCAGACTTTCTGTCCCATTACAGAACACGTTTCTCGCATAGTAATGTTGCAGCACTGACCTCTAGTGACAGATAACCCAGAGAACAGGAGCATTTATTGGGATAAACCGCACTTCTCACCTCTTCCCTCCCGATTTCATCCACCAGTCCACATGCATCTCGTCTGCCTTCGGAGGCTGCGCAGCCCCCAGCAATCCTGGGCACTCATTCCCTGACAGTACCCCAAACATCACATCTTAATGGCACAAAACACTTTTTTAAAGGATCAAAATATTAAGAGACACCCGAGTGAATTTGCTGCTCAAGTTGCATAAAGCAGATTATGAAGGAATTGGTAGAATAATTCAAAAACCAAGCAGTAGAGTTACTGATTTTAAGGCATTTAAGTTATTTGCATCACTACCTAGTGTGGGCTAAACCCCTTTTCCATGCCCAGGGGCCAGTGCGTGCCTGGAGGGGTTTTGCAGTAAGGAGGATACCAGGCAGAAAGGAGCCAGCCAGGACCCTCCGCGGCTGTATTCACTGCAGGACGGTGATCATGGAAGCTCTCAGGACCAATGGAATGACGTAGGAGCCGGCAGCTCAGACAGAGATCTTCTGAGGGGGTCATGCTGCTGATTTACAACAGAGGGCAAACCCAAATAGGGCTCAATGTGAGAGTGTAAAACGAGCATCCCAGATAGATAAAAATCAGGAAGGCTCACCAGAACATGCACAGGATCATCCCTGCCAGGAGAAAAGTCTTCAACAGTTCTGGCTCAGGTGACCACATGCAGAAGTTAGCGAGCTTTCCCCTAAATTAAGGGCAAAAAGACATTCAGTAATTTCTGAGTTTGGTTTGATTCCTGCCCTCTTCAGAACAGGCCGCCTACTAACGAACCCCTCCTGGTTCCCTGCTTTTCTGGGGAAATTCAAGAAGTATATTGGTTACAAACTTCAAAAAAACCAAATTTAGCCTACAGAAATTATATTAGTATTTTCTAAATGTTACTAAGACGACACCAGAATTTTTAAAATGCTGTGACACTACGTCAAAGAGCTACTTCAAGGGCAATTACCACCTTGTTACTGTTTCCTGGCTGGGGTCTGTCACATCAGCACCTTCGCTAAAGGGCGCCCATCCCTTCTGGGACTAGCCAGGACCATTCACACCACAAGGAGAGGCTTTTACCCTTCGCATAGTGTGTTTCAGAAAAGGTAACCAAGTGACTCTCCACAGCATCTTCATGTGCAGGTCATAACAGCAGCAGGAGCCCAGGGTTTCGGGGAATTCGCTAGCCCAGAAGCAGCAGTTTGCCTAACATAAGGCAATTAAAAATGCGAACACACTGTCCGTATGGTGACATCTTAACGCCACGCCAACAGCACATTCCCCGTCTCTGCAGCAAAGGTCTGGCTCAGAAACCTTCTGTTCTCTCTGCAAAGGCAGCTCGATAAAACAGCTAACCCGGGGCTCAGAGGGATGAGGAGCATCTGATTTCTTCCCTCCTACGATGTCAAACCCCATTACGTTGTTTAAATGCTGCCGGCACCATGGGATAGGAACAAGCTCTGGCTATCTGTACAAAACCGAACGCGCAGGAACCTGGTAATGACCTTAGCAAGTACCGTAACAGAAATATAACTTGAGGTGTTGTTCTTAGAAAGTGTTAATTGCTTCCGTTTGAGCTACAGGCAGCAGCAGACCCATCGCTGCCCACAACGTTTGAGTCATACCCCTTCAGTCAAGCCAGCTGGGAGCAGCGATTGTTCAGAGAGGAAGTACAATAAGACAACAGGAGCTGCCAGCCATATAAGACCTAGAAAATACTACAAAATACTGTCTTTGAGGCTGACACAAATGATCTAGCTGGGACACTGACTGACCACATCCACACAAGCATCAGAATTCAAAAAAAGCGGTCATGGTATACGCCCGAGAAGCAGCAGAGACATGGTAGCAGAAAGTAAGCTTAGGAAAAGCCAAGAATCATGGAATCACAGAATGGTTTAGGTTGGAAGGGACATCAAAGCCCCCCCAGTGCCACCCCCTGCCCTGGGCAGGGACACCTCCCACCACACCAGGCTGCTCCAAGCCCCGTCCAACCTGGCCTTGAACCTCCAGGGATGGGGCAGCCACAGCTGCTCTGGGCAACCCCGGCCAGGGGCTCCCCACCCTCACAGCCAGCAATTTCTGCCCAATATCCCATCTAAATCTCCCCTCTTCCAGTGTAAAACTGTTGCTCCTCATCCTGTGGGACTCCCTGATCCCGAGTCCCTCCCCAGCTTTCCTGCAGCCCCTTTCAGACCCTGGCAGGGGCTGGCAGGTCTCCCCGGAGCCTTCTCTTCTCCAGGCTGAACCCCCCCAGCTCTCCCAGCCTGTCCTCCCAGCAGAGGGGCTCCAGCCCTCCCAGCATCTCCGGTGCCTCCTCCGGCCCCGCTCCAACAGCTCCGTGTCCTCCTGCTGTTGGGACCCCTGGAGCTGCACACAGCTGCATCTCATTTGTTTGCAATCTCTTCACAATACTCAGCTTGAAGGAAGTCAGCAAAAAAACACAAACCCAAATTTAAATAAAATAAATGTTTTTCAAGTCATCTCTGCAACAGCAGTGGCAGCTTCTCTCAGAAGGGCAGACCAGATGAGCAGGACACGGTAACTGCTTCATCTACCCAATTTTACATGTGCTGACACAAGCCAGAGGCCAGACTAAACAGACAGAACTACTTTGACTTATTGTACAAACATTTTCTCCCTATTAAAAGAAAACAAAATCCAGACCCTTTACTTCAGACGTTCCAGATCACCTCCACCTCCACGGGAACTCCAGGCAGAAGGGCATTTGCTTTCTCCCCACCTGAGCACGGCTGGTGTACCCATAGCCAGGGATCCAGAGGAAGCCAGGATCCCAGTCAGCCAAGGCGGTGGCTGCTTCGTACTCTACCGTTCAGCAGAGGGAGGCTTGGAGATGACCCAGAGCAGCTTGGATTTCCAATCTGTTGTTTCCAATTCAGCAGCGGTTGGTAACAACGGAAATCCAGCACTTCAGGCAGCCGTTCAGCAGGGCCACGCAGGCCAGTTTTGGCACCATCCCTCATGGATAATGGCAAACAAAACCAGCCCTGGTGGCCTGAGCAGGGGCCACGTCAGAGACAGGCTTCTTGGGAGGTTCGGGATGAAGAAGAGTTCACTACTGTTGCTGTTATAAAACTTCCCGGAGGATAAAAACCTTGCAAGTACTATCGTTACGGCCCAATTGCTGTTCTTAGTGACCAGTATTTATGAAAAAAGCTCACCCATGCAAAAACATTTGCATATGCTCTTGGAGAAGAAGACAAGATCTGCAGCACTGGAGGGTCACTCGGGCAGCTACTCCATTACGGAATGTTTGAGAGATATTTCATGATTCATATACATAGGAAGTTCAAATATTTACAGAGTATTTCTATGCTTTAAACATTTCCTTTTGAAGAGGTCTGCATGAAAGAGCCCACTGTGCATACTTGAGTCTAGGGCTTTCTGGCTTCCCACTCACGCCAGCACGCATCTGCCCCATCCAAGAGAACACAGCCCCAACGCAGCAGGAATGTTTTCACGATACTCGGAGACGCAGCTCACTTGAACAGCCCTGCTTTGCCTCTGTCCTGATTTGAGCAACACAGGACTCATTTCTCTCCCAATAGTTGGGGAAACTGCACTTTTAGAAGACTCCTGTGCCTGAATTTGTGAAAATATTTCCTTCCTCGCCAGCTACGGTGTGGGGGTTTCGCAGTCTCAGTGTTTCCAGGCTGGCCAGTGCTGGGATGAGGAGCAGCGAGACCCGGGCACTTGCCCCAAGTTGCCAGCAGGGTTATTCCATACCATGAATGGCACATTCCATAGGAATTAGGAAGTTTGCTGAGGAGTTCTCTCTCTCCCTTGACAGCAGCGATCCAGACAACTCCTTGCCCTGGTGCTGGAGCCCTGAGCCCTTCCCTTCCTCCCGAAGCTGCAACGCTCCCAGTGTCCCACATTTGCTGTCTCCTGCTGGGAGTGCATGGCTTCCTACGGATAGAGTGGGCTGAGTGTAATCCTGGTATGTTTTATATTGGTATTGGCATCAATACTGGTTCTTTAGTGTTCTTGATGTTAATTATCTAGTCTTATTCCATTAAATCTGTTTATATTTCAACCCCTGGATTTCCTTGCTTTTTCCCGAGTTCCCCTTCCCAGGTGGGGAGGGGTCATCGGGTGAGAGAATAATTGTCTGAATGACAATAAATTGTTGTGGGTTTCTCAACCCATAGCAGCCTCTTCACTTGACCATCTGCACAACAGGAGAAGCAAGAAGAAACCACCTACAGTGGTAAGATATGCGGTGGAAAATTAACCAATTTTTTTCATGAGAAAGCCTATTGAAACATCGAGCCACAACCTCTGAAGGAAAGACACATCAAAAGAGGAAAGAAACCCCAAATCCGGAGCAAAAAAACCTCACAAACCAATGGAAAGGACCGGAACCACCCAAAAACCACAGCAGCTCTGGGAGTTTCCCATGCCCGGGGTACGCCAGGTGAGCAGCAGAAGTAATAGCAGAGATGGGTAACACCATTTATGTTCTTCCCAAGTTACATCTCCCTCCGAAATTTGCCTGGCTAAATTTAATAAAACAGCGTGTTGCACTAGTGTTTACTACCACATTTACTAATTCTTCTATAAACACCTCCAGACAAGTGTGGATGTCCCCCAGCAGCATTCAGTCAGCCCACTGCAGCCCAGAAACAGAGCCCAACCTATAAACTCCGTATTTAAAAAAAAAAATCAGGAAAGCCTCAGTGTACCAACAGCGTCTCAGGGGCGGGCAGAAGCTGCTCAAGGAAGCTTTGCAGGGGGAAAAGGCAGTCTCATGAAGATAAGCAGCTTACAGCTCAAGCCATTCCAGATTCATTGCAAACAGGACTCACGCAAATATTGCCAAGGAACACTCCAGCAGCCCGTGCCCAAACAGTCCCTCCCGCCAAGGCAGGCAGCCCGCTCCCTGCTGTAGCTGCAGGGCGCATCCCCCCGCCCCGCAATGATCACAACCAGATTTTCACTAGAAAAAAGAAACGGCACTTCAGAAATCACAAATCCATTTTCCTCTTGATGATCAACCTGAACCTACGAAGTAGGCGTTGGAATCTGAAGCACAAACACAACAATGAGACCTTCGAATGCAGGGCTGGAAGCAAAAAGGCTGGTGATGGCAAGAGGACGGCTCCATCCCACCAGAAATTTATTGGGGAATAAGGGAACAAAAGCCAGATGGCTCCTATGCTCCACATCTACAAATGAAAAAGCAAGGTAAAGGAAATCAACGGGCTGAAATCCCTCAGAAAGGAAAGGCGTTTGGAGTTGAGCTGACACAGAAAGTTCTGTCACTTACAGAAGTCCACCACAGTACTTCAGCAAGATGCTCAAGTGTAGAGAGAATTTAGGAACTGAAAATCAAGTTTCAACAAGATATTAAGGTCAAAGTTACTGTCTGCTGCATCACACAAAGCGCTGACCCTACTACCCTTATCTGCTACCACAACATGTCAGAATTAAAAGGAGCAGCAGGTAGCTGAAGGAGATGAAGAGCAAAAGAAGAACAAAAATCCAACTCCCTCCCAAGAAAGAAAAATAAAATACATCAACCCATCAGCACAGGGAACTAGGAGAAACTTCGCCTTTGGATCCTCAAAGATACACTTCCCCAAAAAACTACTTATTTCCCAGGGGAAAGCAGAAGTCATGCTTGTTAAAAAAATAAATAAATAAAAAGCATGCATGCACATATAAGTCTCATCAACCAACAAGGGCAACAACATATCACTGAACATTCAGGTAAGAAAAATACAGGTGCCAGTAACCATTTAAAGCTTTTATTAAAAAAGACCCCAAATTCACAAGTCTGCAAGGAAAAATAAACTGTCTTGCGTGAACCAGTCTCGGAGCTGATAGCGTTTGGTTCTCAACAGGAGCACAGAAAGCACCGATAAAAACTCTCCCAGGTCAGGGTACCACGGCCCCTCGGCAGGAAGCTCGGCTCAGTTCACAACCTCCTACTTTATTTCCTTAGATTGTTCTTCAGAAGACAGAACTATCAAGCATAATAGTCCTGGCTTAGTCTCACAGGAAGATGATCTTAGTCTTTCAGGAACATGAAAGAAATCTCCACTGAAAAGTACAGTTAAAAAAAAAGCCCTAAAACCTTACGACGAGTTCCAGAAGGTCAGCTTAAATTACTGTAAGCAAGAAAAATGTTACAGGTATAACGCAATGTTTTTACTGTAACAAACCACTTTCTCTGCAGTCAAGCAATTCAAAGGCTCTTCAACATTTCGTGGCACCCAAGGACACCCTGAAGCCAGCCCAGGAAAGCTCACTCACCCCTGCGTGCCTCATCCTCTACGTGCAGAGCAGCTCTTCCTTGGGTGTACATAGTGCTCCAGAAAGCCCAACGCTCCTGCCTTTTAAAGTAAGATCAGCTTAGTTGAGGACATTTGTCCAATTATGTAAGTGAATCTTTGTCATCAAAAAAAACAACCAAAAAAAAAGCATTCTGCAGGAGTTGCTAGTAACTAGCTATTCAGCAACAAGCCTTCCACCGAAATTAAGGGAAACTGTTAAGTTTCATTATGAAATTGAACATTTTTCCAGTGAGTGCCAAACTTCAGTTCTTGCATTTAAACCTTCTCATCCGTTTGAGTGACGACCTCTTAAAAATACAACAGTTTTCACATTAATCAGGACTCACATGAGGTTTATTGCTAAGCCTGCGGCCTGGTATTGAATTCCAGGGCCAGCGCTTTTTGAACTGCAACACTGAAATTGTATAGTTCGGTTTCCTCTGAAAGATTTGCTAGGACCAAAATAAAAAGGTAGCCTTCCCTTACATTTTCTAGAAGAAAACAGACCATTTCCAACGTGGTAATGGAGCAGTCCAGCCCGAGAAGCTAAATAAGCCACACCTCCATCGAGGCTCATTTTCACAGCCATTTGATTACCAAACCAAGGCTTTCACACTTCAGACACCATTGAGGAGATCAAGTCTTAGCTACTGACTCGAGCTACTCCCTGAGTATTTGAGACAGGAGGGTGTAGCACACAGCTCATGGGTTCAAATAAACAGCCAGATGGTCCGTCATTGGTTTCCGCATTATTTACCCACGGTGCAGTGAGGGCCCTTAAGCCAAGTTATTGTAAAAATGGGATCTACGCTCGCAGAAAAGTACGGTGCGCCATTCTGCTAGTGCTGTGGCAGTGGTCAATACTGGAAACGGTTTTGTGCAGCAGGAACTTCAATGTATTTCTGCTTTTGCAAGTGGGGCAAGATGCTATTTCAACACGCTCCTGTGTACCATTGTCGATAAAGAGGAAGAGTAATTAGCTGGTAGCTGCAAAAAAATAAAAATCAAAAAAAACCACGCATCATTAAGAAGCCTGATCCTCAACTTACTCGATCCACCAGCCATTGATTCATTTTCTTCATCAGATTTTTTTTTAATTACCATTGGTGAGACTTCATTTCTGAGAATAAACATACATTTAGCATTTTAATCAGAGGTTGATTTGCTGGCTATTTCACACAATAAGTCAACTTCTTAAAATCAACATCTCAATGTTCTATTCTCCGTTACTAATACCCCTACTTTGTTACTAATACCTGAGCGCCTAGTTTGGAGAGGTATTTATTCCTTAAACTAAAGTCATCAGCTTTTGGCTGTAATTTAGCCAAGTCATCTTCATTTTGACGTCTGAGTCTCTCTTGTTCTTCCGCTCTGGAAAAGAAAACTGGTTTAAGATAATTGCACTGAGGAGTGCAAACCCAAACAACTTTATCTTGCGTATGCACACAAGTTCTATTTTTAAGAACTAGAAGCTTGTAATGTTTAGAGATGAATACTGGATATAAAAGAGATTAAGAGATATGTATGGATTACTCTAATTCAGCGTAAAGAAAGAGAGAGGCTGTTTTCTGCAGTTTCCTTTTATTTAGATTGCAAGACTTCAGTAAAAAGATAAACCTTTTGGTTTTCACAGATTACAACGTGCTCAGTGAGCTTTTGTAACATTTTTTACTATCTCTTTATTAAACAAGCTTTAACTCCTTAAAATAACGATTACAATACAAAAAGAATCATCAAAAATGCATATAAAAGACCGCTCAGCAGTCTTCAGAATTAATAGCAGTCTCCTATAAAAGAGTCAATATTTGACCAGAGCGTTGCAGCTCAGCTTTCGCATAAGGACCCAACAGAGCTCCAAGCACACTTAGCTTAAAACAGTGGTTTTCATCAACACAGTGACAAAGGTAGTAACAGGGACCCGTTTCTAAGCCCTGCAAAGCAATGAGCCTTCTTGTGGAACACAAAAATGCCAGCAGGTTAAAGAAATCTCCACCCCCACCAAAGAGTAGCGCTGCACATAGAAGACACTTTAAACTAGTCTTTATCTCAAGGTGAACAAGTTTGTCTTGGGTTGCAGAGTACCCTCTCCCATGGCAGAGCTTAAAGACAGCGTAAAACGCTGTAAATCCGTTCTGTTCAAATTAAGAGACGATTTCGCATTAGTTAAAACTGGTTACAAAGCATAAAATTTAGCCATTTACTGTAAAACCCCCCGCATGTTAGTTTCTTTTTCAAAGAACTACTGTGCAGTGCTGACCACCAAACTAAACACCACTATAATTCTTCAAGTTGACATGATGCTGATCAAATGCTCCCCACTTCTGGATGATATTTGCTATTCAAATTTCTTTTCTGCAAAAAACATTGTAACAAAAATTACTGACAATATTGTTCTAAGACACTACGTCCCACAACAAACACTAACACAAAGCCATCTTGCACAGTAAATACTGGAAGTGTTACACACATCCCACAGGGGCCAGGCAGATTGAAAAGCAGCTTTATTTGGACACAGAATTCCTTTGCTCCTGGGTACAAGGTGGGGGTATTTTTTGTCGCATTTGTATTAAAATCTGGCTGTGACCTTTTGGTTCAGGATGGATGATACTCATCACAACTAAGCCAGCATGTTCACCAGCTCTGGTGAGGCTTTAGTTTCCCTGAGCTTTCCTCAAGACTAGCGTATAAAAAGCCCACAAATTCAGACAAGAAACCAAACCACGTTAAACCCCACCAGTCAGCTGGCTAGACATTGTTGACAGATGTTTTGGGTTTGGTTTTTTTTCCCCTGAGACTAACTTAATTATCATCATAGGAACAGTTACGCAGTCCAGTTTTAGAGAAGTCCATGAAGCCCATTTATAAGAGGTGTCTTGTTAGCAAAGTATTTATCTAGGACAAACTTATACATGAGCTGCGAGATGTGTAATATCTGCAGGTGAAATGAAGTTACCTATTAAAAACACAGAATTCCAACAACATTACAGACAAATGAACTTCAAGATCCAAAGAGACTCACTGAGCTGAGTTAGGTCAGAACAGAAAGCATTTCAAAAGAAAAAGTCTGTGTTGTTCACAGACGAGCAGCTTGAATTCTACAGATGTTACCCCGAAAGCTGTGACTCGCTGCATGCCGACTTACTCTTTCACATCACAAATGTTAAACTCCGACTAGAGTCATGAAACCTGTGTACTCTGCCCTCTCCAACAGTTCCCAATCACAATCTCACCAAACAAATTCAGATGAGGGCAGCAGAACCTCAGATTTCTTAGGCTTGCTCTGCCCTTAAGCAAACTAAACATCTGCTTTAAATATATTTAAAAAAAAAAATTCGATTAATTAATCAAGACTTCATCCACTCCATTCACCAAGGCACATATTTTTAATCCTCAGAGTGATAATTAGAACTAGGAAAAGGTAAAAATTTTTGGGTGCTGAGACACTACTAGAAGAAGTATCTTCAACATGGTCATCAGGACAAACTAAGCTGCCCAAACTCAGTCTGACCGACAGACTTTATGTCAACTTAAAAAAAGTAGTTTTCCTACAGAGTTCAGGAGAAAATGGAGAAGCTGGAGTGGATGGGTCTTTTGTTTTGCCTTTAAGGTGACATCTCGTAATGGACTTTGCCACACAATGCTGCTTCTTCCCTTTTGCCCCAATACAAGGCAATTATTTTGGGAGTTCTAAGACTAAGCCGGTGTCTGACTCCTGGGTACAGCATTCCAAGCCCACTGAGAGCTCTACCCCCATTTAGCATTTTTCAGATAGCAAGCAAAAAAGCAAGCCAACTTTCTACGGTGCAGAGGGGATGAATCCAGTGCCCTGGAACTTGGGGGAAATCCCAACAAAAGGCGACCGATACCTTCATGTTTGCTCAAACAACATTCTTAAAAAGCAAGAGCGCCCCATTCCAGCTGTCAGGGCCACGCCCAGTAACGGACCCTTAACCTGGCACCAACGTTTTGTCACGACCAAGGAGGAGAATTTTTTAAGTTGCTATTCTGAAGAGTGTCACTGTATCTTCTGCAGAGAGGAAAGCAGCGCATACAAGTCTCCCATAGAATGAAGTCTGCTTAATTGGATGAAGTGTCAAAATGTGCTTATTTCAACAATTTCCGCCCTATGCTCGCTTCAAGGGCTCAATTTCCTTTTAAAGGAAGTGGATTCCACTTTATTGAAATACCCCTGACCCATTTGCTTTCTAAAAATGGAAACTTTTCACTGTAGTCAATAACACTGATGACACAGATCTGACCACAAACTGAGTTCCACATCAGCACTGCAATTTAAGACTCAATCCATGGTTTTCAGAGAGTGGCCGAATTAAACCTTCTAAATAAGATTGCAAGAAGAGGAAGCTGAAACTGCAGGGGAAGTGACTGGAGTGTAGTTTCTTCTGAAGAGAGACCTAGCGTTAATGACACCTAAAAATGGGTCCATGCATTACCTGACACTAAACCCAGGTACTATCTGCTGCTGACTGGGTCAGGTATGTGCCATGTAAATAAAGCACATCTTTAAATAAGCAATATAACATTTTTTAAACACACTTCAGTTCCACTCAGTTGGAAGGTCACTGAAATAAAGAAAAATAGCAAGAAAGAGTGCCAGGAAAGGCCACCTGGTTAATTGGTACTTCCCCTAATTATTCATTCACAGAAGGCAGGAAAATTAAATCCTACTACTAACTGGTAAGAAAAAAAATAACATTCAATACAAATGGCAGACCTAAAAAACAGACTGACTTCAGACAGTAATTACTTAATTACTTCAGGTTAAACATTTCATAAGGACACCGTTCTTTATACTTACTCAGATGCAGCTACTTTTTGCAGTTTTTCCCTTTTCTTTGCGGACCAGTTGAGATCACCACCTGCAACAGAAGTAATACACACTTTGAAACTTTCAAAATTGGCTTTTTGTAATAGATCTTTGGTATCATACCCACTACAGAAGTTCTCAGAGCACTTGACAAACGACATCAGTGAAGTAATTTTACAAAAGTATGAATTGAGGTAAAGAGAGTGAAGTGTTCACAATCATCTGAGCAAGCAAAATCAGGACCCAAACTAAGCTCTCAAGCCTGATCCATTTCTTCTGTGAAGAAACAATGAAGTTTCTCTACAACTCACCGTAATACCCCATAAAACTAAAGAAAGTGGAAGCAACTTTGAAAGAAACTAATTAATATCCCTTCCAGATGTTACTGCTTCAAAAAAACAGTTAAGAAAGAACATTGCTATTTGAAGGAAAGCCTACAGAATTAAGTTTTTGTATTTGCAGATACATATACAGTCAAGTTTGACATGCAGTTTAGAAAAAGCTGCAGAATTTTTTTGTTCAGGTTGTTCAAGTCAGCCAAAGGGATATGTACCACTGCACTGCTGATGAGATTTAACATCACAGCAAGCTTCAAGGAATTACACACTTCAGAATTTAGGAAAATGATGTTACAAGGCCAGGCCTCATCAAAAGATGCTCCTAGTACCACAGCCACGAGCTGTAGCACCCAACACAGGACCATACAACACCACCTGGAAACAGTTCAGCTTGGTAACTTCAAGAATTATGATAAAAAAAAATATCAAGAGAAGCTGAAAACACGTACCTGTGAGGTGATTCACAAAATACAGCATGACCACAGCTATTAGTGACACTAAAAAACAAAGGGAACGGTTTTAGCTGACAATACATTCACAACAGCGACAGAAGAACAGCTTCAACATACAACCAAGATTTTTTTATGACGGCTGTAACTGAGGGGAGACTTTTGCCAGCAACATCTCTTAATTGCTTTCGAAAATTCCACTAGGTTCATAAGTAGTATGGTAACTCAGAAAAGGTTATTTTAATATATTAATAACAGCCCTCATAAACATAGCCTTTAAGAGTATCATTCACCTACCCTTTTACTCACTCTAAATTTTTTTTTCAAAATGCTGATAAATTGCTTCAAGAAAACCACAAAACACTCCACTAGGCTTGAATTACTTTCAACACTGTTCCAGCTGAAACCTCTAACTGTCAGAAATGAGTTATTACTGTTTTGCAGGAAATACGAAGAAAAAAGCCTGGTAAAGCTTCCTGAACGTACAGAATCCATCTCCAATGTTTTCAGTACTTACAGCAAACACAAGCACTGAAGAAGACTTCAAGAAACAAGTATCCTCTTGTGTCCAGAATCATCCCAGCTGCTATAGCAATAATCGCCAGACCGAGATTCTGGATAGACTGCATACTAACACATAAACAAAGGATCACCACCGTGCAGAAACTCATTTTTAAATAAAACAGCATTAGTGGCACTGAATAAACAATGAGATCAACTTCTCCCCATTTGTTATAAATACGACAGAGTCAGGACTCTGCATTTTTGCAGAAGTCTCTGTGCGTCCACGTGCTCCATCACACACATACACATCCAGAAACCACAGCAGACTTCCTGCTAGACTGAACTTGGAGGGACTAGTAATGATTAATGCGTTCGAACTGCGTGATATTCAGTGGTTTAAGAGTACCAGGACACGCTCACTGTAGAGCAGCACAGACAGACTGAAGTACTCACAAGCCATAAGCAGTTCCCAGCTGGTGTTCTGGAACAACAAAGGCCACCATGGGCCACAGGGCACAGGCAAGCAGTGAGTAGGCCACTCCCAGCAAACACTGGTGACATACGAGCAAAACAGATGTCAGAGACACATTTTTGCTGTAAAGTTTAATAAATGAACATATTGATTTTCCCCTTCTCCCAAAAGATAAAGAGCTGAAGTAACACTTTTTGCAACACCACTCTAAGTATGCACATTTAGGAGAGAACTTTTTTCTAGGAGTGACCCCCAAACAAACCCTGTCTAACTAGTATTAAGTAAAGAGCCTGACTTGACCATCCAGGGAAAGAGATCAACACTGCAAGTCACTGGAAAAGCACCTGAAAAACAAGGACCCTGTTTTTAAACCCTGATACACCGGTGAGCACCATACTGAAGCCTGGAAACCTTAGTTTAAAAGCAATTTCTCAGGGAATCTGCCCTAGGAAGGGAAACCAATAGCGAAGATTTCTATTGACATTTACTACTATCCAATACTGCACATTAGAGACAGTTTAAGTAATAAGCTTCAGAACTACACCCAAAGAACACGTTCTAGGACAAAAGCCAGCACCCAGCACAGTAACCTGGCAATTGCTGGTGTAAGCAGCGTCCACGAAGCACGAGAGCAGACCTCTGCAACAGAGCACCACCGGACCATGGATACTGCGACAAAGCGAGGCCACCTCTGACGGGACAAAGAACCACCACTCCATACAGCCCTCCAGTCCAATCCCATCCTTCCTAAGCAGCTGAAGGCTCTTTTAGACTAAAAACCTATGGAATTACTGCTGCACACTGCAGCAGCCAGTCTTTTCCACCTCAAAACACACGTGCGTGACTACTGCCTCCCTCCACGAGACACCAAGACCTGAAGTATTATTTTTAGGCCACAGATAGCACATTAGTTTTGCCTGTATTGCATTATTTGCTTTTTCACCATCTTCAGTTTTACACTCAGTTTCACATAGTATATCCTTCTTAAAGTCAGGGACATCAAAATAGGTTTCAAGGTTTCAAACAGTCAGAAGACCATGGCAACTTACGCAGGATAATTCAGCTTCAACTCCATTTCTTATTTGATCATACTTAGCTATAAGTCTCAGAGAATTAGTTACCATTGCTATCCAGGGGTTCCAGAAGGTAAAAGCCAACATAATATGAGAAGCAAGTGTAGTTACTACAGCACACAAAACCCAGATGATATTCTTTCCAAGTTTATCCACCAGGAGTCCAAAGACTGGGGACATGGGTGCCGATATGATATACACAATACTACAAAAGAATAAAAATAAGAGAACTGAACACTACCCAGCCGTGGACAGCTGTAGCTGTTACACAATACAAGTGTCTCCAAGTAAAACACCATATTCTCTTGTTACCTGTGAAGCCACAAGAAAAACCACAGACACAAAAAACCTCCCAACCCTAAGTAACGGACTCCAGAACTCAAAATTCCCAAAAGGTCTGAGGACATGAAAACATTCAACATCCAAGGAAATAGTGATGTACTCGGAGCTCTTGGGATCATATACCAGCGAGTGTTTTGGTGGTGCTGCTTTTTATTTGTTTGGTTTTTTGCTCCGTCACAAATTCATCTTCGAACTAGGAAAATTTAGTTCATTTAATGCTATTAAACCATTCCTATCACTCTTAACGGAATCACTGAATACCAAAATAATATCCTTTTCTTTCCAATGCCTCGATGGCAACATCCAAGACATTTTTATTTAAACAAATATGCACATCTCCCAGTTACTCCTTGGGCCGTGTGATATCTGTCCACTTGAATGCAAGTCACCGCCTGCAACAGTAGATCCCAAACCTCCTCCCACATGCTCAGAGCCCAAAGATACACAGCAGTAGCACAGTTATTTGTTAAGTCAACCACAATATACCTGTTAATTGCACTTGCTTCTTGAGATGAGAATTTGAATTTCTCAATAAAGAAAACCCTAAAGAAAAAAAGATTTAAAAAATTGCATACTTGTATGACATGAAAGAAAACTTAAGCTAGACAAAGACACAGCAACCTAGTTTACAGGAAACACTTAAATATACCTACATAGCTTTGACAAACATCTCATCGCAGATCTTCATTTATAATGCATTTAGGAGCTTATATCAGACTACAAATTTTTGTCTAAGGACTGTTCAAATTACACTTTGGGGAAAAGATCTAAAGTACATGTAACCCAATAACGGGACGTTAGGCAAGAGCATACTGTGAGAGCCCAGTGAGGATTTGTAGAATACACACACACGCAAAAAGAAGAGGTCTGCACTGCTGACTGAAAAGTCTCTCCACATCATCTCAGACTTTTCCATCTCACTCAACGTAAAACATGCATTAAGCTCAAGGAATCTGTTTCTAATTCCAAATTTATTCAAAACCCATCTGATCGAGTTATTACATCAAGTCATGTGGTTCAAAATGCTTCAAGCTTCAGCTTCGCATACACCAAAGTCAGCGCAGTAAGAGAATTTCAGTCCAAAGTTGTAACTACATTTAAGCCCCCACCTCGCAGTCGGGCCATAGCTTACGAGTACGGAAGGAATTCCACAGGACAGCTGTCCACAGCTTTCCACACCAAAACTCACACCATGCTTTAAATCTGTATCAAGTTTTAATCAGGAAACGGACCGTCCATTATGCTTTTGAGTTCTGACAGCTCAGCCCATGCCAAGCAATGGCCAAGCTTTCCACAAAGCTCAGCAGATAAGGAAACTATAAGGGCTGTTTTAACTGTTTAATAGCAAACAATGCCAACAGAAGAAACGACAAACCACAGCACAGACTTGCTGAGAGCCCAGAGGTTCTGCAGCCATCTGGGATTCTTAAACATTAGCCTGCACCTCTCCCTTTACAAGTAATAGTTAAAACCCTAGCCAAATTCAGGGGGAATAACTACGTAAGTGAGAGACACTTACTTTCCAAGTCCAATGAAAGGAAAAACTGCTGCATAGTAGCAGACACAGATGACAAATATAAGCCACAAGGACAAAGAGAAGTCCTTCACATCAGTTAGTTTAATGACTTCACCTGGAGTGGAGCAAGAGACAACCTTGTTTCAGTCAGCATAAGCACACCTGAAATCCATCCCCACTGAACAAACATCAAGGTGATCTCAAGTCACTACCAAAGTGTATATTCCTGCCCCTATCTACTCTCTTGTTTAAAGTTTACACAGTGGAAGTTGGTTAAGAATATACAAGTCCTAAATCAACAGTGCCAGAGTCCAAAACAAATTGTCTCTCCCACATTAAGCTGGATGTTCAAGTCCTCTAAAGCCTCCGAAAGTTTTATGCAGCAGAATTAAATACAAACCACTTATTTAAGGAAACATTTAATCAGCTAGCAAAATTCATGTCTGAAGCCTCATATTATATGCTCTTACTTAGATCTCAAATTTAGTTCATTTTCAATTGGTCTAAATTCTCCCACATGGAAAACTCAAAACATCACACATTGATGGAGAACAGCTGCATGGTTCTGCCCACCTATTAAAGAAAATAAGAGCAATTCCAACAAAAAGAGTATCAGAGGCAATGGCACAGATCAAGTTGGTATGAACTGGGAGGCCCCCTATATGCTTTACAAATAAAGCAGATGATACTGCATCTGCCTGGAAACTGGTGTTTAGAACTGTAAAACTTCCTGCTGATATAAAAATTAATTAAAAGTTAAGATTAACTGTGAAAAAGATACTAAGGAGCAGCCATTGAATTACCTACACAGCGCACAGAGTAACTGGAAGGGTCTGCTCCAGAATGAAGGAACAACACCCGAGGCAGGTTCAGCCCCACCACTCACCCGTTTTCCCTTGCTCTTTACAAAGGAGCTTCTGCGCCCTCTTGTCCAGATAAGCAAGGATTAATGCACAGGTCAGGGAGAAGAGACACGTTACGCCACCTGCAAGAAGGCAATGTGGCATGTTTAGTTGTTGACTCAAGTAGTAATCTGGCTTTTAAGCACAGCTAGCATAGCGTAACTTTACATATCTAGCACAAAGTAAGTCTAACACCAGCTTGTCTTATGTATAAGACTCAACAGCTGTACAACTCAAAGAACTAGGTGTAAATCCTGAAGCCTGCCACGAGAGACACCTGCCTTAAACTAAAATACAGATGTGTAGCTACATTTATTTTGTTTAAAACCGTACCACCCCTCCCACTCAGCACAGCCAAGCTCCTTAGCTCTGCCTTGTAATAACAGAAACAAAGCCTGGGCCAGGGACTTAATACCCACGGCTCTGCGGGAAATGAACACAGATCTGAAAGCAGTTGCAACTCCACTTTTACACATCAAACAACTACCCGCAAGCTTTGACGTGACACCTTTCAGAAATGTTTTCCAAGTCTGTCAGTTACTCAAAGCACGCAAAACGTTTCATCTCCATAAGAGACAAACTTGAATTCGGCAACCGCAAAAAAAAAAAAAAATCACACAGCATTTCAGACGGAGTAATCACACACTCTACAGATCAGCCACTGTTATAAACACCATTTGAATTGCTCTTCCTAGTCTCAAACATATTTGCTCTCCTTTCAAATTAGCAAGAAATCATTAACACGTATGCATGCTGTTCAAATTCAGACACCTAAAATAGCAGGTGACATCAATTCAAAATATTACTGACCTATCATGAGAGTTAACCCAAGAGTGCTGGGGCCAGTATACCCCAGAAGATCTCGAACTCTAGAGTATATCCATCCCATGATATTCATGTTCACTGTGCTCCCCTAGGCAGAACAGACTCGTGTGAAGAATAACGTATTTCACAGTTATACAGATTCAAAAGGAACATTAGACAGACTGCTTATTGAACGGTGTTTAAAACAAACAGGTAAGATGGTACACGGGCAACATAAACCCCCCCAGCAACAATGACAAGATCATTCCCTGCAGATTTGTCCAGTGTTTGTAATGAATTAACCATTGCAACAATAATATATCATCACAAACTGAGATTTTATACAACTCTAACAGTGTTTTCATGGAGACATTAGAAGCACCGTAAAAATCTACATCACACGCTGCTGTAGCTCATAAACCCAGTTGAATTTAGTAGCACATGGCAGAGCAAACAGGATTCCCACCTGACAGGCACCAGGAATAAGCACTTCCCCCCCTCCCCTCGAGAAGGAATCCATGGCTGCAATCCCAAGGCTAACCGCACACCGTTAACTACAGTTCAGCTGAGATGAGGCAACTGCTAATTAGCAACAGCCTGAACACCAACCCAGACCCAGCTGTGGACACCTAACCCTCCTTTCCCAAGGTAAACACCTGCAGTGGTCTAAGAGACCAGAGGCTGCCGAAGAGGACCCCTCTCAGGAGAGGCACCTCTCCACTCACAGCCTTGGGCAAACCCACCTCCAGCAGCAGTTTAAGTGGTCACCGCAAACGGAAACCGCACGCTGAGGCGCAGTCACACAGTTCCTACCAGAACTGGCAACAGGGACTAAACCATCTCGCCACAGCAGATAAGGAGGGCAGTTCTTAAAGCAGCCATCCCACCTCATTTATTGGAGCCCGCGTTTAGTCCCTGAGCCACAGGCTACGCTCAGTTCACCCAACATTTTATGATATGCCAAGAATCAGTAAGTTTGATGGAATGCAGCACTGTGACGGTCCCACCCAGTAATCTACGCTAAAAACACCACCAAGCTTCTTTAGAAGCTCGACAGGTTCTAAGAAACCTTATTAACCCATTTCCTCGTGTATCCTTTGTCTATTTAGCACAATGTTTTAACATTTGAAATTCAAATTTCATACCCATTTTTAACTAAAACCCCCTAGGGAGCACTAGAAATGCTATTTTTCACCTGTCTTCACGGCCAAGACAAGCTGCCCACCTTAAAGCCTAAGAATTTAAGCTACACAGTTTTCCACTTACAATTCTCGCCATGCTGAGTTGTAATCCAAACACCAGATTTAACTCCTTGCCTTTAAACCAACTGACCGCGTACGTGTTTTGTGCCACCGCTAAGGACTCGCCGCCTATTCTAAAAGAGAAGGCACAAAAGAAAACACGTTACTTGCAATGTGCAAAGCAAGAAGGAAGCAGCCCATCAGTGGCTGGCAATACCAAGATGACCGTATTTCAGAGAAATCTGTCTATGTACAGGTAGATATAATGCATATATGTAAGGCAATAGAAGTTCTTAAATACAATTCAAAACAGAATTGCCATGTTTTAAGACTAATTAAGAGTACTAGATATTTTAAGTAGTCTAGTAGCAATTATAATTGCCTTTGGGCATTTACAGAAATTAAAATCAATGGGGAGCAGCTTCTCATTTCTCTTCTGCGTTAAAGAACCAGGTAACATACAGAACCTGACACAAATGAAACCAAAATCAAGCTCAATCATCCTCCCTGTGATAAAACACAGTTTTATCAGCTCTACTGCATGTCTTTATTTGGGTAATTTCATAATTCCTGACTTCAGTAAGACCTGGAAAGTCCTGTTTTTTGTTTTCTAACTTCAAGTCAGACTGGGAATATGACTGAAGATCTTGCACGCCTCAACTTTGTAGATGCCTCAACATCCAGCAATTTTGTCTCCGAGTGTAAACATGGTAACAGTTTTCTAGGGCCCAGAAAGACAGCCCTTACCGCAGAAAGCACACACTATACTCTCCTGGACTTACCCAAATATGAACCTGCCCATGTCCATCAGCCAGAAAGTATTAAGTAGCACTCCCAAAGCAAAAATCACCTGCAACAGAAACGTTTAAGGAAAAGTTGTAATTTTCTATTTGAAGTATGGAGCGAACTAGAACTCCCTTAAAAGAGAAACCAAAGTGCTTTTCCCTTCCCAGACCTGCAGAAGTACTTCACACCCACTTCCCACTCCTTCCTTTTTGCCTTTGCCCCCTCTGCCTTATCCATCATCCTGCTGCACCATATCCAGCCTGGCCCACCCTGAATCCGCACTCAGAAAACACCCCTAGAGGCTCAAGCCATGCCTCACTTTTATCATCATATTCAACCCAAATACTCCTATGTAGCCGTTTCACATCAAACAGATAAACCCTTTGGTTTCTTCACATTCTTATTTTGCTCATCTTTCAAGGCCCTCAGTTCCCAGTTACTCCACATGCTCCCAACTACCCCCATAAAATTCATGGTTCTCCCATTTCAGGTCTCTTCACCTGCCTATTCCCATCTGAAACCCACACTGCTATGCACGAAGCCATTTGGGCTTTTTCCCCACCCCTAGTAGGGAAGTTTCAGATGTGTATCATCCTTCACCCTCTTGTTTGCACTTACCTGTCCAACACAAACGAAGATACTAAATATTATAGTGCCTAACCTGCAAGAAAAATAACATCACTTAATGCATAGCTACACTTCTTTTTTTTCTATAAAACACTATACCAGACATGCAGCAAGAAAACAAGGGGAGGCTGATGCGCAGTAAAAGGTTTCCCTAATAAATGCAACAGCTGGACAGCTTCCTTAAAAGAAGGTAGTACAGGCCAGCATTTTTGGATGCCACTTTGGAAGCTCGTTATACCAGTGGAATACCATCATTATACCATGTGAACAAGAATTGAAAAAGACTATTATAATTCAAAAAACCTTTGTATTATAAAGAGTGTAGTTCACATGCACTTGCAGTCTACCTTCCGCTGAACACAGGTGCCACCGACATCACGCTTACCGTATTCCAAACACTCTGTCTATCAGAAAACCGCCAAAGAAGCAGAGAACCACATTGGGCCAGGAGTACCAGGCGTAGAGCGCCATGAACTGAGCTGTGTTCACCTTCATATCCTACAGAAAGAAGACGGGGAATTAAAAAAAAAGGTAATTACAGGGACGCAGAATAACTATCCCAGTAGAAACTGGGACACTCGCTGCCCTGGCTCGCACCTCCCTGCTCTCCGTGTCGGCCTTCCCGCCCCCGGCGGCCACTCACCCGCTGAACCTGCGTCTGGAGCGCCGCCGGGTTGTCGTAGCAGAAGTAGCTGCCTGCAAGGAGAAGGGGAGGCCTGAGCGCTCGGCCCCGGCACCCCCCAGGCCCCGCGGCACCCCCCAGGCCCCGGGGCACCCCCCCACCCCAGGCCCAGGCCCCGGCACCCACCGAAGCCGAGGAAGCACATGAGCGCGAGGACAAGGAGGCGGTGCGGCAGGCGCCGCGGATCGCAGACGGCGGGCAGGGCACGGGGGGGGCCTGGAAAACCACCGCCGCCACCACCGCCGCCTCCATCATCGCCGCCGCCGGCAGGGCCCAGCAGCGCCCGCTCCTCCTCCGCCATCGCTGTTGCCGCCGTCACGTGAGCGGGCGTCACGTGAGCGGGCGGTGCGTCAGGCGGGCGGGCGCGGCCCACAATGCACCGCGGCTGGTTGCCATGGCGGCGGGGCTGAGGGAGGAGGAGGAGACCGGTTCGGCGCGAAGCTGCTGAGGCTCCCGAGTTACCGGGGAAGCGCTGAGTTCCTGGAAACCCCCGGAAAGGTGCCCCCCGCCTGCGCTCCTGGTCAGGCGAGGCCACTGGCCAGAGGAAGCGTGCCCGGCGTCGGGCAGTGAGGAGACGCTGTGGTGGGGTGTTAGTAATAATAATAAAATATTTAATATAATATTATTGACATTAAAATATTGTTATAATAATAATAAGCACAGGGTGTTCTTGCTAGCACCTACAGCCCCTTTCCTCTTTAGAGACAATGCAAAGGCCGGCCCATCCTCCGGGGCGAGGGAGCTCTGTGGAGGAAGGAGGAAGGGTGCCAGGTGCCTCCCTTGCCCCCGCTTGATTTAAAAGGTTGAAACGCGGGCGGGTGCCTTTGTTCATCCCACAGGGTGGTTTGTCCCCTCCGCCTGCCCCCTGCCCGGTGCTTCAGGGGCCAAGGAGCCACCCCAGCCAGTGCCGCGGCTCCCAGCGGGCCCTGCCACCTCCACGGCTTCGCCAGCCTTTCTCCGGGCAGGGCTGGGCTTTGTTGTTTTATATTGGTGTTTTGCTTGAGGCATTCGAGAGGAATAAACCTCTCGTAAGCAAAGTAAAAAAAAAAATAATAAAAATCTTAAAGGTGTAGACTGCAATAAGCCCTACAATAACCATCCAGGGAAATGCTAAAGCTGCTAAAATTGCTTCGTTATGCTCCCTTCAGCTATTAAAGTCACTTCACTTGAGCTGTTTGGTCCAAAAAGGTCTTCCTGTTTTAGACAAACCCTTGGTAAAGCTCCTTATCCACTGTAAAAAGGTCCAGCCTTTTGTCAAATTTCATCCTCATACACCAAAGAGGACCTGAGTCCTGTGTGCACATCATCAAGGGGCAGATGGTGCTTTTTCATTAAAATACGCTCTCAACGAGAGCAGAAATACTTGTTATTTAAGCCAAAGAGTTTATTTACCTTTTCCGGATGATGGAAAGGAAAGTGTTGCATTGTACCTGACACGCTGTGAACCGAGAGCTTCACTTTCCACCTATTCTGCCATTAATTTGGTCGTTAAACGTTCAAGAAAATCAAAGTAAGTTTTCAAAACATGCTGGTACCGCATGCTTGTAGTGCATCTGCTGCAGACTACTGTTGGGTGTAAAATGCTTACTTTTCACTCAATATGTGTCTTTTAACAGATCTGTCAAAAGAGAACCATGTTATGAAATTACGGGGTCACGTTTTCAACTGCCCTAGACTAGTCTAGCATGCTTGGAAGCAGAGCAGCTCTTCCGCTTTGCTATACTTAAATATACTTAAATATACTTAAAAACATGGTTTCAAACTGCAAGGCTTCGTGGCAAAAGCACCCGTGCAACAAACTGGAGGGTTTCATCGCCGCTTGAGGGAGCTCAAAGGAAGCGTGTGGCCATGCAGATCACCTTCAGCTTCACAGGGGGCGTAATTAAAGGAAGCGAGTTTACACACACAGATAAAAGGAGTGACTTTGGAAAGCACAGTTATATCCAGCAGAAGCCTGTGTAGGTAAATGTAGTCTTTTTCCTAACTGAACAGCCCAATTTTTTCCAGGAGATCATTGTCGTACCACCCAGCTGTAGGTCTCTGATGCACAGAAAAGGGGTTTTGTCCCTGCACACGCTCTGTTTTCCCTCCAGGACACAAATATGGCTGTTGCAAAAGGCCAGAGTCCCCCAGCTACCCTCTCACCATCATCCTCAGAAAGACAGCGCTGAGGAACCTCAGGACACAGCTGGATCCATGGTTGGCGAGGGCGAAGGGAGCCCCAGCCCACTCCGATCATAAAATACAGGGCCACTCAGCAGAACTGACTTCTCCGTGGCTCACAGCTGCTTCCCCAAGACCCCCCTGCTCTGTTTCGAGCCTAAACTTAACCACAGGAATTCCCGAGGCTTCATGTTGTGGTTCAAGGAAGAAAACCCTCACCCACAGGAGATGAGCTGCACAGCCTGCTCCATAAAATGACAGGTGCCAATTCCAGGCTGCTGTACCCAGCAAAGTCCAACTTAACGGATCGGTGGAGTGCCAGGACATTATCAGCAAAAAGATGTCCCTGTAACTAGCTTTAAATATTGGTTCAGAGGGCACTGGTAAACATAGAGAAGTGGTAGTTAAAGCTGAAGGAGAGGTAACCGGCACACACTCAGAGCTGCCATTTTAATGCTTTATCATTGCCTTAAGCAGTAATCTTTTGATTTTATTCTTTAAACTACAATACTGTCCTGGTGTGAGCGACACAGGGCTAATTTCTTTCCTAATGCTTGGGAAAGTTGTATTTGTGTAAGACTCTGGTGTCTGAATTAGTGAAGATATTTACTGCACAGCCAGCCATGGTGTGGGGGGTTCAAGGTCTGGGTGTTTCCGAGCTGGCCAGGTGCAGGGATGAAGAGGAGCGAGACTCGGGCACTTGACCCAGGCTGCCAACAGGATTGTTTCATACCATGAATGGCACATTCCATAGAAATCAGAAAGTCTGCTGCGAGGTAGGGGTTTTTTCCCCCTTGCTCACGCTCTCCCTTGATGGCTCCCCCTTGATGGCAGCGATCCAGGGGACTTCTTGCCCCGGTGCCGGATCCCTGAGCCCTTCCCTTCTTCCTGAAGCTGTAGCGCTCGCAGTGTCCCACATTTACTGTCCACTGCTGGGAGCACACGGCTTCCTACTGGTATAGTTGGCTGAGTATAATCCTTGTACGGTATATATGGGTATCGGGATCAGTATGGGTTCCTTTGTGTTAGTACTGTTAATTATCCAGTTCTATCCTATTAAATCTGTTTATCTTTCAACCCCTGGGTTTTCTTGTTTCCTTCCCGATTTCACCTTCCTGGGTGGGGAGGGGTCATCGGGTGAGAGAAAAATTGTCTAAGCGACGATAAATTGTTATGGGTTTTCTCAAACCATAACAAATACTTATATCAATTTCAATCTCATGTGTAACTCATGGACAGTGACATGATGCCAGCACTTTGACAAAAGGATCCCGCAGAAAGTGTCTCATGCAGCTTTCAATCAGTTTTATCAGTGAGGATATTTAAAAGAAGGTCTCAAAAAGGCTTTCTAGCCCCATAATCAAAGTAATAGCCAAACCCCCATATTAAAACCGCAATTCGTGATGTAGGATGATAATATCATGGCCAGACTCAGCCATGTGTGCCAACGGGCGGGATGGAAGTGAACAGCTTTCAGAGGCTCTGAGGATATCCTCGCCAAAGCTCTTGTTTGGTTGGCTTCAATTAATCAACTAACGAGCACAAAAAAATCCTGCAATCTTTCAAGCTGATTTGTGGATCAGGATTTCAGCCTGGGTACTTTTGTTGCTGTGTTTTCCACACTTAAAGACCAAAGAAATGCACGCTGCAAAGGTATTTTTGCGAGCTTCTGGCCACCATGGCAGATTGTCTCTGCCAAGCACAATGACAAAGGATTCCTGGAAAAATAAATACTCAGCAAAGAATATCATCTTGACTGTCTGCAAACTTAGCAGTAGGATTTTAAGCACAGTTTTCCCATCTTCTTGTCCCATTTTAGTTTATGTAAATCTCTCTAGCATTACAGTCCAGATCTTTCTTACTGTAAGAAATTCAATGTGCCACTGTTGCATCGGTATGTAACAATCATAAAAAGACAGTATCTCCCTCCTTTTCCTGTAAAAGTAGTGAGACAGGGCTAGTTCAGCACATACCACCTCAAAGGCTGAATATGGTTTAATAATCTCTCTCTAATTTTATTATTTATACTAAATATGCTATATGCTATATAATATACTATACTTATACTATACTACTATATTATTATTTATGCTAAAGAGTCCTGGATTTGTCTATTCTATTTAAGTCGTTACCCCAATGAGTTGTGTTACCCTGAAAACTTCAAGTTCATGATTTCATAACGTGTCTTGCTTTTTCTTGCCCCCTCTTCTGCCGGCTCTTGGGAGGCCAGAGATCTGTCTGAATTCATTTATTCTATGATTTCCTAAGAAATAAATGCAAGACTGTTAATGTCAACGAAGCCTTGTCATTCGTCCCTTATAATATCAATTACATTATTGCCGCTCTCCCACTCTATTACTATCATACAAAAATACATGAAGTTGGAAGGATTCAGCCATTTGAAAAGCTACCTAAATAATTTAAAAACTATTACTTTATGTTACTCTTGAGCAGGTTCTGCTGAGTATAATTAATTCAATGCCAAAATGGTAAATGTGACGGTGGGAGGGTTCTTGACACAGAGCACAGCCGTGGCAGGTTCCAGCGCAACAAAGGGTTTCTGTGCTTTCATTCATCCTTGAGGGAGTTTTCATAAACCTGAAACACATGCAATTTTATTATATTCATTTTCAAAGGTGTCAGTGGGTTTTTCATGTTATTTCCATGGCTGAGTGCTTAAATATTTCCTATTATTACAAGACTGGATTTGTACTTTATCTTGTTTGTTATAACATAAGACCCTTTATCGTAGAGGAAGAAATTACATCATGCATCCGGAATATTTAACAGGAGAAAAACAATATTTTTCCATTTGCCATTTCAAAATATTTGCCGTGCCATCCCTTTCTTCCCAGTCACTTCCGTCTTCACCTTGGATATGACCTTGGTGCGCCTGAAGCTGAAGGGCTGTAATGTGCAGTGTGAGTCAGGCGTAAGATGATTCTCAAATGCATTGCAGGTGAGTGTTTATGTCACAAATAAATACAGTAGATTGCTCTTAAACTCTTACTTTAGAATGTTTATTACAGATGCAATTTCTGTCTTAACATAAATCAAAGTGCTTAAAGTGCCATATGATACCAAATGCTTAGTTTAACAGCATAAAATGGAGCAAAAACTGTATACAGTGCTTTATAGGTGCTATAAAATTCTTGTGCTTGTGGCCTCACCTTTTTGCATTGCCCAGATCAATCAAGTCCACTGAAAACCCTGGATAGTAAATACTCACGTGAAGCAACGATTAGCTTTCAGAGTTTAGTTCTTCTAAGTTATTTCCGTCTTCAGCGAAGACACTTCAAAATATGAAAAAATTGCAAAGAAGCAGGAACTGCATTTAACATGATTAAATTTACTTCACCATCATTAGACTATTATGTGTTCTCTGAAAGAAAAATCTTGTGCTTTGCCTCCAACATGCGTTAGCGGCCTGTTATGAAAGACCTGTCGTACACAGGCGTACAGACATTTTTTGTAATCACTTCATGTGGTAAGGAATGTGTTATTACAAACCTCTCCGTGTCCCGTACTCTTCCTGTCTCACCCAAATATTATTGGACTTGTGGACATAATCTCCATAAGACACGTCTAATTTCTGTAAACAGTTGGAAAAAGGCTGAGGAAGCACTTTTGCACCATAAATCTATCTGAGACCAAAGATCTTGGCCCAAGGAACCTCCTGAGGTTCAAAAGGATACTCTGCCAAAGCAAACACCTCCTCCCCTCTCAGCTGAGTCAGACAACAGACCATGGCGCTGAGCCTTGAAGGTTTATTGCTCCTTTTTCTACGTACACTCATCAAGAAAGCTTGCTCCTGGGGGTTTCCCAGAATTCCTTAAATCCCCTAGCTGTTCCCTAAGGCAAGTGGGTACCAGGGTGCATCTGGAACAGCCAAATCTGCTCAGGTAATGTATAAAAAAATACCTGCAGTGAGGGGGTGCGAGCATCATTAATGATGTGTAGCTTCCCAGCCAAGCCAGTTCTTTCAGGAGGCTTTTTTTCAGTATTACTACCTGAGTACTTTGACCTTGCAGGTTGTAAAAAAAAAAAAAGCCAGAGTCAGAGCAGACTGCTAAAATACCTGCTAATTAACGATATTTAACTTCCCGTGAACAGGCCATCCTTTGAAGTAACGCGACACAGGAGACCTCTAAGTCTTTCCTTTCTGGACCGCTTTGCCCTCGGTGCCGGCTTTCGATGCCTGGAGAGGTGTTTGCAGTTCTTGCCAGCGCTGGCCCTTCGTGCAGAGGTGGGTGCTCGGTGCCTGTGCCCCCGCGGGCGCTGCGGGGCCACAGCAGAGCAGAGCGAGGGGTGCTGACCCAGGGGCAGGCAGAAACGCAGGCAGGTGCCGGTGCCTGCACACACATGGGCCACAGCATTGCTGAGCGCTGTATCGTGCGGCAGCCACGGCACACGTCTGTAATCACTTCTCCTCTGTCACCTTTCCTCAGAAGCCACCACTTCTGCGTAGTTTTTCTGCTGCTTTTCACGGGCTCATCCGCACAGGTGTAATGTTGAGGCCAGCCCGTTTCCCAGCTGCTGGGTCTGGTTACTTCATTGCATCGTTCCGAGATGGCTTCCCGCTTCCTCTGTGCATCCCTGTGGAGACAGGAGTGAGCAGAGCTGTGTCATCTCAAGCACCCTGCAGGAGGGCACTGCGTGTGTACTCCAGAGCTTAATTCAGCTCGCTCATCTCGTTGCTTTCCTAAGTGTAATCGGGAGAAGATCAAAGTGGTTTTGACTTTGGAAACAGCTATTTTGTATAACGAGCCTTCTAAGGGAAATAAAGTTTATCAGAGGCTGCTTAACATACACATATGAGTCTAGAGCCAAATAATCATAGAATGATAGAATCACTGAATGGTTCGGGTTGGAAGGGACCTTAAAGCCCCCCCAGTGCCACCCCCTGCCCTGGGCAGGGACACCTCCCACCGCACCAGGCTGCTCCAAGCCCCGTCCAACCTGGCCTTGAACCTCCAGGGATGGGGCAGCCACAGCTGCTCTGGGCAACCCCAGCCAGGGGCTCACCACCCTCACAGCCAGCAATTTCTTCCCAATATCCCATCCAAATCTCCCCTCTTTCAGTTGGAAGCCATCACCCCTCGTCCTGTCACTACATGCCCTTGCAAAAAGTCACCCTCCAGATTTCTTGTAGGTCCCTTTCAGATACTAGAAGGCTGCTCTAAGGTCTCCCCGGAGCCTTCTCTTCCCCAGGCTGATCAGCCCCAGCTCTCCCAGCCTGTCCTCCCAGCATTTCCATGGCCTCCTCCAGCCGTGCTCTAACAGGTCCATGTCCTTCTTGTACTGGGACCCCTAGAGCTGGAGCCAGTATTCCAGGATGCGGGGGGGTTCTGGGCTGCCAGCGCACGGTGCCGGCTCGTGTCCAGCTTCTCATCCCCCAACACCCCCAGTCCCTCTCCTGGGGGCTGCCCTCCAGCCATTCTCCCCCCAGCCGGGAGTTGTGCTTGGGATTGCCCTGACCCACGTGCAGGACCTTGCCCTTGGCCTTGTTGAACTCCATGAGGTTGGCACGGGCCACCTCTCCAGGCTGTCCAGGTCCCTCTGGATGGCATCCCTGCCCTGGAGCTGTGTTGACCGCTCCACACAGCTTGGTGTCGTGGGGAAACTTGCTGAGGGTGCGCTCAGTCCCAACATCCATGTCACCAACAAAGATGTTAATAAATAATAAAGTGTCCAAAATGACCGAAGTGTTTACTGGATCCTCCGTCAGTGAAAATATGCATTCTCATAACACTTACATGTTTTTAAAAGCCTACTGTTTCTTTGAGTGGAATGGATATGAAGTATTTTATAACCAAGCCCAGCAATTTCGGAAGGAAGCTTGGATTTTGAATAAAATGCTCAACGGCTGGTGCGACACACTGCCACCGCTTGCTGGCCCAGCAGCCCTGGGAATGAAGGAAGTTCACACCCTTGACAAGGACTTTGTTTCGCTCCCTCTGGCTGAAGACCAAGTGGAAGCGGTGCAAAGGCGCTCTCTGTCACCAGGGCTAGACTTCTCATTCTTTTGAAATGAAAGCATATAGAAACGCCAAAAGGGATGGGAGAAAGAAATTCTTTCCCACTGACTCCATTGCAGGCCTTGCATTATGCCCTTAATAGCCCTGTATAAGGTGCATAGTTCACCACGCAGTTATCATTCTGTTCTTAAATTGATGTATATTACTAGCAGCCAGGAATTTGGCTAGCGGGCTGTCGTATTTTCTAAGCACCCAACAAGAACCCCCCATTTCCAACTGTAGCATAAAGCCTTATGGCACCCCCACCTAGCTCTGTGTTTATCTCCCTGTTACTTGTATCCCGAAAGCAGATCTCCCATCAAACTCCTTTTTCTCTTCCTCCAAGGCTGAATATTTTATGCACATCGAGCAGTTCCTCATCAGCCATTTCCTCTGCCCTCAAGTTACTGAGCTTTTCTGTGGAGGTTCCAAGACATGGGTAAGGTGGGTTGTTTTTCTTTCCTTCTCTCTCCAGGCTGCAGCCCAGAGTTGAGCAGAACTTTCCAAGCAAACAGCTTTTTTCAGTGGCACCATTGTTCCCCGAACTTTGTGGTTAATTCCTTTGCTGATACACCTGCTCACTCCTTCCCTTGCAGTTGAATCCTCTCCCCCTTGTGCGATTTCGCCTCTCACCGTCTCTCCTAGGCCCTAGATCTGAGGAACTGCTTTCCACTTTTCACCTGTAAGCGTATTTGTTTGACACATCTCTTCCACTGCGCAACCTTCGACTTGAGCTCCTCTTTATCTAGGTACAACCTGCTGCAGAGCACAAGCTCTTTCCTGACAACACCCTGATAACTATTGCCCCGCTTTACACACACTCTTATCCAGCAATTGTTATTCCAGGAGACACCCTGCCATCAATTTCTAGCTTCCTGATTTATGGTCACTTCCCCTTTGCTCCAATGCTCCAGCATTTTCATGAATTCTTATTCCAGCTGCAACCCTTTTGGCAGGTGGCACAGCATAAGTAGGTATTTCATGCACTGCAGGAATTCTCAAAATTCACTGATCTTGCATGATTGTCCACAACGAGCAGCAAAGAATTGAGACAAGCCTGATGTAGTTTCACCTATTAGTTTCTTAGAAAAAGAAATATCCTTACCTGTATTTCACATCTGTATGTTAAATATTTTCGCTGGATTGACACCTTTCAAAACAAACCCAAGAAAGATGAAATCAGTATCATTCCAATAATTCTGAGTCATCTCCACATATCCAGCTTTATCTCTGACACTATGAGGCTTTGCTCCGTTTCATGACTCCAAGAAGGTGATACCATGGGAAAAAAAACATCACAAAAAGCTTTCATTTAGAAGAAAATAGACATTAAAAAAGCCAAAAAAAATTTAAAAAGCATAATTCTTCCCTCATTGGCAAAGAATTGGAAACTAGCAGTTTATCTACCTGGAGAGGGGACAAAAAAATTTCCTAAACTGATAATCCAAAAGAAAATGAGGACAAGATATTCTGCCTAAGCATTTGTTAAAGCAAGGGGCTGGAGAGGGGGATGAAATGCAGAGCTTTCTTTTTCACTTTTCTTCAAAGAGTGAATGAAAAATTATTCTGCACAGCAAGAAAATCACTTGTAATATAATTCAGAAAATATATTGTTGCCTTTAGAAGCATCTTGCTCAACACTTGATTTCACATTTTCATTCCTTAGAGATTACAACTCTTTGCATTTTTATATCTCGGGAGTTCACCGCCTTGTGGTCTTGAAGTACAAACAACTTCATAAATATTATTCATAGCATTAGAAAAAAAAAATCAAGTAGGTTCATGTTCTTCTACATAAATGACAAATGAATAAATACAAGTTATATGGGTGACTAACTGAAATACTACACTAACGTTTCCTGGTGCTGTAGGCATAGCATGATTGCTCTACCCGGAGGTCATCAATACTGAGCAAATGCGTGTTAATGCTAACATTATCCCCAGGCCAGAGTTTCAATGAAGGGTCATTCTGGCTTTGTTAGCGTGGAAAATTCTACCTTATGGTAAGACATTTTGTTTCTTTGACAGGACTCACCTTCTTTCTGCAGCGTAGGCACAGGCACAGAGGCTGATTTAGTGGCGTGCGTGCATCCTTTCACTGTATACACCATACCTTTTTGTATGTATAGCATATATTGTTAGGTGTATGTCCGTAGATGTATGTAGAATGTGTGTATTGCATATATTTCTGTCTGCAATTTTTAAATACTCTCGTTCTACATTGGAGATGTGAGTTCGTATGCGTGAGTGCCTGGAGAAGCAAATGCCATAGGCCCAAGGGCCCTGTTCCCTGCTGGCGGAAGGACACAGTCCCTTCCTTCCACCCTCCCGTATGGCCAGAGCCAGGGAACTGCCCGGCACCCGGAGCCAGGGAACTGCCCAGGCTCCATCCGGGGTCGGGGCTGGCAGAGAGGGCACAGGCTCTTGGCCCCGCTGGCAGGTGAGGTGTCCTTCCTTGGGTCCTGCAGGTAGAAAAAAATGGAGCTCGGCGTGTCACCCGTTTAGGACCGCAGCAGCAAAACACGCCTGTTCCTGGGCTCTGGGTGGTTCCTTTCGGAAAAGAGAAAGAGAACAAAGCCTTCTTTGAAACTAAAGTTATTTGAGTGTAAGCAAATCGGTGAAGCAAAAGTTCTGAGGTGGTTCTTATTGGAAATTACGCTATGCTTGTATAACCTCTCCCTTACAACTTGTTTCATTTACATATTAAGTTCTTCTGTTTAGACAAATCCCAAACTACACCCGCTTCTTAACACTAACAGTAGCACAGCACAACAAGAAACCGATCCCAGGGACACGGGAAGGCTGCAAACTTACCTCTGCCTGCTTCTGTCGGGAATGAAATTCCCAATAAAGTTAATATATAAATTACTGTAACGGGACATACAAACATGATGTCATTTGGATGAGGAAGGCAAAGCACACTACGCTGGACTGCTTTGGCCATCTCCTGCGGACTCTTGTGATGACACACTGTTCGGACGAGCAGGGAGCCTTCCCAAGCCGTTTGCTGCCTTCAAACGGAGCCCAGGACCGCAGAGAAAGCTGCCCTTCAGCAAAGAGTTCACGCCATGCCCTCGCCTCTATGGGAAGCTTCTTCGCGTTCCTCTTTGCCCCTTGAACATTCCCAGTGTTCCCCTTGTCCTGGGAGGGATGGCTTGGAAAGGTGCTGGCTTCACCTATCCTGAGCTGCTGGAATTCCCTCCGTCTCAGGTGCTCTGTGTGTAAATGACTGCATGTTCCCTGCGGAACAGCTTCAGCTTCCTTTCCTGCTCTGCCCATACGCTGCGCATGCTGCACAGAGCTTGGGTGAACACCAGCTCCTTGTTCAGGGGGACACATCCAGTGCTTTCCTCACACAGGTCTAGCCCAGGGTCTGCTTGGTAACCACTAGATGAAGCCTTAGTTTAGAAGAAATTGAAGAGAAAAAAATACAAAGTTTTCTTTTCTCCTTTTCTTCTTTTCCGCCTTTCTTCTTTTCTCCTTTTCTCCTTTTCTGTTATCTGGAAAGCAAATGCAAAATTTTTTTCTGGAAACTTGAGCAGTCAGTTCATGTGACATATCTACAATGAGATCCACAACCACAAAGCATTCAAATATAATACAACAAGGCAGCAAACTGCTGTGACGCTTTTATTTCAAATATCTAACATCTAACAACAAATGCCAAGCGTACTGCTTTGTAAAATTATAGAGAGAGTCAAACGGAAAGAGAAAACTGAACTCAGGAAAGGGAACACATAAAAACCCTGCTTTTGAGAATGATGCCAAATAGTAACATCCCATCCTGGCCCCCACACAAGATCTGGAGTGTTTGCTTCCCTTGGCAAACTGTATAAAATCACACTTCTTCCAGCTTATAGTTACACTCTAAACAATAAGGCCTTTGGGGCAGACTTAGGCTCCGAGATCTCCAATTAAATGCCCTGCTATCCAATTTACATATAACCCGTTGGTGAACAAGAATGGACTCTTAACTTCTTTGGGGAATGAGTCCCTTGGAGTTTTTCCAAGCACTGGTAACGACTCTGTTATTTTGGATGGCTTTTCTGTGCTGCATGGAAGCGTTTACATCACTACAAAAAGAGAAGAAACAAACAATTAGTGCTTTTATAACATCTTAAAATCTGATTATTCCAGGGAATTAGAGAGCCAGTAGATTCCCTGGAGCTGAGAGGGGTGGCTCAAGGCACGCAGGTCTAAACCCTGCTGTGGGACATGCTGTGGAGGAGGGGTGGCACGAGCAAGTGCCACCTGTCCACGCTTCCTTCTCCTCCTGCAGCCAAGCTGCAGACACAGGGCTACCCTCACAAAGGAGACAGGATTATAGGGGCTTTTTTTAATAAAAGGGAACATTCGGGAATGACATTTTAAATGTCATTAAATTTCATAAGAGGTGGCATTGTCCTTGGTCATTCCTCAGCCCAGAGTAACGTGTATACACTTCCCAAAGATTACATAGTTCTCCAATAATTTAGTCCTGGATCCTGAAAGGCACCTCAGTGTGACTGAGGATCTAGGCTTGCACGTCTGAATAAGATTTAGATGTTTTCCTGTTTAGATTTAGATGATTTAGTGAACAAACATCACAATGATTCACACCGAGCGAAAACATAGCTTTGATAGTCAGGTGTTAGAAATCTGCACTGCTTAGGAGTCAAAAATCTCATTTTCCAAAGTCAGTTCCCATGTACCAAAGTTACACTGCAAACTAATCATAATTCTTCACCTTTGTATAAATTTTTGCCTTTGTAGATGTAGAATCTACATTTTGAAGTTTTCTCTTCCTTTAAAGGCTGCCTGTTACTATGCTCAGCTCTGCTTTTCTTGCTGAGCATCGAGCAAATTCCTCTCGGTATATTAATATGCTCAAACAGATCCGTTATGGTTATTAAAACCATTACACACACCAAAATATTTTGACTGACAAAGCCAAAAACATTTCCAGCATCCTGAGATCCCTATCTGCTCTAAGCCTTGCAAAGAACTGGCCCAAAATAAAATGACGTCAGTGGTTGTTACCGCTACCAGATTGGTTATTTGGGAATTACTAGGAAGCGCATCAGCCCATGCAGGGCTGCGGCACCAGAAACCCCCGGGGTGAGGGACAGGATGGAGTAGAGATCCCCAGGCAGCAGCGAGACGTGCGTGACACCCTGCACTTGTGTGCAGCCTGTGACCATTACTTACTTGCTGCTGCCAATGACTTTGCTCCACAGAAAAAGAAGGCAGAGCCAGGAACCCTGCGCTGCACAATATCCCTGCGAGAACGAGTCAGCAAAAGAGGCTTTAGCAGAAAACGCAGCCTCCAGGTTTAGGCTTCCATGCTTTCCAGACTCTGCTTTTCCATAAGTGTAAATAACAGCAAAAACAAAACACCTCAAGAAAAGCTTTCACTCAAGAGCAACTCTCTATAGGGATCTTCCATAAAGGACTCTCCTGCATCCATCCCTATCCGTCCCAACATCATTTCAGCTTCTAGTCCCGTTTTTCCTAGCCCTGGCTCCCATTTTACTGCACTTTCTGCTCAACAAGCAAGACTGGAACTTTTTATAAATTTCTTATAACGGCACCTGAAAGAGCAATGCGGCTCTCGGCACATTCCCAGCCTTTATTCCCTGGGAAGATTTCCCACAGGCAGCCTCACACCCTGTGACCCCCATAGGAAAAGTAATTTTCCTACAAAACCGAAGAGCTGGGATTTTCAGGGAGGTAATGTCTTGGATGTTACACCCAGGAGACAGCATTTCGATAGCCAGCCCTGGCCCCGGCACAGCCATGGAAGGTGTCCAGCAGCGGCGTGTAGCCCAGCAACCTGCCCCAAACACCCAGGGCTTCCAGGAAATGGAAAAGAAACGCAGGGATTTTAAACAACCCTTTCACGGGTCCCATGTGACTGGGAAGAACTGGTGTGTGAATCACTGCTCACAACACATGTCTTCAAGGAAGTCAGAAAAATAAACGAGCTCCAAATGTCATAACTGGTTCCCTGGGGGGCGAGGGGGACCCTTTGCTGAGCCTACAACCCTGGTTCCGTAAGAAAAGAAACCGCGTCCGGCAGTAAATGGTCTTGCTGACTCAGCAGGATGTGTTGAATCTGTAAGAATACCTTGTGCTGTTGCAATGCTTTTCTCATTTACGCGTGCAGCGGGTACTCAGCAAATAGATTTAGCAACCAGGCATTGTTAAACTACGATATGCTCCTCCTCCAAGATTTCTTTTGTACATTTACTAGTGATACCTGCCACGGCAATCCTGCAGTTTCTCTGACTTAGCGCTAAGTGTTGGCCCTGAAGTGACAGTTTACTGTCGATGCCGTTACCTCCACATGAGCCTTGGAGTCCAACAACAGCTCATCAAAAGTCCAGCTCCCAAACAACAACTCACTCCTTGGGCTTGTCGGCTGCTCCTGCGCTCCCACCCGAGGGGCTGCTGGTTGTTCTCTTCACCCGCCAGCTAAGGGATAAGCAAGAAAACACAGGGGTAAAATCGAGGAGTTAATGTCTGCGCTTCCTTTTCTGACCAACAACTGCAAAGCTGCTCCAGACCCTGAACACACACTGGCTTCATAAACAGGTCGTCTTTGTTTTAGCCTGAGAAAAGTCTACCGCAGCCTACTTCAGAAAAATGCAAAAACATCCAACGTCTTTTTCAATTCTGTGTCTTTATTTCATTTGCGAGATGAATCAGGAAAACCTAAATTGCTTAAAGTGTCAGCAAGACTGGCCTGAACAAGACTGTCCTAAACTCATGCTCCCTCTTTACTTTGCTGGCAGATGGAAACACGGCAAAAATAACGGAAGGGAAAAAAATTCATTTTCCTAACACTTCACAAAACTACTGGAAATCACCACACGCTAATATTCAGGATGGATTATAAATATCGCAATAGATTAGATCGCACCTTTGCTTTTATATGTAAAATTTTGTTCCCTTCTCAAGCTTTTAGAAAAGAACTTTGTCACACTAAATCCTCACAGCAGAAACCTCATGAACAAGAGAGGGAGGAATTGTATTGGCAGGTATAATTGTACGGTGTCTAATAAAGAATTTAAACACATATAGCTACCTACAGACTTGACAGTATCTGTAGTATCTGGTATATACATATGTCTACAAATATGCACAAACACGTATGCAGCCCACACCAAAGCCACACAAACTGTGGGCCAAGATCAGGTGCAGTATCATAAGTTAAAGGTTTTGTCACTTTTACTCTGACAAACCCAAGCTTTTTCCTGTGATAAACAATAAACTTTATTCTCAGGAGAGTCAATCAGTGAGAGATGGGCTGTGTGACTTCCCCAGGTCCATTCCCATCCCACCATCAGTGATGTTTGATGGTGATCTTCAACCATCTCATATATTATTAATATAACAGCAGATTTCTGTTACCTTCTCTACATTATTATTTTAAAAATTCTTTAATTTCAGTGATGTCGTGTTGTGATACGGTCTTCTATTTTCAGTTACCTTCATTATTGTATAAGAAGATGTTTCTACCACACTTACCATGACCATTCCTGCCAAAAATCTGTTTGACTTAAGAGCAGGTGCTTGTGACTCTTTCCCTGGGACTGGCAGGCATTTCCTCTTTCAATCAACAGGCTGCCTTCATAACTGAAATATTAATATCAAAGCCCCCTCCATTTTAAGTGACTTGTTAAGAAAAAAGGCTTTATGTCTAAGTCAAATTTAGTCTGCTCCTTCTAAAATCCTGCATTCACTACAAATATGCAAAGTTGCTTATTAGAATCCAGAAGGCTAGAAAAAATAATTCATTAAAAATAAATACCTAAATCATAACATCTATATAATCCCAGGAAAAACTAATCTATTCCAAGCCCCAGTAGAGTTGTTCTCTTCATAATTACAAGGTTCCATACAGAAAAATATCTTTATTTGTCTAGACCAGAAGTTAGGAAGGATGCCTGGTTTGTAACCGCTTGTGAAAAGCAGCTTGAGGCGTTTCCTTCTACCTGTGTATGCAGCGCGTTGCTTTATGCCTTTTTATTCCTAATTCCTCAGTTATGGTAAAACACAGGTGGATTTGAGACTTCACCCTGCCACTACCACCAGACCCCCAAGCCAGTGCTCACAATGACGCACTTGCAGGACGGCTTGTTTGCTTTTTTGTTTTTTTAAAACAAGGTCACACTTCACTGATTTAATACTACAAAACCACGTAATTGCATTGGTCTCCACCTAGGAAGCTGAATGGAAGCTCCGCGTGAGTAATTCGAGGTTAAATCTGTCGGCTTCTGTATTGAAAAATGTTCAGATTGTGCAAAATGGGGATTGTATTTATGCCCGTGAGGAAACGTGGGTTACAAGTACCATCCTCCTGGCTTTTGTCGTCTCCGGTGATGTATTACGAGGCAAAACGACATTGCTCTCACGGGTGCTTTACAAAATCCCCTGCTTTCTCCTCTCTGTCCGTGGACACATTCTGCCTTGCCTGTGCTTCCTCCGTGCAAACTTCCAATTGCAATCCACACCCGGCCAAGCACTGACTGCTGAAAATCCGCAGCTACTATGGAAGCACTTTATTTCTCTCCATCTCTGTCTGCAGTTTGTGCATGATAACAAAGTTCTAACAGTCAAAAATAAATGTGTAACCTTCTGAAGAAAGCCTCTAGGCTATGGCACAGCAGAGTATACAGAAACTAGAGCAATAAAGGAACTTGTATTCAACTTCTTCATTTAGATCCTGACTGTGCTACATCGAGTTACTTTGGGAAACACTTTCACTTTAACACAGGACACTACAAAAGTCCAGTTATTAAAATTAAAATTGATCTATTCTTGTAGAGAAGCCAATGTATAGCAGACTTCTTGAACCTAATCTCCTGCTTGGGAGATTCTCAAATGCAAAGAGGAAAAATCCAAGTATACCATCAGCAATGTTTTTATTCACAGTGAGCACTACTAGTACTTAACCAAGCATACATTAGGAATTGAACTGGAAGCTTCTCCTGAGAGAAAACTACTTTAAAAATTAGCCTGTCTCTATCGTAAACAGGGAATTATGCATAATTTTAAAAAGTTCATCTTCACCCTGTTGTGACGAGATTTTTTTTTACCCTTAAAATATTACCCCTAGAATATCTATGTTTTTAACATTGATAGCAATTACCTTCTTGAAGAGGCTCACGGAACCACAGGCCAGTAGCGCGGTGGTGGGGACAAGCCATAGGTTTTGCCAGGGGAAGGAAGAGGACTCGGTGGCAATGGGAGGTCATCAGCATTTCCCATTATTGTGCTTTAAATGTGCTCAGCGTTCGCTCCCCTGCTATTGTTCTTCACATTCGCCTTTGGAAGCAAGGTCAGCCAGGACTATTTAGAAAAAGTCAAAACAAAATATCAATACGGGTTTGAGGTATCTGTATGGAAAACTCTGCAATAATCGTCATGTCTTACACAGAAAAAAAGTAGAAGTCCTCCCCCTTTTTCTTTTACACAATAATTTCTCTTAAATCTTCCAACCTTGTTTGGACAGGACCAAGAATGGACTGCTACCCTCAGTTAAGAATTCTTTCAAAAGGGAAGGGTGGATGCAATCAGGGATTCAGGAAGGAAATCTTAAACACAATATTCACAGCAGTACTTCCACGGTGCGTGTTACACCTCTGGCAATATAGAAATATATTTTTTTTGCTTCATATACATGTGGCAACATGTTTTGTTCATGAACGTATTACAGATCTGAAGCCCAGTCCTATAAATGGAAGATTATAGCATCAGGCTCTTAAACTGGCAGTGAATCATTTCATCTGGGTTGTCAATACAAATACTTTAGCGCATTATAATAACACCTAATAACAATTGTATCGGGAAGGATAAAATTCCGCCATTGTGAATGCATTTTTTCTTTAAAAAAAGAAATAGCAAACCCATCCTCAAGATACTTTTACGTTGTAGCCCAAAGCGCACCTCTCCTGCTAACATTGATTCAATACAGACTGTCTGACATTAAAAAGCGCCTCCCCCGTAAAAGGAAAATGGCATAGACTTCTGTTTGATGCATCGCATACGACTTCTCATCACAACTTGCCCTACCCCAAGGTTTCATTGCTAATGTATTAGTGTCAGCAGGAGAACCAGAGACATTTCCAACAGAAAATGTCAAATTTGCATCTGCAAAATATAAAATATTAATCTGGTTTCTGCCATAAATTGCATTTTCTTAAAGACTTGGGAGGGAATCAAACCCAAATCCCTGACATTTCACTGGGATTTAGTGAAACAGCAGAATAATTTCCCAGATCACACTGTATTCCCTGTCAGGAGAAGTTTAGCCAATGAGTTAGATGCATTTTGCTTGTGATAACAAACACAGTGCTAGAAAAGCTGATCACCAGGTGAAAAATAATGTGTTCTACAAATTGCAGGAGAAACCCGATGACTGCTCAGTGCCAGCATGTCTAGATCTAGATATGCAAAAAACCCCAAACCAAAAAAATGGGTCTGTGGTTTACGCTGGAGCTGGGCATAAACACCTCCTGATTTATACCGATATGCCAATCATTTCCAGGGAAACTCATTAAATACCACATTCCTCATTAGTAAAATATCAGTAAAAATCCACAAAATTCTTAGATCTTGACCTACCAATCTGCTGATGTGTAAAATTAGAGACCAGGGTGTAGGTTTCCAAAGAAAATCTGATAAAATATATTGAACATCTGTATATACCAAATACTTATTTTCCCAGACCAGAACTACTACATGACATTAAACATTTCCCATTTTCATTCGCTCTATTTCTCCTAGAAGCTTCTGATAGGAAGGAAAAACGCTAAACATCAGTGTCTGTTTCAGCATTTTTTGACCAAATGGGTAAAACCCGTTTTTGCAAAGGCACGTAGTGAGAGGTGACCGCGCAAGTCACCTGGCAGCGGAGCTTTGCCAGATTCCACAAGCTCACTTCAATTTAACAGCAATGAAAGCTGAAGAACTTTCTCCTTGTAGTCTCTCCAACTGGAATTAACGTCACTGAAAATTACTGTTTAGTGCTCCTCCACTGTTCTTCACAAACTGCTTTTTCCTGGAGCTTTAAACTGCTGGAAGTCTTTTAGTCAGTCTTACTATGGGATCAAAGCCGCCGCGGAGATCGTAGCTTTCCGTTGTCACTTGGATTTTTTTCAGTATAAACAGTGTTTCAGGGACTATAATGCTCATGAAAAGTGCCACACTGGCCACGCGGAAGTCTGTGCATTGTGAGCAGTGTTCTTTCTCCCTATTTTCTTTAATCCTTAAACCTAACAGAGGTTTTCATTTCGACTCCCTCATCATGCTGCTGACTAAGCCCAGCTACGCAACGTGGAGAAATAAACACAATCATTCTTATACGTTTACGTGAGGAAATAAGTACGTATTTGTCAAAACACTATGACTAATTGAGAAAAAAAGAACATTTTCTCAGAAGTTCTGGGAACATACGGTGATGCAGAAAAGGACAAAGAAGGAATTATTCCTAATCAGAACTTAGAAAATGAGATTATCATGAGATGGAGCAGTGATGAGAAAACTGTCATTGAGCAATGAGAGATGTGCTGAGAAAACAAACAATTCATTAGTGCGTAAAGGAGGTAATATATGTACGAATAACTTGAAGAACTGGACACAATTGCTCTAATGATTTTATTCCATATTCATCTAGTGCTTAGTGTAAAATCATAGTTCTGGTTTTTACTTTTCCTGCTTTACTGCATAAGTAGTATCTACAATAACCAAATATGAACCTCGCAATGAAAAAAAAAAATCATAGTATGGATTTTGATTTGTTCTATGATATGTTCAGCCTGGAGGAGAGAAGGCTCCCGGGAGACCTTCGAGGCCCTTCCAGTGTCTGAAAGGGGCCTACAAGAAAGCTGAAAAGGGACTTTAGCAAGGGCATGTCGTGATAGGACGAGGGGTGATGGCTTCCAACTGGAAGAGGGGAGATTTAGATGAGATATGGGGCAGAAATTGCTGGCTGTGAGGGTGGGGAGCCCCTGGCCGGGGTTGCCCAGAGCAGCTGTGGCTGCCCCATCCCTGGAGGTTCAAGGCCAGGTTGGACGGGGCTTGGAGCAGCCTGGTGTGGTGGGAGGTGTCCCTGCCCAGGGCAGGGGGTGGCACTGGGTGGGCTTTAAGGTCCCTTCCAACCCAAACCATTCTGTGATTCCATGGTTCTATGGTTTTAGAAGCTCCTGAAGAGTAACCTGCCTTTATCACTATCAAGGTGGTCAATCTGCTTCAGGACCATGTCATCTGGTGTTACAGGAAACCCTGCACAAGAGTAAAATTAGTGACCTGCAAATTGTCATCACACCATTTTATATGTGTGAGGTGATAATTGGGTAATATATCTACTAACATAAATGCAGATTACAGTACTTAACTTTGAGCAAATCTTAAAACAAAAGTAAGCACAAAATTCCATATGTGAGGATAAAGTGCCACACATAAATCAATTAATCTCTGAAATGTTTCGCTGCAAGAAAACTTCTTCTTACCAGGGAATTAACAATAAATTCTACCTGTTTTCCAGGCTGAATAACATCCTTAGCTAATCAAGGGACCCTTTCAATGAGTCATATTTTTGTGCGTGTGTTTCATCTTTTGCCTGGGAGGTGCCAGAAATTATTGATAAATAATTAACTAAATAAATAAATTCGGATCACCTTTTAGGTCTGCCTGCCCAGAACAATCTGTTCAGGAGTGACAGCGCAGGATTGTTGCCAACTGTGCTTCCACCAGTGCTTTGGCTTTCGGTGATTCGAGCCAGGGACCTTACGGCTCCGCATCCATGGCTCCGGGGGAGAGCAGACCCCTGGAAACAGTTGCTGCAACGGACAGAGAGAACAGCAGTCACACAGGAGAGGACAAAAGGGAGGATATAGGGAGCAAGACATGGAAAATGTGTTTCCTCTCAATTGGTACTTCTGCTGGATCCTTTCAAACACGTCACGGTGCAAGAGAGACGGTTTGTGATACAATGTTGTGGAATTTAGCATAAGAATTCATTCATTTGTCCCCACCTCATTTAAAACACTGAGGTGTCATTCCCGTGTTGTGCAAATATTTAATGCCTTGTTTAAACATTGTGCAACGGAACACTTCAGAAATTATTGGTCTGTTGCAATAGTTATTTAACAGTGACATACATCGAATCTTTATAACACCAGTGTCAAAAAAAGCCGGTAATTCAAGGGGATTTTTTATTGCTATCAGCTATGAGTAAATGTTAGCCTCAAACAAATTAAAATAGTTTGTGTGTGGGGCAAGGGGTCATGACTTAGCATCCATCCGTACCTGCTGGGACACATTTAATATAGCGCTTTGGGGGCTTCATTTTAGACCCCATCCTTTGGAGAGCTCTGCCCAAACACCTGAGGGGCAGCACGGCTCTAAGCGCTGTACGAAGGAAGGGGAGACTCTAACCAAACGTCATGGCTCTGCTCAACCTTACCGCCGCGTTCCTTTGTGACAGCCATCAATGGGACAAAATACTCAACTAGGTGTGTAGTCCTATCAGTGTCTCATCTTTAAATGGCTGCTTTAATTTCTATTTATTTTTACACAGGCCTGAGCACACATCCAGGATTGGTTTGTTACAGTTTTACAAGGCAGAATTGTGATTTCAGTTCATTAATAGGCATTATTTATTGCTTGCGTTTATTCTTGGGTCTGTGTGATTGTATCTCACCGGGCATGTAAGGGATTTGTTTGCTGAGTCCAGTCGATAAACTAAGATTTCTCAGGTTCCCTACCTGTTCCATAATCAAAAGAAAATTATCCAAATACCTTAGCAAAACGTACTGTGTCTCCTTTCAATGTCAGAATAACAGCGATAATAGTCTGCAATGATTTACTCCCCCTGGCTATTATATATGGCCTTTCACTTTTTGGGGGCTTAGGTCATTTCATGCATATTCCAATGTTCCAGCAAAATCTATTTTCTGAATCCATTATTTATTTCTTAAATTTAGCCATCTGCTATAAGCCCGTCTTGTTTCTCAAGCCCAGCAACCCTCAAGCAAAGTCCATCCCAAGAAACACCCTCCAAACCTTTCATACCGCCACGCTGAGCAGTTTCCTTCTCTGCCAGACAGACTCCAGAGGTTAAGGAACTAAAAATAGCGCTAAATGCGGTCAATCGTAGCTTTGTGACTATTCCCCAAGGTAGATGATTTGAAATGCGGTCCTGTTATGAAATACACCCTCAAGAAAACCCCAAAGGATCCGTGGTGTGTGTTGCATTAGTCGCTTGAAACGGCTGAAGAGGCAGCCCAGCGACACGGAGTTTCATGCTGAATTCCCCAGGTACGTACGAGACCACCATTAAAGAGAGAGGGTCCAAATTACATGTGCTTTGTGTTACTAGAATTGGTGCCAGCGCATTCATACCGCAACCACTGTTCCTATTTGGGGAAGGGCAATAAAAGAGGATCCTACAAATGCTCATGTGCTTGAGAATTTCTGTGCTTCTCTGTTTCACCGGGTTCACAACGTTCTTTTCTGCACTTAAATGTGTGTCACTGTAAAAGGTACTGACCAGATACACCAAAGCTAGAGCAGATTGAAAGCAACGGCACTTGGTTTCAAACACCTTAGGGAAAGAGAGCAGCGTGGGAGATCAGAGACCATTTACACCATCAAACATCGCTTCTGAACTGGAGGAGCAGCGAGACCGGAAGTCCTGATGGATAGTTCACTGGAAAAGTTTGTTGACAGCACCAGAGTGGTTAAAAGAGAGCTCTGAAACTTACTCGTGACGGTTTCGGTTTTATAGGATGCTGGCACGCATTTTAAAAGCAATGTCAAAATATACAAAATAACGGAAACAGATAGCCATCAATCAATTTGCAGGTTTTTTGGCCAGAAGAGGTTACTAGACCTTCTTGACTGACACGGATATGGCAGTCCTTTACGTGTCAAGTGGTATTCCTGTACCGACCCACATAACTTGCATTTAAGTCACGGCTTTCAAGTTTCACTTTTCTTCATTTCCTGGCTCTAACAATTCTGGTCAAAACCAACCCCAGAAGTTTAAGAGGAGACCAAATCAAAGGCCTTGAAGGTAATTCCTGTCACAGTGAGTATTATTTTTCTGCTAGTTGCCTATGGAACTACTACAGCTACACAGCAAACTTCCCAGAGGCCAATCGACACACATGGTACACCAGTTTTTAGAAAACTTATCTATTGTACACTCACTCAAAACATAAGAGACTTCATTTTGGCTTTAACATAGCCTGCCCTTTTGTAAAACTGCAACAGGTCACACATTTTGAGCACTAACACCTGCAGGAAACACAGTCTGTGTTGAGTCACGTGTATAAAATCCAGCGGGAAAACTCCGTTACCTGGGTTTTCAAGAAGGGTGTCTGTTGCTGCTGACACTGAACATCCATGTTTGTCTTTTTAAAATAAATCCTATCCATAACCAGAAAGATTTAAAAATAGTCGGAAGCCTTCAAGACCAAATTTCCCTGAAAAAAAAAAAAAGAGCCACACTAAAAACAATATACATATTTTTATGCCTATGTTTAACCATTGGCAAAGTCAGCCCAGCAATGCATTAGAAGATCACCTATTCAAAACTTGATTTATCCAGCAAAAAATTTGGAGAGTAATTACACAGAAAATAAGCTCTTGTGATTAAAGATTGAGAATAAAACCAAGCCATAATTATTGACGGGGCTGGGGGGGAAGCCATAAACAATTCACTTAAAATCAAGTAACAGAGCTTGCTTTTAACTACAGCAAGATGCTGAAGTTAGAACTGGAAAAGTTGCAAAACAAAATAAACTGAAGTTTGTCCAAACTCATTGTATTATATTACGCTCATCTGTTAGTGATTATAAGCCAGTGAGGTCTGTTGTAAAATGCTTACAAAGGATATAGAAATAGTCTTCAAATATGAAACAACTTAAGAATAACTGGCCTCTAAACAAGCATTTGATGTATGAAAAAAGATGGTAAGAAAATGAAAACCTCAGAATGCTTTTTAGACCAGCTGCCTGAAACAACCCTCATTTCCATTTCTAAAGGGGCCAAGCCAGATGTGACATAAGCGTGATGCAAACCGCCGCACAACGCTCATGTTGGGAAAACTGCCATAACATACAGTTTGTTAAAGAAGAACAGAGGAGGGAAAGGTGAGAGAGGCTTATTAACATGGAACTTAATGCCGTCCTCTTTGAATCTGGACCAAGTTAAATGAGATGAGATGTAAAAAGATATTCTAGAAGGACAAAAACCTACCTGCACGGTATTCTAGCTAACTAGAATATATATCTCACTTCAAGTTATGTATATATCTCACTCACTTCAGTTCCTTTTGTTCAGATATTACATACCGTAGAGCTTCATTTTTACTGTCACCAAAGTCTGAAGCAAGTGAGCGGAGCCCAGCTTGAGGCCTGGCTGGTAGAGGATGCACTTGTAGCTTTTAAGGGACACATAAAATCAGGGCTTAAAATAAATATATTTTCTCAATGTTGTGGAAGCGCCAAATGCCTGTGTTTGTATACAGGAACATCCCCCCCAGCCCTGACCTGGAGCTGTTTGGCATTTGGGCTTTTGTTTTCCCAAGTCAAAATGCTTCTTCATAAATTCAGTCGTGTTTATCAACAGCAAGTTATAGCAACATGATCGCTACAGCAATTTAGGAAATTGCCATGGAAATTCCCTCTTGTCCCTGCTTTGTGATAGAGGTTCTCTGTCCTTGTCGTACCGACCCTCAGGTCTCAGATACTCACAAGCTCTTTGTTGCACCCGGGAGGAAGGAAACAACCGTATCACTGACAGTGATGCTGACCCAGGAAGCCGGAAAAGGAGGAGAACGTAAGAGGGGAAAGGAAGTACCTAGAAAGTTATGGATGGGGTCAAAGCCTCACGGCTCAGGCATCAGGGGTTTGCAGGCTTTTCCAGCACGAGTGACAAAGAGCCAGATCGACAAGCTCTTTTACTTCTCTTTAAGCTCTTAGCTCTCATTTAAGCGTCCGAACTCCCACAAAACCCAAGACAGCGAGTGTGAAACCTCTGTACGGGGCGGTTTTAACTTCTTTCCTCAAACAGGGAGCGCTGCACCCCCCCGAGTACGCGAAGGTCGTGAGTCAGAGAGGCCGGGCCCTTCGCAGCCCTCACCTCCTGCCTCCCCACCCTCTGCCGCGCACCCTGCGCCGAAGCTTTTCCCACCGGCGATCCCCGCTTCACCTCGCTGCTTGCCCTTCCATGGCCTGTCCTTCCTCCGCTCCCGTGACGTCCTCAGCCGCTTGTCCTGCCTCCGGAGCGCTGCTGTGAGAAATGAAGTGGGCGAAGCGAACTGGTGGCATCAGGAAACAATTGGCGCTGCTCAGACCTCCAGTGTCAGCTAAGGAGAATCACGCTTTGTATTTCATTTTAAAAGTAACATCGGAGCTGTCATCGTAGCGAGGATAAATGAGGAAAGACTGCATCTTGGTTTCTTCCAGCTAAAGAGAAAATGTTGGAGACAAACACAGCAAGTGTTTCAATAAGGAAAAAATTAACCTGCTCCTTCTGCAAAATTTTATATATGCTTCCCCCCAAAATATATGAAAAATGCCATTACCCTCTAATAAGCAGCTATGCGACTCCAGATACGATGCCAGGTAAAGCAGCGCGTTGTAAAACCGGGAGCGATGTCGAATTGATCTAAAGCTAACCTTTCTCTACGGGATACAACTCAGGTGCAGATGAGAATTTTGGCCCCTAAATTAGACAAAAGAAACTTAGTTTGCTGCATAAGTTATTGACACCGACAATTAAGACTGAAAGCAAAAAAAAAAAAATCCAAACTGCCTAGCTGCATACTTTTCCTGGATGCTGAACTTACTGAAATTGCCTGAATTTACTAAAATTTTACCGTCTTCTGGTACAATTGGTATCAGAGAACTGCATCTTGTTATCTTCCTAATGCAAATCCTGGAGGAAACTGCCACACAGGTTACACAGGCTGTCTGGGGATGAAGACAGAAAGCTAAATAACGGCAAAGAAAGAGATGGGCAAAGAATATATTTATAATTTTGTCTGGAACCACGGTGTATCACAGAAAAACAATCATTAGGCTAGGGTAGGAGTACAGGCGCTGCCAAAGACACTGGGCTGGATGAGCTCCGCGGTCTTCATCTTCCGTTTTCACCCAAAACATGGCCCTTTCCTCTTGAGGCCCTTCAGACTTTGTTACAAAGGATTCTTAACAAAGAATTTGTTAACACGCAATAAAAAGGAATAACAAAAGCAGCAGAAGGGGCAAAACAGAAACAGCGTGGGGTTTCTGGGAAGGTGAGGGAAAAGGGAAGAACTACATTTGCATCTTCTGCCCCAGCACAAGGAAAGAAAACAGTGTGCACGAGAATGTGACGATACGGACTATTATTTATTGAAAGTATTTTGGGAAAGAAAATCGTAATCACCAAAAAAATCAGAGCAATTAAATTAGTTGGGCGGCACAGAAAACAGTGTTATAAAGAATGTTAGTGTGCCTTTATTGTAATAATTCTCTCCCTCGCTTAGGAAAGCCTGAAAAATACCGAATTTCAAGTGCTATGAAAAGGCGTTACAGTAATAAAGGCAACTTAATGCTCCGTGAGAGGCAGTTTGAGTCTTTAACCAAAGTTCTGATTTACTTCTCTGACATCCCGGCCCAGAAGCATGCCCCAATGCACATGTGGAGGCATAAAAATAGATTCCCAGCTGCGCTTACTAATACCCATCTGCTCGGACGCTAATAGAGCAGGTCGTTAAAATAACCAGCATTTTTGACCCAGGAAGTATTGCAGTCTTTTATGTTATACTGCAGTCAGCCTTTCCAAAAGAGATGCTTCCAGGAGCAGCAAGGCAGCAATCCCACTTGTGTCCTAAAAGTCATCATTCCTAAGGGAATCTGGCCGCCGCGCTGCTCTCTCAGTTCATTTTCTTCACGCTATGAGAGACATGACCATACCGGTTCCAAAAAACTTCACTTAGACCGATTTCAGGGAGGAATGCTTCCTTCTGCTTTTCCTGCACAATGTTTGGAATATTTCAGTTCTGTCGCAGGGAAAGTGCGTTTCTCTCTCAATGAGCCTGTTTAGTTTTGGGAAGTGTTGAGTCATCGTAACATTGAGAAAGAGATAAATGGGTTTTTTCCACATAATTACCTGTATTTGCTCTGATATGAGTTATTATAATGGCACGTCTGTCTCGGAGTGACAGTCTGTCACCTCACATGGGCACCTGTCCTGGCTGAGGGGAGCCAGGGGGCCTCAGGCTACTTCTTGGAACTGGGGGAGGTTTTTTTCGGAATACAGATAGTTTGCCATCATGGTAGGGCAGTAACCCTATTGCTGGTAAGATCTAAATTTCTGAGAAATCTAAAGTGACTGAACCCTGAGTGATGCTTTCAAATACAGAAAATTTAAGACACATCTGATATGGGATAAAAAACTTCTTCAATTAATAAGGGTATTTAGTATAAGGACTCAGTTCTCAAAATGAATTCATCTGAAAAATGAATGAAGATGATGGAACAGTCTTCTCCTATAATGATACTATTTTTACAATGGCCTTAATTCCTTATTCACCAGAAGCTGTTCCAGAATTAAATGCCCACCTTGCTCTTGGCAAATAGGAATGCATTAGGCTTTGGACTTAATCTTGGATGAATTTAACACTGGAGAGTCGTAACTTTAACTATACTATACGCATCTTGGCAGCTGGATTAAAGTGATCAGTTTTCCGCCTGTGAGAGTTTCTCGTATGTCCCTTTCTCTTCCGAAAGGTCGCATTATAGTCATGACGTTACACAGTTATTCATGTGAGGCTTCAATGCCCGAAGAAGAAAAATCTGAAAAAAATACTACAGACTTGCCCACATCAGGCTATGAAGATGGACCGGTGAGCTGTAATAAAACGTTTTCTTCTTTTCGTGCCTTTTTTGGTTTTGCCAGGAAGTTTTCATTTCAGCCCCCC
>VZSF01011326.1:0-75366 GCA_013398295.1 Chionis minor
TGATCCCTGAACACTAACCAAAACCACTATTATCTCAGCTTGATCTGAGATCTGGTGTGTGTCTGGGATTGGAACACAGGAGACATCTGTGAAAAACTATATATTCCATAAAACTCAGTTCACAAGACTCTTTTAACAGAGACCCTAAGTCTTTAACTAATTCAGAAAAATTTGGTAGGGGATCTGGTAATGCCATAGTTGTATTTAGTCATGCACACAGCCTTAGGGAATTCATCAACGTGCCTTGCCCTGGTGTTGGATTCAAACTGAGCAACTCATCGCTATTGAAAAGCACAGTCCTTGCTGCTGCCATTGAAAGGACTTTTTGCAGTAAATAATGTCACAAAGTAATTCCCAGGAAAAGACTATATGCAGAGATCAATTTGCCAGAGACTGTCCCGAGAGGATTAAATAACAGTATGTCTTCAAAGCATCAGGATGAAAGGCAAATGCCCTATGCCCAAGAGGCACTGTGTCTCCACCGTGTTTTCCAGGTCCGGTCACAAACCTGCGCTGGAAAACGAGACCAGGGCTTGGTCCAGAGCAAATGGGGAAGGGTGAAGGGAGGTTTCATAGCCAGGGACTGTTCTGTGCGATGCAGGGGTGTCTGCTGTGACAGCCGGTGACACGGGCAGGAAAACCCTCCTGCACTGCTCCTCCTCTCTTCTCCCTCCATTTTACCACCCCAATAAATCATACTACCTGGCACAGCCTTGTAGACCCTGGGGAGGTCTCTGAGCCACTTTCTATACTAATACAGGTCTCGTGGTTTAGGCTTAAAAGGAGGGAAAAACTAGCTCTTACTATCAATGAGCCGTAGGGTTTTTAACTGTGGGTGATTCAGGCAGGGTATGGGTGTCAGAGACAAAGTCTAAGGTTCAGAAATGAGCCAAGGCACCAGCCAAGACAAGCAGTGAGTAGTGACAGTAGTGACTCTGGCACACTTTGATCCATAGCCCCAAGTTCACTCCATTCCAGCAAAACCTGCCTCGATGGTCCAAACCCCTGCAGTCACATGGATGTGGGGTGCAGTCACCCTCCCTCCACTCCTGGTATGTGTGTTTCATTGACTTCTTTTGCTGTTTTTCCTTCTCTTTTCACAGCTGCATGCACCGCTGTGGTTCCCTGTAGATGTGGAGGGAGGGCAGATGTAGCTTATTGCTAAAATTGCTTGCTTTTGCCTGCCAAATTACGCTCCTGCTCCTTGCTCTTGCCTCGTGGCTGGCGGTCACCAACCTGTGGAGTGATGCTGGGGTGCCGCATGCGGCCCCAGCCTGCTCCTGCAGCTGGGACTGAGCAGTAATGGGGACACGGTCAGACTAAGATTTCTTGTTGTTGCCTTAAAAAATCTTTGCACTTTCTTTTGTTCAACATGTATTCCAGCTCGGCTCAGGAAAGAGCTCTAATGGAGTAAACATGGCAATACACTTAGATAAAACTGTCCCAAAGGGAAAACAATCTAAATCTTGCTGGTGGGAAAAAGCCTCAGTCAAAGGTTTTTGTCGAGATATTGAATTGATGTAGCAGTTTAATAGTTATTTAATATTTATATATTCATGCCAGGCATCCAAATAGGTCAGGGCCCTATTGTGCTACGTGAGACACAGACACATTCACATGCACAAAACCTCCAGCATATTTGGAAAGCATCACTGATACCTCCAGACTGTCACTGCAGCCACCAGCACTGGCCTAATGGGAAAAACGGGTTCTGAAGCTGCTCCTTCATGCAATGAAAACCCTTTGTGGAAGCATTCAGATTGCACAGACAATTGAGCTTTCTCTGAAATTCTGTTCTTGAAGGCTTCGTTTCAGGCGAGGAAGTCTTCTGAATTGGTGGCATTCAACTCCTGTCTCAATGCAAGTGAGGGCTGTTATCGATCCTGCATCCAGGCACACTGGTAACCAGGGCTCTGGTTCAGGGTTGCTCCAGGAGCCGTGCAAGGGAGTTTGGCAGAGTTTGTATTTCTCCTCTCCCTCCCTTCTGCCTCCCGCTGCCTCCAAACACGCGGGTGCAGGTTGTTTTCACGCTCTCGTACGTGGCTGCGGGAGAAGTTAGGTGCACAGAGTGCTACATGCATCTCCTGCATTTCTGCGTATGCTGGGATAATGCTGGGCTCTGAACAGTTTAATGCTAATATTTCTGCACATTAATTTAGCAGCCCGGACCTTTGTGGCCCTTGAATGGGTGGAGGGAGAATATGTCCAATGGAAGCTGTGAGCACGCGAAATCCTGGTAGAGGGGAAAGGAAAAAAGAAGGAAGAAAATAAGTCTCCGGCCATAGCTCCTCTCTGCTGGCAGCGCAGCAGATGGTGGAGGGTTACTAGACAGCAGTTCCTTGAGGCTTAGCATAAGCCAAGAAACAATAAAAGAAAGAGGGGAAAAGAAGATAGAAAAGGGAATTTAGACAGATTGTTGTGTCACCATTCTATTCCCGACACCTCAGCAGGAAATTAATCACATAATGTCACGTAAAGAAAAGCTAGCCCTGAAGGTCCAATCCAAAAATGGCTCTTCCTCGAGGGCACGGGTGAATCAAACCTCATGGGAAGTCAAGGGAAAACAGTTTTGGTGGGGAGGGCGGCACCAGCTGTGCTGGGGTGGGGGGAGCAGTTCATACAGCCAAAAGCCAGGCTCGGATCTGTCCCAGCGATGGCGCTGAGAAGTGGGAGAAAAGTAACAGAGCTGCAAGTCAGTCTGTGGAGATGCAGCTCCTCTAAGAAAGTGAGTTTTTTTGCCGTGCGGGTGGAGGGGGGTGGCAGGCTGGGGGGCTGCTGCAGGGCAGGCAGGGAAAGGGCTTGTTGGCTGGAGGGACCAGACTGATGGAGCCACGAGTTAGCAGCATCTCAGCATCGCAAGAGAAGTAAATGGACCGTTATCTTAATTGCAGATTTACAGCCAAGATGCGTACAGAGGAGTCCATATTTCTTCATGGGAGTTGGATGGCCGTGGAGAGAAGGCTCCCTGGAGAGATATCTAGGATATGGATGGACGTTACCCATAAATACAGTGAAATAAGTTTCCCATTAGACTTAAATCCAGTGAGGCAGCATGAATCACCTTAAATGTGCATAACTCTCCCTTATATCACCACTGCTGAAGCATTAATTAACCCATAACAACCATCCTCAGACACTCAAAAAGATCTCATTCTTGGCTTCATCCCTGCACAACTGCTGGAGAAACAAAGGAATGGTTTCTGGGTCAAACTGCAACCTGGGCGTTTGGCAGTGTAAAAAGCTGCAGAGTCCTTCGCTCTTCATCTGGGAGGTAGCTAAGGACACACGGGACTACATGGCCAAGGTGAAGGGGTGGTTTTGGGGGATCAACTTGGCTCTTTAAGGTACTCATATGCTCATGCACTTTGCCTGGATGATGCTGTTTCTGATGGCAGAACCTGGTAAGACTGAGAGACCTGCCTGAGAGACAGGTGTTCTCCTTTTTCATTTATTGGCTTTCTATAACTCTACCAAAAAAACCCATGTTGGCTTGCATTAGATTGCACAGATTGGTTTGAACTGGGCTTTTGATGAGAGACAGGCAGCTGAAAAAGCAGAGCAAGTCAAATAAGGAAAAGGCACTAAACAAATAAAAGGGCTATTTAAGGTGGCTGCATCCCCAAGTGGACCTCCTAGTATTTGTGTCTGTGCCAGGAGAACCAGAAGCCAAAAAACAGAGAAAGAAAGGGAACTAAGTGGAAAAGAGGAATTAATCCTCAAGTAACTGAGAACAGGTGCTTCATTTGGGCACTTGGATGTGAATGTGCTGCAGTTGGTTGCTCTATTGACAGGGGAATTCAATAAGAGAGGCTGGTGCACTGATGACAGAGCTTAAAGAATGAAAACCCGTGTAAATTAACTCCCAACCACCAGACTGTGCTTTATTAAAAAGCGCAAGTTGTCAAGGCAATACCTTGAAGGTCACTGCTCCAGCAGCTTGGGCAAAAAACCTTCAAACCTCAACCTCCTAAATGCCTCCTGTAACTAAAGGGACTTGAGTCGGGGACGAAGGAAAGGTCCATATGGCTTCCCACAGTGCCAGGAGGGCAGCAGAGGAAGGCAAGACATGGCTTGGCTTGGCTTGGCTCCGTCTGCATGCTGCACCAGCCAGGACACCTGGGCTGCTGCTGGAGGTGTAGTAAGGAGCTGCCAGAATGGGCCACCAACAAATTGCTTCCTCGCCTTCCAGTGCAAGGAAGCAGCAGGACAGGAGTTGCACCTCTCAGCTAGGTCTCCAGGCTGCAATCCTAAGCAGCATCGTTTTATTTAAGTTTGCGTCTAAGGTTATAACCTCTCCCTGGTGGCCTATTTCTACCGAGCTGGGGCCTCTGTGTGTGGTCCAGAGGGAGCTGGGAAGAGCAGCAGCCGTGGTAGTCCCGTGTCACGGCGTGGTTGGTGCTGCTGGTATCCTGACTCCATTTGATGCGGGATGATGTTTCAGAAAAGAGTTAAGAGCATCATGTCAAATATAATTATGAGACAATAACAGCCTATTAGTTCCAGTGCCTAATTTTAAACCTCAGACTGTCTAAAACCCCTCAGTCTGCTTTTAGAAGAGCTGTCAGCTCCTCAAGGTATAAATAAGAAGCATAGAGAATGGATAATCTCTGCCTGTCTTAGGGCCAAATGCCATCTTCCAGAAAAGGTAAAATTCCCATTTCGTTATTTACTCATTGAGACTTCTTTCTGGCTAAACGTGAGCAATTTCTCCTGGGATGAGCAGGCTAACACAGGGACTTTATCTGCTTTGGCTCTGATCCATTGCAGGTCCTTCGAAACGGCAAAGGCATGCGGGAGAAACACCATCCTCTGAGCAGCTTAGCCCACTCCTCCGTTATCCCAGATCTGACCAGCTCCTCCTTCCTTCGAAGCATCCCCTCTCTCCTCTCATCCTCCTGTGCTACTGCAGCCCGGCTTCCCGTGCTCACCCCGGCTCGTGTCCTCTGGATTCAGGTTTGTTCTGATCAGACCGTTCAGTCTGAAACAGCCTGGGTAATTTGCAGGTCAAATTATCTGTGGAGAAAAAGCTGATTGGCCATGTGGGCATGAACTGATAGAGAGGGCTTGATTGTTTGAAAGTCTTTAGTTGATTTTATACATATGCAAATAATACCCTTTAATTTTAGAACACTGTTTGGGTAACTATTATAAGCTGCTAAACAAAATATCCCTCCCTGTGATATAGAGTTGAATATTGTATGTATGAATGATGCATCAAAAGTAGCCCGTATACTGAGTCAGGATATCTTCCACTAATGAAGTCCCCAAAGAAATGCACCACAGACCTTCAGAGCTGCAATATTCTGATGGCTTGGCTACATCAAGAGATAGCTAAAATAGTATTAGATATAAGATCTTCCTAGTAAAATTCACTAAAGGAGCACATAAACATCAAAGAGTCTTAACTCCTAACTGTTATAAAATATTCTTATATTTGGATTGATAAGAAAGTAGGGTAGTGCCCTAGATGCATAGCTATGAGACATAGTGTGGCTTTTGAATTGTTGTGGGGACGTATTCTTATAGAATTATAAACATTTTAAAATCAATTAATTTTTGCCTTGCAAAAATATGTCTCTCTTTAATTTGCAAATCTATGGCGCGTGGTCATAATATACTTGATTTTTCACTGTTGGCCAAGTGCAAACGCTAATAATGCTCAAAGTTTGCACATTAAATTGAACTAAAAAGTGCCTGGTGTTAGTGCTCTCAAGATACTCCTGGCGACCTTTTATGGTATCTGTCGGTTCTGCTCATGTAAGTGAAACAAGCTAATTCTTTATCAGATCAAACCTTATCTTTTGAAAATAGACAGTCACAGACCATTCCACACGATGAAATCGTAAGTCCCTATCTTCATTTCTTATCATGAAATAATTAGAATGTTTCAGTTCTGCACCCTGAGTCATAAACAATGATAGAAAGCTAGTAATTCAATTAGAAATAAGATTCTTTTTCTAATGAGCAACTACATATTGTGATATCAGTATTCATGCATAGTGCTAAAAAGTAAATGTTTGCATGCTTGCTAGCAACTTCACTGAGCTCTCCTGAAAATATTGACTTTTTGGTGCTCAGCCTTGACTGTCGCCGTTAGACTGTGGGCTCCTGCTCTGCGAGGCGCTGAAGGTTACGTATGCAAGTCACATTTGGTAACTGAAAATGAAACGATTATGAAAACACGTTTCAGTAGCAACCCTCTCTCTCCGGGTGCTTTCTGAAATCCTCCTCCACGTCGAAGGTGGTGAAGGCGTTGGAGCACCTCCGTACCACCTCATGGGGAAGCCACATGCCACCATGCAGCGAGGAGTCGAGCCCTGTCTTCTGCCTGCCCTGCTCCCCTTCCCTCCAAGGACCAGTGCAGCCGAAGCCCTTATATTGCTTCTCTGAGTATGTCTTCTCCCCAAAAACGTAGACACTGATGTTACACGGACGTGCCAGGCGAACTGCCGCAGGGACGGTTTTGCTGTCTCACTGCCGCAGAGCCCCCGTCCCTGTGCTTTAGCACGTGGCACTTGAAAACAAAGTTATCAGAATAAACCTTTTAGCTATAAATTGCAGGTATTAAAGATCCGTGTGATAATTGTCTTATCTGCCTCCAAATGTGCTTATGATGCTGAGAGTGAACAAATTGGATTATGCCTGAAACAGGCTCTTCCATTTTCATAAATTACCCAGGAAAGCAGTGAGGGCTCAGAAATGCGGGCGCCTTGCTTTTGACAGGCTGTGATTTTGTTGAAGGATCTTGTGGAAGGGAACGAGCAAACAAGCAAGCTGAGAGAGGTCTTTTTAGGAGGAAGGGTTCATGTTAAAAAACATGAAACAACGGCCAAAAGCCATATAAAAGTGGCAAACCTACACCAGAAGAATGGGGGGAATATTATATTAAAGGGGGTGTGATTATCAGTGGAGAACAAATTTGTGTCCCTCAGCTCCCATCATCTGGATCCCACAGATCCCACAATTTTTCCTCCCCGTTCCTCTGCATTTTGCTGCTTGCGCTTCGAAATTGCAGCGAGAGGCCACATCTGCTTGCCTCCCTGCAGCCCCAGTGGCTTAACACCAGTGGGTGCAATGCAGCTTTGCTGGCAAAATCTTTATCTCGTGCCCGGGACAATTTAAACAGTTTATAGTATGGGTGAATTTTTCAAAGAACACATCATTAGTCTTCCACATGAAGTGGACACTTATGGCTGGGGAACTACGTGAAGATGTGACAGCTGTCCCATAATCTCACTTCCAGCTCAACATAAAATTGTGGCACGTGCTCCCACATGGCATCATCTAAGATGATTAGAGGGATGGAGCACCTCTCCTATGAGGACAGGCTGAGAGAGCTGGGGCTGTTCAGCCTGGAGAAGAGAAGGCTCCGGGGAGACCTGATAGCAGCCTTTCAGTATCTGAAGGGAGCCTACAGGAGAGCTGGAGAGGGACTCTTTGTCAGGAAGTCTAGTGATAGGACAAGGGGTAATGGTTTTAAATTGGAAGAGGGGAGATTTAGATTAGATATTAGGAAGAAGTTCTTTACTGTGAGGGTGGTGAGGCACTGGAACAGGTTACCCAGGGAAGTTGTGGATGCCCCATCCCTGGAAGTGTTTAAGGCCAGGCCGGATGGGGCTTTGAACAACCTGCTCTAGTGAGAGGTGTCCCTGCCCATGGCAGGGGGGTTGGAACTTGATGATCTTTAAGGTCCCTTCCAACTCTAACCATTCTATGATTCTATGATCTCCCATTTCAATGTGTGCGAGGGCTGTTGTTCAGGCTGGGAGGAGGCGTGGGGGAAGTTTAATCAGGATGGCTTCGTTACCCCACACTGAGGGGGTCAGAGATCCAAACCCAAAGCAAAGCGATGCTCATATTCATAAGGACTACTGCGGTCTTCAGACCAATGGCGGGGTATTGCTTCTGCTCCCAGTCCCCTGGAAGTCATGGGAAGCCAAAATACTTCACCTGTGTTTCTTCAGCCTAGAGTGAGTTGGTCCCTTTCCCTGATCACGTCAGCTAAGCGATGACCCTGACAGCAGCCGGCATCCAGGAGTAGCACCATTATCATTGTTAAAAACATTGGACCTAGTCGGTGCCTTGGTGGCACAGAAGAATTGCGTAGGGTGTATGTTATTTTATATACATTATTCTGGCTTGTTAGAAGCAAGTGGGAACAAAAGTGATAGGATGTGAATGGTGTTTTAAACTAGGGAAGCTCTTTCAAAATACAGTAAGGAATGCAAAATAGCTGTAATAAATATGAAAGCTTTTTGGGCTCTGGTACACATTAAATCTTGAAAGTGTTTGGTCAGTGATATCTGCCATATCCCCAATTCTTTCATTTCTCCGTCTTTCTTTCAATCTCACCCCTCTTTTAGGAGAAGAAAGGCTAAAATATTTATTTCAGAACAGGCTTCATAAAAAAATATGTTTTAAGTTATTTCTCCACTTTTGCCAGCTCTTTGTAAAAAATGCTTGGTAAGCTCTTTGGAATGCCTAAGTGGATTTTTCTCCCATTGGTTTGCTCACAATGCTCATTGGTGAAAGTTAAAAAAACCCCACAAGCATGTAGAAAGAGAAGCTTAGAAAGGAAACTCAGACAAAACCAGGACTGGGTTAGTATTAAGGGATATATTGAAAAAATTAACAAGGCTCCAACAGCAGCAATCCTGGATCTTCAGGTGGAAAAGCAGCTCTCACAAAGCTCATAGTGGCCTTGGAGAACTGTGCAGGTGGGTCTGTCCTGGAGCTGGGTCTCAGGAGCTGAGATCAAGAGAAGCCCTTTGCAATGGTGGCGGGAATCCTATGACCAAGGTGGCCCATTTTCAAGGAAGACTTATTGCCAAAAAATACTCTTTCTTTGTCCCATATTTACCAACAACACTTCCCTAGAGAGCTTTGCCAGGTCAGGCTGGTCTCCTAGTATTGAACTTCCAGCAGCTCAGCTGCGGGACCAGGGATGACTGGGCTGATGCCTCTTTCTTCTGCTCAAGCTCCTACCTGAGAGAAGCAAAGCCAGGCTAATACATGATACTGAAATTTTACTGTCCTCAAGGCTGATCCTCCTCAAGTCAACTGCCTTCATTTTTAGGGCAGTAAATTGCCGGCAGCACAGAATAAAGAGACTGAACTTTCTTTATTAGTCTGAATTTTCTTTATGGGTCTGCCAAAGAGCTGGGTTTTTTCCATACAGTTCTAGCGCTCTCTTCATGCTCCCTCCCTATTTCTGCTGATTTTTCTTTGCCTGAAAACATAACTAAAGACCTTAAAAATTAGAGCAGGGCTTGTTTCTCCCTGTCGCCTACCCACTTACTTGAGCCAAAGTCATTGGCACCTGGTAGCAGTGTAACTGCCTCTGAGCAGCTGAGCAAACACATGATTTATTGTTGGTTGTTTCCAGGTAGGAGAGAAATGAACATCAGAGTCTCATACCTTTGGAGTAACCCTGTTTATGTATTGGGAATGTAGATGAAAAAACCGCATTTCCCAGATCATAGAATCATAGAATGGTTAGAGTTGGAAGGGACCTTAAAGATCATCAAGTTCCAACCCCCCTGCCATGGGCAGGGACACCTCTGACTACAGCAGGTTGCTCAAAGCCCCATCCAGCCTGGCCTTAAACACTTCCAGGGATGGGGCCTCCACAACTTCCCTGGGTAACCTGTTCCAGTGCCTCACCACCCTCACAGTAAAGAACTTCTTCCTAATGTCTAATCTAAATCTCCCCTCTTCCAATTTAAAACCATTACCCCTTGTCCTATCACTAGATTTCCTGACAAAGAGTCCCTCTCCAGCTCTCCTGTAGGCTCCCTTCGGATACTGAAAGGCTGCTATCAGGTCTCCCCGGAGCCTTCTCTTCTCCAGGCTGAACAGCCCCAGCTCTCAGCCTATCCTCATAGGAGAGGTGCTCCATCCCTCTAATCATCTTGGTGGCCCTTCGCTGGACCTGTTCCAGCAGTTCGATGTCCTTTCTATGTTGAGGACTCCAGAGCTGGACGCAGTACTCCAGGTGGGGTCTCACAAGCGCAGATGAGGAAACCAAAGTAAGACGGGTCTGCTCCTATGCACAGCATCCAAACTGGCCCAGCAGCGGTCTCTGAAAACTTCATTTCAGGCTGTCCTGCAGCCTTGCTTGGCCCATCATCTCTGTGATAAGTCTGCTGCTCCTCTTTTTCTCTTTCCCATGCACTTAAAACACCCCTTCCTCATCACACACACGCCAATCTATATTCAAAACAATATTAGCAAAACCCACGTTCCCACATCATTCATGTTCTCAAGTGCCTTGGCACATGTCTGTCTTGTGGTAGTGATGTCTAGTTGTATTTTGGGGAGGGCTCCACATTGACAAGTTGCTCCCAATCCAATCTAGCGGGAGAACGAGACCAAAGGAAATAGGTCATGGAGCTGAAGTGAGCAGTGAAAGGAGACAAAACCAGCAAGAAGAGGGTGTGCTGGTTAAATCTTTGCACGTTTTCGTCATTCATTCCCTCTAAGGCAACATCTTTATTGTGGTCTTTGCTCCCACACAAGCCCACACATCATTATAGTTGTTTACATACCGTCACTGGCAATAATAATAATAGCTAAGTAATAATTCTTCATTTGAATGTGATGAACGGCTGCATCTCTCAGTAAAAATAAATACATGAGGAAAGGGAAAATACATCATTGTTACTAGCAAATGAGGCATAGGGCAAGAAATTAAAATATCTGGCTTATGGAAAAGCAGGGGAAAACAACTTTGCAAGGAAGTCTTAAACCAACAGGCATAAGGATCATTTATCGAACATAAGAGAAATTAATAGGGAAAAAGGATAATTAAGAGAGATATAAATGTTTGCTGAAGTTCTGTATAAGTGAGTACCAGCAGGCATAAAATTAGGGCTCAAATAAGAACATAGATTACAGTTTCATACTTCAGCTGACAGGCTCAATTTGTACAGGTTTGTGTGTTGGGTTTTTTTTTTTTTTCTAATTTCTACATTTTTAAAGGATAAAATGCATCCCATCAGGAAAGACCCCATAAGCTCCCAAACACTTAAATGCCTAGCTCTGTAATATAGAGTGTGAAGTTAAATTTCCCCTTTCCGAGCAGCAGGAAGACTTAGGCAGCTCTCTACCCGGAGCACTACGGCAGCCACAGTCCTGCTGAGCTTGGGGGGCTGGCTCAGCACCCTGGCAGCCGAGCGCTGCCACCCTCCCAGCGCGTGCAAACACGCTCCATAGGGCACCAGGCTTCCCCTGCCAGCAATTTCTCTATAATTCGTGGAGTCAGCAAAGAGAGAAGACAGAGGAAAGCATCCCACCCTGGGAACACTCCGTGCTCTCCCTGCGTGCAGGGCCTCTGCGCACCCTGCCTGCTGGCCAGGCTTCTCCATCTCACCCACAGCGTCCTTCAACGACCCTGCTGAGCCAGGGGAAGCCTAGGATTTCAGGGGTTAATGCCTTGTCGAGGTTCAAAGGCAGTTCAGGGAAATGCTACCAGCTGGAAGCTAATAAGGCAAAGCTGAGCCTGCTCAAGCTCAAGGCTTTAGAAAGAAAGGAGAGGGAGGTAAGCAGGCTGTGTGCTTGTGGGGTGCAAAGAGAAGGGGGTGGTGTTGGGTCATGCCACGTGATGCTGCTCTTACACCTTTCAACACTTTGCTTCTGTCTTTTCAAGCTTGTCTGGTCCAGACAGTGGGTGCCGTGGCCAGGCTGGCACCTCTCAGCTTTGGGCAGAGATGCCTTTGCTCAGACCCTGCTGTAGGGGTAGTGGCTCCTGCCCTCACCTCTCTGGGCTCTGCTGGTCTCCTCCTCTTCCTCCTGCAGAAGCAATTGGGCTGTGCTGGGGTCAGGATGGGCGCTGGGCAAGGGGGAATTGAGCCATTAGGGCTCTTCAGTGCTCTACGCATCTAGAAAGTTACATTATTCTCCCCGGTGGCATCAGGCTCTTGTTTTCAGTCCTCGTAGGTTTGGTCTGAGAATTTAGCTCTCTTTCGGAAGCTGGAGCAGCTGGATTCATGACTTTGACAGAGCTTTCTGTACCAGCAAGGGCGGGGGTTGGGAGGGGAAGCAAATAGATTGGAAATATTCATAGAATCATAGAATGGTTAGAGTTGAAAGGGACCTTAAAGATCATCAAGTTCCAACCCCCCTGCCATGGGCAGGGACACCTCTGACTACNAGAGGTGCTCCATCCCTCTAATCATCTTGGTGGCCCTTCGCTGGACCTGTTCCAACAGTTCGATGTCCTTTCTATGTTGAGGACTCCAGAACTGGACACAGTACTCCAGGTGGGGTCTCACAAGCGCGGAGTAGAGGGGGAGAATCACCTCCCGTGCCCTGCTGGCAATTCATTTAATAGTACTCTAAAGCAGCTTGTCCACAAGCTGCTGCACATCCAGAATATGTGGCCGTGAGAATGTTTCAACCCCCCTTTTTTTAAAAAAAAAAAAAAGACTTGCAAGCTCATGCTGAAAAACTCTCACACTTGTGCTCTCTAGTATAAATATGTCAATATTAAAATCATGCTCTTGTTATGCTTCTAAGTATTTTCCTACAAAAGAGGCTGCAGGATGACTTCACCAGCATCTGTCTTGAATAGCTGGGGTTTAGCACAGCAGAAAGCAAGGACCTAAGACCTATTTCAGCAAAGGGAGTCTATAATTTCTGTTTCATCTTTTTCTTCCTCTCCTGAACTGTTTACAAATGGCAATTTACCCCTGGTCTTTGTCAACATATTCCAGCCACAAAGCCTTCTAAGATGGTCAAAAGTGCTGCTTTCTTTTTCCTGCAAGCCCTTTTGCCACTCCACTAGAGATGAACTATATTGTTTATAAACAAAGAAATCAGGACTGAGTCAGAGGCATGAAAGCAAGTGATAACGATTACGAACCGATACTCATCTTTGATGCTCAGAGAATTGTTCAGTATTTGTGTAACTACTCCAAGCCCTGCTTGTCCTGAGTGTGGGGCTGACCTGGTGGCAAGGCAGAGCATCGATCTGTCCCTAGTCACAGCAGCATGGAAAAAAAAAATATTCAAGGGCTACTGAAGTGAATTTTATGTAAATGTTACAATAACCTAACTTCTACAGACATATGTATTTGTGCAAGAAAGCTAGAGTTAGCTGTTTCTCAGGAGCGTGTGTCATTAATTGCTTTACTATTACTATTATCGCACATGCGCATATACCCATGCTGGAAAAAGGCTCAGTTTTCTGCATTGTGGTGAACGGTGGCAAGAGTAAAAGAATCAACATCTATATTTAATGAAGCTACATCATATCCTTATAACTCTTTTTCTGAATTAAACTGCCTGAGCTTTTGTTTTCCTTTATATTAGCGGGTGAGAAGTCTCTTGGTCTGCCCGTAATTAATCATGAGCCCAGAGTACATTATTTCATTTTTGTGGACATCCAGGCTGTGCATGGTCATTAAAACTTAGTTCAGCCTTTACTTTCATTTCCTAGTGATTAATGTTGCTGCTGGCACAGAGAACTGGGGAAAGGTCTCTCTACCCCTGTAGTAATGGAAAGGCTGGGATAAGGCTGGGATCTTGCTCTCCTGGCATCCTGTATCACACACTGATACCTGACCAAAAACTTTTTTTATTAGAACAACATATGGGTACTGCGGTTTCTTAACAAAGTGCTGTCTTCAGAGCAGGAAAATTAAGACTTTTTAGTTTAACCATGAGAGGAAATACGGGGTAAAGGAAAGCTAAGCTCTGCAGTAAAAACAGAGGAGCGCAAAGTTCAGTAATTTTATTGAAAAGAAAGAAAAACACAGACTGGGACCTTCATCTTTCAGGGAGCAGGAAAGCCTCCTGTTACGGGTGAATTTGCCGCAGGTGTCTTATAAAAGGAGATGGGATACACTTCCAGGTGGGAAAACAGCATGTTGGCTCCAGTCTCTCACATGCTGTGACACCAGCTGTCCCTTATAACGTGGGATTTCCTTGAGTACATTCACAAATCCTGCGCCCCTTATTACAATGGTATTACTTGGATGAAGGTTTCAGCAGAATCAATGTGCAGAAGTAGTCCCAGTCTGCTTCGTACGGCCGGCAATAGGCGATGTTACTCTCTAAAAGCTTAATTGGACGGTAAGGCATGTAGGACTCCCCATCACCACCTCTTCTCCTCCTTGGCTCATCTACCTTCCTGCTTAGGGTATCTCCCCTCCTTCCTGGCTCTCATGGTGTCACGTTCTTCAGTGGCCTATTCTGCATTTTAAAGGCTTTAAATTTGGCAATTCTATTCTGAAGTCAGTCAAAGGAGATGCAGAAACCCATCATTTCTACTGTGTCCTCCTTCAGTCGCTGTATCTCAAAAACATCCCATCGTTTCCTCTCCAGCTTCATGTGGCAGAAGCTGCTGTAAGATTAATGAAGACATGGAGATTCAGCCTTGAGAAATAAGATGGTTGGGCCATCTTAATTTTCTCCAAGGACTTTATAACCTCAAATTCAAATGTGACTTATTAGAAAAGGTCACAGGAGAGAGAAAGCCTAGGAGAGAAAGGGCGTTGCAATTAGGAGCATGTAACTGGAATAATTCTTCAATTTCCATGCATGATGAAGTGAATCTGTCCTGGCAGAGCTAGCATGACGAGAGGATGTGTTGCAGTAAGTGTTTGTGAAATGTGTGTATCATCTAGGAGGAAAGACAAAGCTATTTGTGTACAGCATGTTGGCAATACTTCCACATTTGATCTATTCGCTGAAAATGGTTGGGTGTGTGGTTGTGCCAAGCTCCAGATGGCAGAGTCACATCCGTATTAGGAAAAATTAGGTTTAGACCCCAATGAGGTGTTAATTTTCAAGCAAGTTTTAAAAAGCTCAGAGCTAAGAATAGTCTACAGCTGAGAGTCTTGCAGTAATCTCAGGTGAAAAGAAAATGCATAGAAACTTTCATAAAACAACTGCACCGTGACTGTGAGTGCGAATTCAATACTGAAGAAGTGCAGCACGCATCCCCTGGTTTGGATACTGTTGAAAAAATGGGAAAGAAAATCAGCTGAGAATGTGCAACCACACAGTGCGGTACACAGGTCCTTGAGGAACACTGTAAGGAAAGCTGGTCCCACCTTGAAGATGGATGACAGCTTCTGACATATTCCCATTTCTATTTTCCTCAGGTGCACAAAGATGCTCAGAAGTGGCACCTATTAGACCATTGGGTCCAGAGGCCATTTAAGGGCAACTGTTTGCCCCTTTCCAATGCCCACAGACATGGAAACACACGAGGCTCAAAGCTTTAGGGGATGGTGGCAGTCAGAATGAATTGTCTTGAACAATTATCTTCTTTGGAACATGATCCACCAAGTTGAGGGAATCTGTGTCCTCCTTGCAGTGGTCGGCAGCTGTAGGATTCCTAGGGCTCCTCCATGCTCAGCAATATCAGAACAAGAACTTTGGGGTTTCTTGCTGTTTTAAGAGGATTGCACATGACCAGTCCTGCTTGGTTTGGTTTTGATTTTTTTTTTTTTTTTTAAAAGTGAACCCTTTTTAACTTCTGAAATTTTCTGCTCATCAGGTCCAGGCTGTACCTGCTTTTACTATTTCTGAGAGCTCATTTGTACTCTTGTAAGGTGTGGTATCCCATTCTTATCTGTTGAAAGATTATCTTTGGGAACAGTTGGCTCTTTGCCAGTGGATACTAAAGCATACGATGAGTTAAGTCATGAATGAGAAACTAATAAATGGGGCACTTCTTTCGCTGACCCACTCTGTCCTCTTGATGTAGCACTCTTGCAGGTTTGCAAAGGTGCTCAGAGATTAATGTAGACAGAAGGAAACACAGTGCAGGGACTCTGGCTTAACCATTCATTTTGATGTAAAGAGTATGTAAGGACAGTAGTTAGGGTGACAACCTGGGATTTAGGAAAGCTGTGTTCAATTCCCTGCTTTGCCGTGTGTGACTTTGCACCTCTGTGCCACGGCTCCAAATCTATATAATGGGACAACTGTATTTTCCTACTTCATGGGACTCTTGGGAGAATAAATGCCTTTAAAACTGTAAAGTGTTCAGTTAACCTGACAATGAGATCATATAAGTGTGGCAGTACTTAGATATGGGAGAATCCAATGAATGTGGCTTTAAAATAATATTAACGTCTATCTTCTTGAATTTGATTCTATGAGAAGAGACTGTTCTGCATCTGTATTTCAGGCTATTAATCATCTTGCTGATCCATCCATCATTCAGGATGTTCCCTGGCCCTGAAAACCCAAAAGAGCTTTGTCATGAACTGTGTATTAGCATAAGTATTTCTTCCATTTGACAGAACTCCTGGATCTGATGTTTTCTTAAGTATCTTACATTTTCTCCTAAACTAACAACAGTTAATAGAATACAGTGATGATTTTTACAAGGTTTCCTCTAACTCAGAGGAATAGCTTGCAGTTTTGAACTTTGCTTGTCTTTCTAGATGTCTTGCCTGGGCTCTAGAGATAGATCAATTCCAATGATTAAGAAGTTCTGTTAGTATCAGCACTATCCATAGTTTTGGCTGCTTTATCTCTGTCTTGCTTCTAGTCCCAGCTGAAATCAAGAAGTAGAAAGGCAAATTGAATGAGAGTGATTGTTATTAATTAAAAGAGAAAGTTAAAAAGTTATCCAAAGTTTTTGGTGTCTCAAAAAAACATACAGGTATGTGATGTCTTAAGCTTCTTGAACAAGTTGATATCTATTCTTTCTTTATCTGAGTCCATTCAAGCATACCACACAGTTGATATGGGCCACATGTAGCTTTATCTGAATCAGTTCTCCCAAAGCCTTAGACTATATAATTAAGCTCTTTTTAGTGACTAGAAAACTGCCACTAAATTTGAAATCTGTCATGGTAATTTCAAGGCTAAAGGAATTAAACCTAACGAGAGATATTATTCCTAATTATTACCCTATCTCCAGCCTTTCGCACTTGCCTAAATTCTTTAAAAGTTTTGTCCCTTTCATAGCCACCTGATCATCAGAATTTTAATTAACACTAATCAGGATGTCTCAACCGTGACTGCCCATAGATTACTCTCTTTGGCTTAATAGTAGGTGTTCATCTCAAAGTCTCATTGTATTTGTTACTTGGGGTGACACAGCTGCCATAGTTTCCAGGTTTGCTATAGCTTTTCCTGAAGTTGTTTGAATTGAATGAACTGAATTTAATTTATAATTTCAGAGTAGATTACCACTTTTCTGCATTATGGCAGTCTTGCAACAGGCTAAATCCTTTTTGGAACCATTTACTGTTGCCACTGATACCATATTTAGATGCAGGGTCTGATTTTTATCCCAGAGAAGTATAGATGAACTCCTTATACTTTTTTGTTAGTAATTTAGGTTATTGACTTTGTCAAATATTCTCATTGATTCCCTATAATTGTTGGCATCATGTTTTTCAGTGGTATTTAATAAGCTCCTCTGGAGTTCTTAATAGGATGAGTATGATTACAAAAGATAAATTCACGTATGTGAAGGAGAGAGGGGGCTCTGTGCATCCGTCCCTCAAGGGGTGAACGTACATTGAAGAACAGTGGTTGCACATCACAGCTCTCAATGAAGAGGAATGAAAAGTTTGACTGGGGGAAATTGTTCAACTTATTTCCATTTATGAATTGTTGCCTATCCTTGGTTTTCCTGAGGCAAACATTTGGCTTTAGAGCCATTGTTTTCTTTTTATTTTCCTTTTCCTTATGAGTAAATGATGCCATTTACAGAAGAACAGCTGTACTGGGTCAGACGATGGTTCCCATTAGCTGATTGTCTCTGGGAACAACGGAGAGCAGGTTCCCGAGGCACAGGGCCAGGACACCGCAGCAAATACCAGTACTTTCCCAACATATTCTCCCAGCTCTTAGTAGTAAGAAAACCAGTGACTTTCTGAGCTGGAGATCCAGCATACTGGTCTTCAACAGCCTAAAAATACATTTTCTTGCCTGAATTCATCTAGATGCCCACTAAACTTTCAGCATTCACAACAACATGAAAACACAGCTGTCTTCTGCTTTCCCCAGGTCCCACCGTGGCGTGAGCTTACGGGCTGGTTGGGTTGTTGCAAGAGACCTGATCCTGCAAAGTGACAATTCATAAAGGTTTTTGAAGGCAGTATTGAAAATAGGTGTGTTTTTTCAAAGGAGGGATATGCCTAGCCAAGTCTGCGTAGCAGGACAGGACGGCTGGGTCACTGTGCCCTGTCAGGGGTGATGTTCCCATGAGGCTGCAATGAGGAGCTCTGTACTGTGACTGCTCTTTGTTAGTGATACTCAGGGAAACACAAAACCTGTTACCAGGACAGTAGAAGTGGAACAATAAAGAAATTATGGTACCAGTTTGCCATTAAACAGGTAGAAAAAAAACAAGCCCAAGTTTTCTTCTCCATCTCGGCTTGTGGCCTGACATTCAGATAAGATGAAAACATCATAACTTTCAGTGATTAACTGTGAAACACCGGTAGTGAGGCAGTTGAATTTGTTCGCAAATACAGCCTTAAATACTTTTGTCTAGGCATTTCTTTTTGAATAGCACAGCCTTCTCTGACACAGTAGAGCATTTTTATCTGCAGACTTAATTGAAACAGTCTTATTTATAGTGGTGAATATTCATTCTGGTTAAAGGTGATTCTGAGGGAGGCTAATAAATGTTCTCGCTTTCCTTTGCATCAGCTAACGATCTGGAAAACAAATATACTGCCATTCTCTGGGAACCTGATCTTGCTATGCTGGATTATACTGGATGGAAGTTGTATTTCACCTTCCATTTATTTATTATTCACATCTCTCCAATGCCTGAAGTTCCTACCGCGATGCATCAGGCATATACTCAATGGGCAGTCCGTGTCCCAGAGCTGGCAATTTAAGTCTGAGATAAGAGACGATAGATGGAGCCAGAGAGACAAAGAAGTATGAGGAGATAATCAGACCAAATCCATCAATGCAACTGGCCATGGTCTTTGTGGGCTAATGCTAGGCAAAGGATTGTGGCAGAAGAGGGTTTAAGGAGAGTCTTGTGAGATGCATGTGATATACTATGCTGACATATTACCTTTGGTACTAGGCAACTGAGAAAGATCATTTTAATCGGAGAATTTGACTGCAGAGTGAGTAACATTTATCCCTGATCAGTGGTTGTTCTTTATGGTACTTAGTTCTCGGTTTAGCTGTCTATGGTTTATCAGACTACAGGTTGGCTTATCACGCATCAAAGGAGACATCAGCCCTTCGTGCAGCTACAACACAACACAGAGCTGCACCTTGTCGCAGGATGAGTTATCACAGCACGGCCATAGGAATTTCCAAATCTGCAAGCTAACTGGACTGGTCGTGTAACTTTTTTTCCTGCAGTGATGGTGTTTCATCATTTAAATTGCCAGAAACAACCAGGACATGCAGAAATATCCTTTAACTCAGTTCTTTTACATAACTGAATGCACTGTTGCACTGCAGTGAGGGATTTGGGGAATCCGAGCCTGTCCTCGGCACGTATTCCCTCCTTTCTCAGCCAAGGAGAGAGAAGTGATACTGGCAGAGGGAGCTGATGAATACTGAGATTTCATGAGCCAATGCTCCTGTGAGCTGTCTGAAGACTTAAGCTGTGTCACGTGGAAAAGGTCTGCATCAGGACTACTCCTGTACCAAGGTCCCCAGTTCCCACTTAGGGAGGTCCCTCGGTAAAATGAATGATAAAGGATGAAAAATTATCTCAGTCAGCACTCTCCTCTAACGACTCTTGGTGAATGATCTCAGTCTCCTCATAGATGTGTATTGAACCCAGCCTCTGTTCTCGACAAAAGCCTTTTAATAATAAATACCATCAAACGAGGAAAAGTGTAATACAATGAAATCCAGAGCCTAATGTTGAGAAATGGCTGTTGACTTCCAAGCTTTTTTTTGGGTACCCAATCCTGCTAGTTCTCCTGTGAAAACAAGAGGTGCAGGGCTTTCACCTATAGATCACATTTTGTGCCTACAGTGAGCTGTGCCCAGGTAATTTGATTGGGACAATCTTTAGGGAGCACCGAAATGCGTTGCTCCTACCCCAGAGTAGAGATCTCATCCAAAAATCAGGCTGGTATGAGGACTCAACAACAGCTTATTGCATGGGTGGCCTCTTTCCTGACTTGCCCTGAGCAGTGGCCAGGGTGCTGTTACAAGTATTGACCCACCCCAGCAGTTCACAACTTTTGGAAATTATATCAAACTCTGACTGTGGAAAGTCACAAACAGACCAACAGTGGAATGAAAAGCCTTGAACATAAAACCAACCTTACTCGCACCTTCTCTAATTCTTCTCTCTCTTTCCAAAAGTGCCTCCCTCTGCACACTTTTGCAATTACCTCTCATTAGCCATTGACAATAAAGGAAGAGAAGGCATAAATTGGAAGCATGAATCATATCCCAATTTAGTCTGTCTCTTCTGCTAATAAAAAGGCATATGCTTCTCAGATACTCTTCTGCATTAAGGCTAAGAAGGAAGGCAGCAGAGGGAAAGATGAACCATGCAGACTTTTACAATGAAGTGGTTTCTATTTTCTTTTAAACAAGAGAATAATAAATTAGAATATTTTCTTCTTATAACTGTTTTCATCTCGTACCAGATACATGCCTAAACTAGCTCTCCATATCCGAATGCGTGGGAGGAAAGCTTAGTTTCTGGTGAGGTGTCTGCACATCTGGGGTTAACTGTGTGGCCCTGATGCAGATTGTGTGTGCTTGAGCAATCTTTATGTAATGATCTGCATTTTGCAGCTAAGGGAATAAAAGTGCCCTGACACAGTTCATGGAAAGGACTGTATGAGACCACTGCAGTAAGAAGGAACTTGCCTGTGTGACCTGCAAGACCCTTCTAGACCGAAATTCCTGAGCCCACAGGCTGGACAAGAGCATTAATATTTTTGAGGGCTTCGGGCACTACAAAGATGGAATAAATTGACGGAACAAAAGGACTTCTTTAAACAGACAGTAAGGATCTAAGAGTCAAAACAACACTGGCTCCAAATATTCTTTTTCTTGAAGCAACGGAGGTAATGCAGATTAGGATTAGGTTGCTGTAATGCTCATCTGACAGTATAAAGCCAACGCTTATGAGAACACGCAGATACTTTCAAGTAGATCACATAAAAAACACCAGTGATGATATCCTAGGCAGAAATAAAGTAACGCAGCTGACCCAGCTAGGCTGTGGGCATATTGAAATAATCCAAATGACTTCTTTTGGAAAAAAACCCTCATATTTTTATTCTGTTGCAGTGTTTTGTATAAGCTTTCGGTAGTGCTGTACTATATTCATAGTGAAATGCTCTTTTTTTTCTGCATAAGATCCTTACAAGTAGCACTTGGTTAAGTTACGAAACTGTATATTTGGTTTACAGAAAGTTGCAAAATTAAAACAGGCTAAACCTATTTCACAGAAAGAATCAGATAACACAGAAAACAAATGTGTAGTATCAACACACAGATTAAATATTGCTGGCTTCCCAAATTCCACATGGTAGTAAAACAACCTTTGGTACTCAGACAGCATAACCACAAGGCCATGTAAAACAACTTTGCAAAAACTCGGTGAATTTCTGTTGCATTGCAAAGACTTTTCATTGTGCAAGGTAGCCATTGTGCATGTTATTACACCTTTTCAGGAGAGGAAGAAAAACAAGGCAGAAGGTAGCATGCTCTCTAAAGTCTATTTTTTTTCTCTTATGCTGCTACTAATGTATTAGTAGGAGAAGGATTTCTCATTGGAGTGCTAAAAATGAACCTCTGGAAAAATGTATTGCAGTACAGTCCATTGCATGACAAATCCCAAAGTCTACCAAGAGTTGCAGTCAGTGGTGCATTGTGAACTGCCTGTGAAGAAGGTAATGAATGTAAAAAGTCGTTATTCCCTGTCTTTCCAGGGAAGCTAGCCAAGGACCCGGCAATGCCCTGCCTGAAGTGACTACAATGAAGTGGCAGCATTTGCCCATAAGAAGTAATAAAACTTGAAGAAGAGGTCTAGGGTATAATTCGCACTGTTTTGTGAAAGTGTCCATACCACTCCTCACAGGCCAAAACAGTTCCTCTCTTCCAAGAACAGCACAAATAGACAAACTAAGGAAATTGGGGTCAGGGACAGCGTTTTTCCCTTTCTGCACCTTCTGCTATGCTGAAAATATACAGAAGTGGAAGTAAGTCGAAAAGTATGGTTTCCAAGTATTGAAAGTTCAGCCCTCATCTGGTGTTCTCCAGTTGTGTCACCATTGGCCGCAAAACCAGCTGCTGTTAAGGAAGTGAAGCTGTAGTGTCTTTTCCATGGAGTTTTTCTCTTTGCTGGAAAACTTTCCTCGGACTCCATCTGTCTTTGGGTCAGAGCTCCCTAGAGTCCCAAAAGGAAATAACAGGAATGAGCCTTTCCCATTTCACAGCTGACAGAGGAGCTGTTCGGTAATGGCTGGGTAATAACAAGCAGAACAATTTGGATTAGAAGTCCACAAATCCACTTGACTAACACAGCTCAGGCCAGCAGCGCCAGATAATGAAAGTTATTATACGAAATACAGCCCTTAGTTTAGAAGTTAATACTTGTCTTTATCACCTTTAAGTTCTTTCTGTGAAAACTAGAAATGCTCCATCCTTCCCAGAGCCTCTTCAGGCCTGCTGCATGGAGTGTATAATACGCCAATATTTGAGATTTTGTTCAATTTTATACTCAAAAGGCTGAATCCTTAGCTCTAATCTGCTAATGCCTGCCACTTCTGGAGGTGAGAGAGCAAAAGCTTTCCAGCTGTTTGGGTAACTAAGAACTGGCACTGATTGTCCAGGGAGAGTTTTAGGAAAGAGCTTGAGAAATTTTTGTTGGAGTAGTTTTGGTAGAGTTGCTTCTGCCATGGGGCAGCCTGCTGGACTAGATGACCTCTGAAGAGGCCCATCCTCCTTTCCATCATCCACCTTTTCTTTCTTGCCTTGGTGGTGGTAGCTTAGTGTTTTCTGCTTCCCATCCAGGCCAGTTTTTAGAAACAAGTATCTGCTCCCATGGTGTCTTTGGGACCTCCCATGAGGTCCTACATGAGTGGTCCTGCAGCCCTTAGGACCAGGCAGACACATGGCTCATGCTGCCCTGGAGAAAAACCTGTCCTCTTCACAACTGAGAAGAAATGGTATAAGCTGAAGGGGTGAAGTGAATCACATGTTTCTCTCTATATAAACATTGTATGAAAATTCTCATACTATTTTATTGACAGATAAATCTAATATTACCACCTGTCGTGGGAAAAGAGGAGGAGTACTGGAACACGATCTCCTGGGAAACACAATACGAGAACCTGCATCACGTGAGCTGTTAGACAGGTGGGTCTAGGTTTATTTCCTTTTTTATGGCTTTCAATGGATAGCTAAATAAAACCCCTGTGAGATCCTTGCTGAATGCAGCCGTTTTCAAATCTTTCAGAGTCAACAGATTTCAGCCTTAAGTTGTATTGAAGCTTCTTTTAAAACAGAGATTGCTGCTTCTGGAAGTGCTGCAGAAACTTGCCTCGGGCAGGTGTTGTCTCTTCCAGAGCTTAGCAACTGCCATAGCTCACTGCAGCTCCCTCACCTGAAGTGTGAACGGGCAAAATTTTTCTGGCTGGAGAACGTCCATCCCACAAAAAAGGGAGTTTAGTATTCAGCGAGTGCCATCCATCAACTTGGAAGTTCCTACTTTCAGACAGGAATTGATTTATTCCTTTCATTGTCCAGGAAAAGCATGGCAAGACACCTTGCTGTCTCTAGGCTGCACTTCCCACCCAGGAGGCACTGACAAGCAAGCAGGGTTTATTTTTCACCTTTCCCCAGCCAGCCTGAAAGCTGTCCTGGGCACGGAGTGAGGATGGGAACCCACAGCAGCCACCCACCCTTGACTTGAGACACAGCTGCAGCGATATGGAAGCCAGAAGCTTCCCATGGACATCCTGACATGTCAGAGATGCAGACACTTCTGTATTACCTACACAAGTGAAAAGTTTTCTTTTCCCAGCCCATTCCTACCTACATTCTTGTGAAAAAAGGCGGCAAACCCCAAATGTTCACAGCAAGGATGAGGTTGCTATAAAAGATTGAGGAAAAAAACCCCAACAACCCAGTAACAAATTGGCCACCGGTGTTGAGGACAACGCGAGCACTGAGGGAAGGATGGGTTTTGTTCTCCACAAGCACCTGAGGGGTGTTCATTTGCTGAAAAGCATTTTGTCCTGTATGCTTGAGATGGTTTGAAATGCCTTCAGGAAGGCAGCCAATTCCCATCTTCAGCTCCACCCAGCCTTGTCCTTTCCCTGTGGGCTGTCCTTCCAGCAAAGAAATGCAAAAGCAAGGGAAGCTGCTCCTGCTGCCTCCGAAGGTCACAGACACGAGGGGTTCATGCTGGCTCCCTGGGACAGTCTCTGAGCACAGATTCCAGCGGCATCTCCCGCTTGCTGCACCCATTGGCAAGATACACATACGGCTGTCAGCACTTCTGGGAAAAAATGCTAATATTTGCATGTTCTACCAGACTGATCAAGCATCTAACACTCAGCAGGTGGGAGAAGAAATGCAAGAAGACAGAAAAAATGGATTCAGAGACCTCAAACCAGCAAATACTTCCTTTGGTGTTCTTTGGGACAGAGTATGGCTTGTGTTCACAACTCTCTGCAGCTGGGCTGGCACGGATGGGCTTTAAACCAGCCATGTGGGAGAAACTTTAAATCAGGGAACTATTTACTTTAAGCCAGAGACTTTAAATACAGGGAACACAACCAGCTCTTGCACCACTGGGGCAGCAGCTCTACTCGTGTTTTGGAGGGGGATGCACGTGGTGATGTGGAAATCATGGGTACCATAAGCCTCTCTATCAGCTTTTACAAAGCGAGGCCATTTAAAGCAGCCGGAAGGTTGCTCTGCTTTGTACCGGTAGCAGAGTTGGCCTTTGGCCCATGGCAGGATAAGGAGGAGTGGAAAAATGTGCCTGCCTATCTTTGCCTTTCTACGATAGCTACACTGAACGTCTCTCTACTCTGTTAAATCCGATTTCCTCAGTGCTATTTCTGGGTATAAAAGTAGAGGGTCATTGATGTTACACTGATTGCAAAACCAGCGTAAAAGTGAGGAAAATTAGGTCTGTTCTTCTGTTAGCCAGCGTGTAATTTTTAGCTGGAGTGAGCATACTGCCACAAACCTGTCAGCAAACAAAATGTACGGCGATCAGAAGTACCTGGGGAGAATGCGCTTACTGATGTGTGAAATGCCTCGGCCGTCACTCAAGCGATCCTCGCCGCTCCAAGGACAAATAAGCTGCATCTGCGTTAATGCTCTTTGCAGCTTTCGGCGCTAGCGGCTGCATTTCGGGAGGCTGGTTGTGCAGCGAGCCCTCGCCGCTCTCCCATCGGCTGCGTTTCCATCTTATGCGAGTGGTCTGTGCTTTCCAGGAGGTTTCAGCACAATTTTTTTCTCCCCCTTCACCCAACGCCATCTCAGACCAAGTACATGTCGGGCAGTGAGGAACGCAGTTTTAGTCTCCGCGCACCAAGCTTAGACGTTTCACGCTGTAATCAAAACTGGCAACTTCCAGTGAGCTTCTTTAGTACTTAAAAGCAGAATTGATTGTGTAATAGCAGTGCTGGGATCATGAGGAGCAATTTCTCTTGCACAGACCCATCTGGGGTAGTTAGATGACCTGGTGTGCAAGCTGTAGTTTTAAACCAGCAGGACAGACAGCTAAGCATGCGACTAAACCTTGAAGGAATTTCTAGGATCCTGCCGAAAGCTCCCCAGCACACATTAAAAAGCCCCATTGCTCCTGGATTTCTGGATGTACAATTCTGGTACTCGGAGCTTTCCCTGTTCAGTTAGCAGATGTTGTTCGTTGTTTGCAGACTGCATTCATCTGTCTCTACTTCTTTCTGCTCATCTATAATCAAGTTCTTGAGCTACAAATGAGCTACTTGACAACCCACAGCCTTGTGTTCGTATCATAACCCATTAATCCTGGGCATGCTTTATAGGAGGTTTCTATTTCTAGAACAGTGGAGAGAGGGTTAATAGATGTTGCACAGGCACAAACATCTTGTGTTGAGGCTGGCCGTAATCACATCACTCGAGGTGCTATTGCTAGCAATCAGCTATGGTCATAAGCAACATATTGACCTGGCGGACTGTACAACAATCTGTAACATTTGATTATCCTTTTCTTGAAATAACTATTAATTGTTCATTAGCCCTTTATAAAGTATTTATATACTCATCTTTCATATAAAGCATGACTGTAATGTTAAAATCTAGTATTTGACCTTTAAATTCGAGCAGTCAAAAAATCAGTAAAGAAACAAGTTTTTTGAGCATTCGTATCCCTTTGTCTAGAGGAGCTGAACATCAGCACCTAGACCCAGATTCATTTGAAGAGAGGGGACTTTCTATGTCTAAACACTGTGTGTCTTGCCAAGTTGTTCTCCTGTGTTCCCTTTCCCATTAGAGGAGAGACCATGGCATTATTGGAGCAAAATAGACTGAACCTGTCTGTTTCAGATCCCAGGCTCAGGATGGATCAATCACTCTCTGACTCTGGATATGGCCAACCTGCAGAAACTCCAAAGAGCTGGGCTGAAGTGAGAGTGTCCCCACTGTTGCTGGCACTGGAGATCTGCTCTGATTCAGCAGAGCACTTCAGGATATGCTTAAACCAAAGGGCTGGCTGGAATTGTAGCATTTAGCTCGAGTGGAGGATCTCCATGCAGGGGGCACTTCCTAAGGGAGTGGTGCGGTTTACAGGGCATCTAAGCTCACAGAGTGGTTGAAGGTATTTAGATGTTCACATGTGGAGCTTAGATACCAGTGTAGGACACTCATCAGGAGGTTGGAGAAACCTTGAAAATTTCAGCAGGACATTCAATTCCGAGGCACGTTTTTTGAAAGGTTTTTTATCTTTGGCTGAGGTAACTTTGTCTCTCTGTCTCTGGCTCTTAGGACTAATAACAGCAGAGCTTATGAAAATACTTTGTACAGCTTCCAAGCTGGGCACCACACTCTTTCTGGTGCGTTTACACTCCAGTCGTCCTCCTTCTTCATCTCCATGTCCTACATCACCAGGCAGCAATGTGTCACAAGATTACACATCACGGATTAAACCTCATAACAAGCTGTTCTGAGCTGGGAATGTACAAGAAATATATTTTGGCAAATCGTATGAGAAGCAGAGGAGAACAGCAGATGTTTCCAATAGGCAAGCGTTTCCAGTTTGGCCATGAGTCTGTACTCTGGACCAGTCTCTAGATAACATCCTCCAGCATCGTGCCAAGGGGAACAATGGGTCTTTTGATCCCAGTGCTGCCCTGGTAGCTACAAAATCTGGGAGAGCTGACTCAAATTCCTTCCAACTTCCTCTTCATCCAAAGAGACCCAAGATTTCCTTTATTCTCTGTCCCTGGCTCTCCATGGCTGCAATCCAACACCTGAGTTTGAGCCACTGGAGGCAAAGATCCAAAATATTCGCAAGGGGAATGGAGTAGCAAGAAGGCAAAAGACAATCTGCCGTGATATAAGGTGGGTAATTCCCTATCAACGCTTGAGCAAACACACAGACACCGTGGCAGGGAGCCTGACAGATGGTTAGAGTGGAGCAATGGGCTTTTATTCACCGAGGCATGGCCGCCTTCTACTTCTGTTTGAAACAGAGATGTAACCTGCGTAGCAGTTCTCTGCTCGTTCTCTTTATCGTGCCTGAGTCGAGGGGATGAATATTCACATGGGGTGCACTGAAACCAGGCAGGGTTCCTACCACTTCTCCCTCTACATCCAAAAATGCCAGCCCGTGTGTCCATCCCCTGAGTGACTCTCCACTTCCAGCCCACCATACCTTTTGGCTCTGGCACCTTGTGCCCGGGGCTCAGGCCAAGGATGGCTTGGGTGCCAGGTCCTCAGCTGCTGTTCCTGGGTCCAGCACCGCTGCCTGATCGCATCCCGGCGCAGGCAGTAATGCATCTTACCTTCCCTTTGGGCATGCCTTTGTTGTCCTTGGAGGCTGTGCTGCAAGGGGATGCCACAGCTCCCTTGTCCGGGGCAGGAGAGCACCCGCCACCAGCGCCGCCTCAAAACAGGGACACAGCACCAGGGAAGAGGGTTTTCTCCCTTTTTCTGGGTAAATCTCCACGAGTCCGGGCTTGGGCAGCTCACTGGGGAGAAGGCTCGCCGTGAGGCAGGCTCCGAGCTGCACTCCGCAGGCAGAAAAGACTTTAAATGCTTTTCTTTCATTCGTTTGCTCTTTTTCATCAAACGATCAGCGCAGGCAGCCTACCTCCAGTGTCGCCTTTCAAGCGATTTCCCTCGCCGCTTTCGCAAACACGAGTTTATCCCTCCTAGAGGGGTGAGCCGGGGATACGTTTAATACGAAAAGAGAGAGGCGAGGTAATCAAACACCTGCTCCCACTAAAACAAAGCTTTTCCTCTCCACAGGCGACTAAGCGCTGCTGAGGAAAGGCGAAGGCGCACACCAACCGTAACCCGGCGCAAGGTCCAGCCTTCGGAGTGGGCAACTCTGGGTTGTAAAAGCAGAAACAAGAACCACACTTTGTGCCGGCGTCTCGGCTGCTCTGCCCAGGTAGGAGAACGTTTCGCAAATATTTCGAGTTGAAAATTACAGGCACTGTCACTGCTGCCTCTTGCCATCGTCAGGTAGGGAAAGCACAAGTGTTAAGTGGATAAATTTCAGACAAATTGTGTTTGTTATTCTCACTGGAGCATGATCTACGCAGGCATTGCTGCCTCCGTAGATCCCACTGACTTTGGCCAGACTTGGCCATGTTTGGCCTGTTCTGCTCAGGGCTTTGTGCTGCTGCTGGTCCTGGGGTCGGTGGGCTGTGGTGGCCACAGGTGTGTGCTGGGAGCCAGCCTCGGCACCTCCAGCTGGGCAACCCCAAATTCTGGCATGCAAAAGCTGGCTGTGACCAAAAAATGTTTGCCTCCTGGTTGCAAAAGCATTGATAGGTGAGTGTGATCCTCCTTCTAGTGCCATCACTCCTAGGACTACATCTCTCTGGATGTACCACAACCTACAAGGGCATCTGTAGGGAGGGACGGAGGGACAGTGGCCATATTGCCACCCTTCTCCTCCCAGAGCATTCTCTTTTTCTCTTGCTGCCCATGTAGCAATGCCCCAGTCACACTGGGGGGACCCCAAATTCCAAACAAGTCCATGGGATGGGCGTTTCTTGCTTCCCTGAAGGATTTGTCTCATGCAGGCTTTCAGACCTTCACATGCAGCCACTTTGAGGCTTCAGATGACTTGAATGCACTTAGAGAATGATGTTTTACAGCACTGAGGGCAAAAAAGGACAGGGCCAGAGGAGAAAAACAAGCCCAAAAACCAGAAGGATTTCTATACCCCAACTTTACTACCTTTCATGTGGCAGTGATGCTATGAAAGCAGCCAAATAGTGCTGGCTAATCCTAACACTTCATCAGGTGCCCTCTGCCTGCCTGGTGAAAGGCAGCAGTGCCCTCCCGAATGCCAGCCTGAACATCCTCAGTCAGATCACTGGTTACCCACGAACTCGACGAGATGGTTTCTCATTGCCTCTAACGGCTGACACGCAATAATTTCATCGAGAGCTTCACATGATGCCCATCAGCAGGCAACCAGGCATCTTGTATTTCTCTTCCAGTTCTCCATGGAGGAGGGTAATTTTCCCTGGCTGGGGCTGGCAAAGGACCAGCCTCCTGGTCCTTTGGCTGGTGCCTTAGTCCACAGCTTGAAAGAAGAACTTTCTCCACATCAAACACTGGCGAGGGCCGACTGCCAGGGATATAAGCACATATATCATGTGGAGCACAGTGACACCAGCCCCGGAGAGCTCTTTCCCAGATCAGATGTCTAAAAAAAATCCCATCTGATGTTGACTGCTCTGAAAGGCTGGAGGTGCAGAGGTATGTATTTCAGGCAAGCAGCCCCCAAAGCAAATCAGTGCAAGTCTGTATAGACTGCACTAATGCTGGAATTGTAACCAGAAGGAAATAGGCTGCCAAAATATAGCAGGGCTCAGGGATGTTTCACACATAGCCATTTTATATACTCATCTGCACGGTGAGCACTCTGCACCACCTATTGTACTGCTCTCCCTCTTGCCCATATTTCATTATAGGTTTGCCATTTCTCAGTGTGTGCTGGCACGGTTTAAATGGTGCTAAGAGCACCGCGGAGAGGCACAGTGATAGCTGCGAGGGGAAGGAGGAAAACAGAGGAGTTCTGAGCAAAGAGCAATATCGAGCACATACTGAACCAACAACCTCTGCTGCTGAAACCAAAATGCTCTGGCAAAAAAGCCACCGCCACATACATGTGTACAGCAACCAGCAGCCCCGAAGAGGAGAGCACGTTGGAAATGCATTTGGCAAGTAAAGCCTCAGCTGTATGAGGCACTGCGGACGGGATAATCCTGCTATTTTACCCATCTGAGGAAAGTTAGGTTTGGATTTGGAGGGAGGGCACTTTTCCATGGCTTTCCACCTTGTAAATTCAAAGGCAAGCCGCTCCACACCGGTGCAAGTTTCGCACCTCCCTGGTGTCCGGGATGATTCAGGAGAACGGAGAGGGAGGTCTCCAGGGCTGGTTTTCTGAATGCACTGTGTTTTCTCTCCGCTGCAGCACGGTGCAGTGCTCAGGGCTATCCGAGACACACAATTTTTGGCAGCGCGATGTCGCATGCAAGGTGGGCTCCTGGAGGGCTTGTGTTTGACGCTGGGGCTGGTCTATCCGGCCTCGCGGTCGTGGTGTTCAGGGAACCGAGACCTTCAGCTCTCTGTAGGTGCCCTGATGGAATAAAGATTGCGTGTGGCCGGAGGAAAAGAAAATAAGGAGAAAATTGGTTGGAGGTGATTTTAGAGACTTGTTTGCCAGGATATAATACATTTTGGATAACTGACAGCTGGCCTTCCATAGTCACATTTTTCTCTCAAATCTTTTTTTATTTCCTCAGGCAACATTTACCTCTGCTTTTTAAACAAAATGCAGTCAGAACCAGACTATCACAGTGCAGACTGACTGACTGCATTCAGACAGCTCTCCAAGCCTCCTAAACACGTTAAACCACCCTCTTCCTGGTGAGTAGCTCCCAGTGATTTCAGCATGAATAAGGATGCAGCTCTGCCAGGAAGCATTAGTGAAAACATGATCATTCACAAGAGCCACTCAGTAGTTTGGGCTGAAATTATCCACAACAATATTTTTATAATTCTGTTTTTAATTTGTAGTAGTGGGCACAAGAGTCACTGTTCCAGCTGCATAGATAACTTTTCTCATTATCTAACATGGTAATAGTTTTTTCTTATACTGAGGACCAGCTAATGATTGGGATTTATTTTTTTTTTTCTCCTGAGATAAAATTCAACTTTGTATGAAAAGGATCATATTTACGTTTCATAGTAAAAAGTTGTGGGCTGTTTTGCATGTAAAGCTGAATCTCATTGACAAACAGGAAGGAATAAAAAGACAGTGTTTAGTTAAGATGTTTATACTAATGTCTGGGAGTGATAGAGTGGAGAAGCTTTTTGCAAAGCGGAGGAGGGATACCCAAAATGCTCCACATCTACTGAGTTGGGAATCATTTTCCTCCTGGGTAGACCCCATTCTTTGGTCCAGGGAATTCAGATCACTGCATCTGCATAGCAAAGAGGACTTTGAGAGGTCAGTTAGCAACAAAGCAAAAAATCTCTGGACCTGGTATAAATGTGATGAACTCGTAAACGAGAGATCCAGACACGCACTGCTTTCCTGCCAGCCTGGGGAATTTTGAACACAGTCCAGCAAACTCACCCGTGGTTCCTCTGCGCTCCCCAGCTTTATGCTCATCCCTTACCCAAAACATGGGAGACTGAGGCTATAACTGAATCTCAGCATCACAAAAGCAAGTTGCCAGAGTCAGGGTTGGTGCATGGTCAGTGAGTCTCTGGTATATAGACACTCACTGGTATTCAGGACTTTTTCTACTGCCAAAACTCCTCAGCAGCTGCACATGCTGGATTTATCAGCCTTTATGAGATATGGCGCCACAGAAATTGGTCTGAGACTGCTGGACTATTTACTGCTGCTGTACCAGAATAATTCATATGTTTATTCCCCATCCTGAATACATCCAAAACTAAACCTTCCAGGTGAGGTTGCACTGATTTAAAGCTAACCATAAATCTGTTGACCCTTGGTAAGCCTTGCTTTTTTTTGTTTGGTTGTTTTTTTTGTTTTTTGGGTTTTTTGGAAGAGGGAAGACGTAGATCAGTTCAGTGTTGAGAGAAAGAAAGCAATTACCCAACCATATGCCTCAAGCAAATCTCCAGATCCTTTATACTACACTGTCCCCTCCTTTCACTGTTTCCCATTTGGTTTTATCTCCCAAAGCTCTGTACAGTTGCTCCTGCCCTCCCCTAAATTTTCTCCCTAGCCTCTTGCCTAAGGAAAGCCATGGATGGAAACACGCTTGGTTTACTTGTCCTTCTCCAGTCAGGGAGAGGAAACAAAACAAAGTCAAGTCCCTGTGTGTGTGCCGTGTATCAAAGTGTTTCATCAATGTGTGTTGACTCACTGCCTGTATCACGCACCACCCTTGATCTGGAGCTCTGCAGGGAGGAGGTAACCCCCGGGCTGCTGCACTGGTGGCAGATAACTGATGTTTTTATTACTGGGCTGATATTTTTCCCCTTTGGCAAACAAGGTTGGTTTTAGGGGGGGCATTTTTTTTTTCCCCTACCCTGCTGATGGCTGGATTTTGGAAAGCCTCCCTGTTGAGGACAGCCTGAGTCATTTAAGCTTGTTTTCAGCTCCCGCTGTTTTACCATTAAGCTTTTTTGTAGTTCACTTCCATGGACAGGAACCTGTGTCATCCCGCTCTTCACTGTTCCTTCCTCACTTCCAATCTCTTAGCCGCTTTCTGCACTTAGGAGAAGAAAAAGAATAGGTCTTTGGTAACCAGAGGATGTAGAAATCTCTCAGTTTATTTTAGTGGCTTATTGCAATAGGAAACATATTTTCATACTGTGAATGCACTGGTATGTTGTGATTAGCCTAGAACAGTGGTAGGAGGAGATAAGATAAGCTCTCAAGAAGTAAACAGCAATGTGTTAAAATGGTTTAATGGTTTTTGGATGAGTTTAAATGAGGTGTCGTTTTTTTGTTTGAAATGTGTCAACGTCATCCAGTTGTCAGTCTCCATTCTGCCAAAATGTCCATATATATGGCGGGTAGGTAAGAAGTTCTGCACTGCTGGCAAATGCACAGAGACGTTTGACAATGTCAAAAGGCAGGACTTGGGTTTCTTTATGGCTCTTCCCTTGTAAGGGCCCCAGATCTGGTGAGAAGCCGTTGGCGGGTGGCAGCTCCAGCACCAGCTGGGAGCACCAGAGCAGGCACGGGGACATGTCGCCCACAGGCTCTGGGTCCTGCAGTATGCAATAAACAAAAGAACCCCCCAAAAAGCCACAGACTAATTAGGCTAGAAATGTTGTCCCCAGTGCGAGGGAGTATTTGTTGGATTCCGAGAACTGCCAAGGTTATAAAATCCAGATCTCCCACAGGGAGTTACATAGGCTGAACAAATTTCTCCTCCATCAGAAGTTTACCAAGAAAGTATCAGCCGGTATTGTTAAGGAATACTGAGGACAGGAGAAACTAATATCTTCTTTTTTTTTTTTTGGGGGGGCAGGGGGGGTTATAGATTAATAAAAAAGCAATTGGATGAATTGGATGAATAACTGTATCATCTATATTTTTCCCCGTCTTCTTTAAAATGTCCATAAGAAGGTGGGAGTTTTTTCCATGCCTTTTAGGAGACTATTTCACAGAGATTTTGTCCTGTTTCTTAGCTCAGATTTTCCCTTCTGTCATTTTTATCGTGCTCCCTTAGCATCACATTTTTGTACACACAAAATAATTCTTTTCTGTCTGCCTGAACATAGTCATTACTTAGTGAAGCTCTATATATTTAGTTCATCATCTTTTCTCATAAATCAATCTTTTCAACCCCAAAATCATTTTAGCTGCTCTTTGAGTTGTCTCCAATTTGTCTTTTTTTTTTTTTTTTCCCCGGTAATGAGGGGGCCGAGAACTGAAAGTTGTATTCAAGGCAGGCTGCCACCAGAGTGATGGGAACCAGGATGATTTCCATTATCTGCTGTTTGACACAAAACTTCCTGTGAATACATTGCAAGAAAAGGCCTGTTCTTGCAAATGTAATAGCACTGAGAACATACACAGTCTTTATGCTCTGCATTTAATAATGGGGATCCCAGCTATCTGGATTTCCTGGATTGTCCTATTTTTCAATCCTGAAACTTTGCCCACGAAAAAAAAAGAGGGGGGGAATTTGGCCTTTTGGCCCTGATTCCAGATGCCAGTGTCCAGGTAGTTGAGGACTGAAATATGGGAGCTCTCAGCAAAACTCTATACTTCTGGAGCAGTTACAGCTTTAATTACTTTAGCAGCTTGATCTACTGTCCCCTCATTTGGAAGTATCAGGACCACACCCTAGATGAGCTGAGATATTTTATTATTCATACAAATGAATGAATCAATGAATGGAGCAAGTAAGAATAAAATCAGAGATTGATTTTCTTTACTGTTAGTGTTCCCTCCAGCTCTCTTGAGCTGATCCCCACCAGGCAGAGGAGACGTGGAGCTCTTTATATCTGTACATCTGTATATCTTTTGCTACAGGGACCGGGCTAGCTAGGAGGGGTCCTGTGTCCTACCTCGGGTGTAGCCCACCCAACAGGTCTTCCTCAAAGAAGATCCTGTTTGTACCAGCACAACTCTCTGAGAAAAACACCTCATCTACATTCAAACATTTCCATTGGTGGGGGTCCCCACATAGTCCAAGCAGTACACAATTACTGACTAATTAGTAAAAAACAATTGCCTTTTGACCTGGCAGGCTACAGGCAGTAACAAGCAGCATCCCACGGATGTGCATCAGGCCTTTCTTTCAGCTGTGCTTGGCTAGCAGAGAATGCACTGACCACAAATTAGCCTTCTTGGTACAAAAGACAGCGCAGATTTTTTTCTGTAGTTTAGGTTTACATAAAAGACAGGTTCCAGAGACCAAAATCAGACTTGTAGCAGGGGTGAACCTATGCCACGCTCTTCTCTCTCCTCTGCCATGCTGTTGTCACTGCTTACAAAGCAGGGAAAGGCTGGTGGATTGCAACGAGGGGGTGGGACTCGTGGTTGCAACGCTCGCCTGGAAAGATCAAGGTCTGGTTTTGCATTCCTGGCCTGGCTTCTTTCTAGCTACACGTGGGAAAACGCCACAGGGTCCTGGGTCCTCCTCCCAGTACTACCTGAAGGCACAGCTTCACGTTACAACTTCTATAATGGTGGCTCTGGTTATGAGTACCAGGGTCCAGGAGTTTATACTCTCTTTACTCCTTAAATCCTGCCCTGTGGCATATCACTGCCTCCTTGGTTGCACGGGGACACCCAGACAAGGCCATGAGCAAGTCCAGAGGAGAAGATGGGGTCCAACCAGCTCTGCTGCTGAAGACCCATATGAGTCTCTCTGTGGACCCCTGCCTTAGGGATACCCTCTCGGGACTGACTCTCTTCCTGCAAACTGTAAGGCAAAGTTGTGTCCTATTTTCTGCAGTGTGCTGTAAGTAAGACTGAGAACAGCAGAGGACTGAAGTTGCAACATGCAAATGAAAAGCCAGCTCAAAACCACCGCGACATTTCAAACTTACCTTGGGCCCCTTCCCGGAGCAAAGGCTGGACTGAGCCTTGTTCCTCACACCTTGCGGGTCTCAGGCTTTCTTTTGCATTATCCAGAAGTCCTGTTCCTCCTTGCCCTCTTGGAAATGCATCATTCAGCTTCTCAAATCCTTCTTCAGCTCCAGCTCATGTCAGGTCACGGGCCTCAGCTCAAGACAAGCTCTCCGCTTGAAGCATTTACTGATCCATTTTTATGGTACAGCCGTCACATAAATACAGCACCAAGTTCTCCTTATGGCCATCTGGGGACTTGGTAGCCAGTCTAACAGCCCTGTTATTTTGATGTTAAATAGAGCAGCAAGAGTAGAGCAAAAACAAGAATCAAAACCTAAACCAAACAAGCCCCCCCCCCCCACCGTTGACAGGATTTCTGAAAATTATTTCCTTCCATCCATGTGCCGGTACAACAACGGCCACTCCCTGCTCCTCGCATCAGTAATGGCAAAGAGCAAAAAATCAATAGCAGGAAAGGAGGATCAATGTGAGCAGAAATGGCAAATTTTGTTTTAAAAGATTTTGGCAGAGGGGTCTTAAAAAATGATGCCATCTGCAGTATTTCTCTACATCGACAGCATGCGCTGTGGATAATGCCAGTCCCACATCAATAACATCTGCTAATGCCACTTTCTGAGCAGCGTAATCAATCCTGCCCAGCAGGCCCCAGGGTAGAAAAGTAAGCTCGCAAACTGCGCCTGCCATCTGCATCCCACCCGCCCTCACCCGAAATCTGGCAGCCTTTGCCCAAAGCGCCTGGCGAGGCCATTGCTCAAGGTGCGGGACGTTGAGGCGCTGGGCAGGAGGGATCTCATCCTGCAATGGTGCCGAAATCCACCATTGACTTTTTTTGCAGCTTGTCAGCCTCGAACGTAACCAACCGGCAGTTTCCCACAAGCAGCTTTGCACATCTGTCCCCAGTGGGGACAAGGTGGCTCCTGTGCCGTGGCAAAGCCCACTTGCCACCATGAAGGTGGTCACCTGGGAAACCTGGTGCATCACGGGGGCAGAGCTGGGATTACAGAAGGGGCTGGGCAAGTGCATTTTGGTTTGTCCATGAAATATTTGAGGATGTGTTTTCTCAACACTCCCCGGGATGACAATGAAGGGATGCAGGGAATGTTTTAACACACTGTTTAGGGCACACAGCCCCGCGGTACCTCTTAGCTCTTACCCCAAGGAGAAAGTCGGCTTAAGGTGGCTCTTCCAGAAAAGTTCTGCCTGTTCTTTCTGCATGAAGTCCCTTGAAATCTGCTGAGATTCAAGGTATCACCCACCTGTCAGCCTCACCCACCAGAAAATACCCATTTTCCTGCTAGAAATACCCATTTTCCCATTTTCTTTGCACGACCTTGCTCTTTGCTGGCCCTGGGCGACAACAGGAGTGCCCATCATACCGAGCAGCAGTCCCTACATCTCCAAACCATGACTCTCCAAATACATTTATCTAATGTTGCAGTTATGGGTGATTCCTCTGAATTTGATAGCAAAGTTCACCAGGCAGTTGCAGAACGGAGGTGGGACGGGAGCAGATGCACTCTCTCTTTGTCCTGCAAGCATCCAGAAGGACTTGACAAACTGTACTGGAGATTGGGATAAATCAGGTAAAATAAAAGCAGTCAAAACACCCATATTATGTAGATAAACCAAACATATGGAGGAACTGGTCTCCTGCTAGGTTCATCTGATATCCCTTTCTACAGAAACACTGGGCTGGGGCTCTGGGGGAGGGTGAAGCCATAAAGCACTGTTGAAGGGAACATTTCACCCAGATTCAAAGGAATGGCTTTTCCCCGGAGTCTGAAATGTGTTTGACAAATAGCATAATTTTTAAAAAAGGTTTTACTTTTCTTAGATCTGAAAACAGGGATTTCACTTTGACATCCATTTTTAGCCAGATTGTGAGCATTTATTGCTTTTTCTCCATGTACAGATGAAGCAAATGCTCCCTTCAGAGTTGTTTGCTTTCAATAGCGCAGAGCCAAGCAGTTGTTTTAATTAGAAGGTTTTCTATAGACAAGGGCATTTCCCTAATACCTTTCCTGCGTCAAGACTGAACAGAATGGGAAACTTAGTGCGAAAATTGCTGAGAGTTATCCACAACAACAAATACAGCCCAAAATACAGGGAAACCTGGCCAGTACCCGACCCAGAGCCCGAGCACCCGACCACTGCTGCTCATCAGCAGTGTCATAAATGGAAACCTCTGTCCGTCCAGCAAGCAACTAAGTGTTCACAATCTCACCGAGCCCCTCTGCACATGTCTGGTAGTGGCATCACAGCAGTGACCTCAACAGTCATGTCACTGCGCAAGCACCATTTTGGCACTTGCAGAAATTTGGGAAAAGGGAGCAAAAAGGAGAAGGAGAATGATGTGGTGAACTTGGTCAGAGAAAGTTTCATTTGTCAAAGAAGGGTTGGGGAAAAAGGCTGATGTATTCCATCCTGTTGTATAGTCTATTACAGAAGCAATCTATTTTTGTTCTGCTATTATGCCATGGAGAATTCATCTCTCTGCAACAGTGGAAGCGATAAAGGAAAAGATTGGCCCTTTTCCTGTAAATCAACTCCAGTACTTTGGGGTGCATTGCACTTGCTTTCCTTGCAGCTGAATGCAAGCTTGTATATTCCCAAAGGAACCCTGTAGTGGAAGCCAAGGTGCTCTAGAAGATCAAGTGCAAAACTCAATGACCCAGGACAAGAGAACAAGTCTCGAAAATAATCAGCCTGAGCTGGCATCAAAGCTGCAAAGTAAATCAAACACTTGGAGCTTTGAAAAGTTCAAAAGGCTTAAGAAAAGATAAAATCACTTGCCACTGAGCTTCTATTTAGGGTCTTGATTTTTTTTTTTTCTTTTTAATACAAAGAAATATTTCCAGGGAGCTGGTACAAATTCAGTGTCATTGACTGGAACAAGAGAAGGCCAAAATTCTCCATCTGAGAGGAGGACTGAACCTTGAGATACTGGAGGCCATGAAGCCTTTGATGACAGCCAAGACGAGAGCATTTGATGCACCCCATATCAGAGGCACTGCCACGCACATTGAGATGTGGCTACGCCTTATCAGAACCATCTTGAAGCAATTAAAAGCAAAAGCACATATTTTGCATTCAACCCGTTTGTGCCAAGATATCAAAAGCCATCCTAGAGCCACAAGTGAAAAAAAGAGCTTTGGAAAATGTAGGGTTTTGGGTTTTTTTGTTTTTTTTTTTTTTAGTTTCCTCCTCTTTTCCCTTTTGTATTGCTGGCTGGGGCCCCAGCCATGGGCATGGACCCCAGTGTTCCATGCAGTGACTCAGGGCGGTCAAGATGCTTTACCCTGAAAGATACCTACAGATGGACCTTCTGTTGGCCAGCAGCCACAAGATGCACACCTTGGACTTCAGGGAGACTTAAGGAACAGCTCTTTTCCCAGAAATGCAAGGAGAGGGTAGGACTGTGCTGGACTCGCATATGCCGCCGTCCCCCACTTGGCTCTCCCAGGGGACCCAACAGGCTCAGACCTCCCAGGATGGCTTCCTCTCCTACTTACTGCTAGCAAAGAAGAAAAAACATCGCCTCTGCCCCAGGAGAAGACGAGCGATAGCAGGTCAGTGTGGACTGACAGGCGGGGAAACCGCAAGAAATAATACGGGGCTTTGGTAAGAGTGCAAAACAGCGATATCAACACCCCGGTTCTCAAACCATGTCAGGCTGCTGTAGGTGTGCACGGCAGGATCTAAACAACAGAGCCCCTGCAGCCTCCAGAAGGTCAGGCAGAAACCACACTTTCACTGCCTCTTGGGCTGCCAGCAGCAAGGAGGTGTTTGGGGCAGGCTGAGCAAATCCTACACGTGCCGGCCAACACGGGCTCTTGCTACCTGGAAGGCAGAGACAAGCGTTGCCCTGATGATATTTGGATTAATTTACAATTATTTTTTTTTTGCTAGATGGCTGCTTAGCTCACTGCAGAGCAGGGAAAGTGGTTTGAGATGGGAGAATTGCCTTCTCCTGCTCAAGAGAGGCATCCAGCTGTTCCAGCACAGCTGGCCAAATGCAGGGTAGGGAAGGATGCAGCAGGCTGCAGGGGGCTGCAGAGACCGAGCCCTGTCAGGCTTTGGGAAGCTTTAATAACAACAAAAAAAAGAAGTAGTGAGGAAAAAAAAAAAGACAAAACGAAATCTGAGTGAGAAAGAGAAAATAGAAAGGGCATAGAGTATGAGAACAAAGCATGGTTTCCCCTTGTCCCGCTCCCTCTGGGAAGGGCGGGCAGTAGGGCAGCGAGGGGGCATGAGTGGGTGGTGCGGAAGGAGCCATGGTCACTCTTCTTGCCGTGGGGACCTGCCACGCGTGTCCCCTGGGAGCCGCTGAGCCGGCAGCACACAGCAGCCTTGTTTCACAGAACAAAGGGGGAAAAGCAGAGAAATCAGCCCAGGAGGGAGAAGCATGAAGGAGGGAGCAAGGCTCTGAAGCAACGAGCAAGGAGGAGATCTGCGTGTTCCTGGCTGGCCTTGGGTCTTCCCCGAGGCACCTGGAAAAGCCACCGCCTTGGTCACACAGGGCCATGTATCACGCAGGGAGCATCCTCTGTGGAAAAGGATGGTGCTGTTAGGTGATTTACAGAGAGATACAATGATTTATAATAACGAATGATAAATTCTTGCACATCTTAAGTGGAGCTGCAGCACAAACCTGACACCCCCTAAGAGTTAAGTGCTTGCTTGGCCCCCATCTCCCCACGCTCACGTTTCCCCAGCGTTACTTTCGTTGACAGCTAACTTTTATGCAGCACAGGGTGCCAGGAGCTCGGTCCTCCGCAAGGAGCTGCAGCCCTCGGTCCATGTGGGGTGATTATTTATTGACTGTTGACAATACAGTTCTTGTGGGAACGAAGGGGAAAAAGCAGCCAAAAACCCCAAGGGTTTTGGAAGAGACCCAGGTTCTCATGTTCCGGCCTCCCTGCTAACAGCCTGGGAGATGGTTTTGGTGATAGCTGCTGGAGGCTGAGGATGTTTCTTAACTCTCAGGAGATATTTTTGAATATTTTTCTGAGTTGACTGGGTTGTAGCACCCCAATTTGCATTTAAACTTCTGCCTTGTGTTTTCCATTTTTTGCTTACTAACATTTTATGGAATGAAAACAGGCATTTTTGAGCTGCGCTAATTTTAATCTAATTTCAGACAGGTTGGTAAGGTAAGGTCAGTGTTCTGTCAATGACAAATTTAATGAAAATAAAGGTCCAGACACCAAAATGTTATGGAACTGGATAAGACTTTTTGACTGCTGTCATTACAATTGATAGTTCTATTCAGTCACTTGAAATTTCATTGATTTTTTTTTCCAAGCACTCCACCTTAAACTTATTTTTCATTTCAAGAAATCAATACTATAGATCCTTTGACACAAGGCATGCAGCATTCTGCCACAATATGTATTTCATGATGGAAAGAGCTGGGATTTTTTTCTCTGCTAAGTTCTTTCATCATGAAAATAAACTGAAAATCTCAGTTACTTATAAAAGTACAAATCTGGGGAAAGCTTCCTGCCCTTGATTCTCTGCACTAGATCACCTGTGCTGCTGTCTGCCATGGAGATTTTTTTTTTCCCTGAAGCCCTGCTGCTGGGGAAAGGCAGAGCTATGAATGTGCGATGAGGTTCATCTAACAGCTCTGGTAAATGGAAATTTTTTTCTTCTTCTTCTTGTGTCTGTTTTTCTCTCTTGCTTTTTTTGGTGATGTGGTTTTTTTTTTCCTTCCCCCTCCCAATTCTGCTTTTCTGGGCACGGCTAGAAAAACTTATTTTGCAATTTCATCAACAGAATGAAAAAAACCCAAGTTTTGGATGGTCGAAGGCTCTGGGCTGGAGCACAGGGCAATGTCGCTGCTGCGAAGGCAGATGCGCTCTGGGTCAGGGTACACGATGGGTAAAAAAACCACATGGGGTGTTGAAGCGTTATCAGGGATTGGTCTCCACGGCGCTCCCCGGTGAGACCGAGGGTAGGCGAGGAGCCTGGCCCACCGGGGACACCAGTTTGTTGTCTGTGGGGATCCGCACCACCTCTCTCTCCAAAACCACACTTTCAAGCCCACATACAGCAGCCCCGCACTGGCCTTTCAACACCCACCCAGCTACGCTGTACCGAGAGCACGGACAGATTGCATCAAGCGAGCTCAGGTGACTCAGCACCAGTAAAATCTGTGTTTTGGGGCAAAACGTGACCAGCAGCAGAATCTGCTGCCCTTCATCACCAGCCTTGAGTGGATCTGACGGTCACCTCCGCTCTTGCCATTTGATGGATGAGGGACAGATATCCAGTTCCTAACTTTCACATCATGTCTCCATGCTATATTTTTCCTAGTAAATGTATAATTTTCAAAGCTTAATCTGTGCTTAAATAATGCTTGCTGCTTTCCTCTGTCAGGAAAGCTCTAGGGAACAGAAAGAACATGGTCAAATCCCTTCTCAACCCAAAGGAGATGACCCTTCTGGTCAGCCGAGGTCCTTAGAAACACCATCTACTGCGAATCCAACCATCTTTCTGACTGATAAATAATTTAGTTCTGGGTGTTATGAATCCCTGGCTTTTTATGAGTATAGAAATTTATTACAAGTACAGAAAGTCTCACCTTTATAAATAATTAAAGTTGGTTACACACAATGACTTTAGTGAATGATCTGAAATTTAAGTGAAAAAACGGAGTATTTGTCCCTCTTTTTCAGAAAAAAGGAAGAAGAGATGCAAGGAAGTGATAACAATGTAAGAGCACATAGGAGGAGGTGAGTGGACTACACCTTTCTTCTAAGTATCTCTCTGACCCAGCGGATGTGTGACTACAGGTCTGTAATTTTGAGGTAAATGAATTCAGTTCAGAGAAAAGCAGCAGAGGAGGAGGGAAGCTTGCAGTCAGCACTCGTATAGGTGCAACAGGTATAAAAAGACAATATCCAGCATCCATATCTTATTACATCCACCACTAAACCTGAATGCTATTAGCAGTCGGGGCACAACAGAGAACAGGAGGGGAGATAAAGAAAGAAAAGAAATCAGGATTGATGTTCTCTTCCTGTATTTGTTATCTTACAGAAAACAGCAGCAGAATACAAATCAACCCCCCCCCGCCATGTGCAGGAGGGTGGGATCCTTCGAGACTCTTGTTTTATGGCTGAAATAAATTCAGTCATTCGGGGATGAAAGGCTCTGTAAGTGTAAAGAAAACCTAACCTTTTGCATGTTTTTTTCTCCAGTGAAGAGCTTTCAGAACAGAGAGTGGTGTGAAGGGAAACACCGACAGCAGCCCAGCTAAGGACAGTCACAATTTTCCCCTTCTCAGAAGAAATGCTTAGGTAGACTTCTTTCACTCCTTTCATGGCAACTCCTTCCTGGAGACGACAGCAAAATGGTAAATAAGGAATTGTTACTCATTGTGGAAAAAAAAGAAAAAGAAAGCTAAAAAAATGTTTTTTTCAAAAGGGAAATGAGCTGGCTAGGGAAAAGTATGTGGGCAAAAGTGGAAAAAAATACATTCTGCCAGTTTCAGCAGAGACCGACAGTCTGCTTCTTTCCAGTATGCAGCTCTCCACCTGAAAACACAAGTTTATATGCACTACAGACCAAATCAGCATCTGTTACCCTTCTGAAGGAGTCTGCATCTTCCCAAGAACATAAAAACACAGCAGGCACTAGGCTGGCAAAGCGATCCCACCGTACCACCACCATCTCCTGCTCCACGCTAGCGGCATTGCCAAGTTACTTCCCGCATTACAATACACCTTGAAAAGCAAGAGGGATTTCACAGCTATCGATAGACTGGACACAGTAACAAGAGCTGAAGCTGAACTGAAAAGCTGCCTAGCATATTCCCCTCTTCATTTCTCTTGTAGATTAACATAACACATGGGCAACTCTTCAGGCTTGTGCCCTTTGCTAGAATATATTGATTTGCAAGGTAGAGTCAAGAAATTAGTCATTATTACGATATTGCTTGTATCAGAGAAAATATCCCACAGCAACTGGGATTCTTGGGGTTTCCGAATACATTGTGCCCAGATGGTGAAATCAAACCATGCTCCAAACCGAAGGGCGCTTTTCAGATTGGTGATGAAATTCTTAATTATGCAGCATCAATGGCAGCAGTACTAGGGAGAAGCAAATTCACTTACAAATTATGCACATACATCAAAACCACCCTCTGTTTCAGAGACAAATGCCCAATCAATCCGATCTATTTTGCCATCTACAGCAGACGCTGCATCAGGCTATTTTACAACTATAAATTTTAATATGTCTTTCCTCACTAGAGTCAGGCAACTTGTGATTATCCAGACACAGGGAGGGAGCTGAACTAACCCAAATAAAGTCGAACAAAACCAGTATAAATCAGATTGTGATAATAAATGTTTTATTTTCTATATTAATCTTGGCAAAAACTGGAGTGACAATGTAGAAAAAGGTCAACGACGGGAATAAAAGTGTCTTATTTTTGGTGTAACACGGTTTGTTCGCAACTGGATAACCTGCCCACACATAATTAAAAGTTGACAGTGTCTGTATTGAGTGCTAGGGGAGAGATTCAGGGGAAAAGCAAAGTTGATTTTGTTTCAGTCTTTGCTAGGACTCCGCTGCCTGGTCCAGGTGATGGATTAAGACGGAGCTGGGATGCAATTCACAGCTCTGTCCCCTGGGCAGCCTTTCCGGAGAAAGGAGAGCGGTGATGGAACAAGTGTAATCCTGATCGCTCGGCAAAGCGTAACGTGCTTCCAAAACACAAGGGGCAGGGCCACAGACAAGGCTTTAAATAAAACCAGTTTGTGAGAGAAAGATCTGTTGCTCAGTTTAGTTGAAGCTGCAGCCAGTGCCCAGCTGGGTGGGGAGGACGGACCGAAGGCGATGGTTTCATCAGGAGAACTGGATCAAAGGGACCATCCCACTGCTCTTCTGGTGCTACAGTGTGCACGTATGGGAGTGGCAGGTAATGGTTAGAAGAAATTCTGTACGTTCAATAATCATCCTTTTCTGTACATCCAATAATCATCCTTACAGAGATTTGATTCCCTATTACATCTTTCTGAATTATATTAGAGGTAGCACACAGAATAATGATTGGGTTCCCTCATTCTTTTATGCCTGTATACCCAGCTGGAATACTAGAAAACAATAAAGCTCCTTTTCTCCCTTTTCTGCCCACTTCCCCCCNTAATAGTAGTTTTAAGATTAAGAAGGAAATGGTTATTTGAAAAAGAAACGTATTCTCTTGGGTCACTATGAAAAGCTGTTTCATTATTGCCTAGAACCAATGGAAAGAAAGCCTGCATGTCATCAAATCCTAATACAGCATTATATCTAACTGAAACTTTTGCACTATTTTTAATGAGCAGCTCGTTTGTTTAATGTGATGGCGACATAATTATGAGTATGAGTTTGTTCTCTACCTGGGACATATTGGTTCTAATGCAATGATATTTAATTACTATCTCTCACAGAATTATAAGAAACATGCTGCCGAGCTTGAAAATCCAGTGATTTATTCCCTGCCCACCAGACTGATGAGCTTGCGCCCAATTTACCTCTACCACTTCCCTGAGGGGACCAAGCCCTTCATCTCAGGTTTCTTCATCAGCATCTAGCACTGCATCTCTGTGTGGAAACCAGCCCAACACCAACACACGCAAACACATTACCGGGCACCACTTTCTATAAAAAGCATTAAAAGCCTCATATTAAAAGTGCAAGAGCGAACAATAGGGACGAGGACGCAATCCAGCTGTTGAAACAGCGGCGCACATCAGGAATACACATCTGTTTTCACAGAAACAGCATCAGCTGTTTTCCTTGCAGCCCTGAGACCCTATTTCTGTCTGCTCCAGTGCCCTGAAACGGCTTTAAGAAGCCACGGAGATCCCGGACGGGATCTGTCTGTCCTGACTTCTGTCCCCCAGGCCTGTGACTCCACATGCTGTCCCTGCCACACATCACCCCTCAGCATCTTCTCCTCCGCTCCGCTCCGGCACCTGGTTATTGCGGAGGGAGCCAACAGGAGCGGAGGTGAGGGAATTCTTGCTGGCAGTAAGTTCTGCAGCAAATCCAGCCTTCTTGCCACACTTTGTTTTAACCAAACCTGCTCTGTGCGAAGGGATCAGATGCCCAGGGAGGTTGTGGAGTCACCATCCCTGGAGGTATTTAAAAGACGGGCAGACGTGGTGCTGAGGGACATGGTTTAGGGGTGGTTTTGGCAGTGTAGGTTTATGGTTGGACTGGATGATCTTGAAGGTCTCTTCCAACCCAAGTGATTCTATGATCGATCGCCTGTAGGTTCTCCCCCGTCGCTCAGGTTGAAGAGCGGCTCCTGAGACCCGCGAGCCTCTCCCACGTCTGCGCGTTTTGCCTCTTGACGCTTCAATCATGGGTGCCCGTTCCCCGATAAAATTAGCAAAACCCCCTTAAATGCGCAAACAACAAACCTTCCCCCTCAATCCAACCCCACCTCACAGGGCGCAGCCTGTGCCCCTTGACTTGTCCTTTTTTAACTAATATCAGTATTTATATTTTCACTAGAAATGGCTTCTCCAGCCATTTTAGGAAGGGCTGCGGGCTGTGCGTTACCCAGCCAGCCCCGAGCACGAAGGGGTTACGCGGCCGTAAGCGCTCCACGCAGCGGGGCTGAATGCAGGTAATTTCTCACCCAGCCAATTTGCCATTCTCTCTCTTTATGCCATTACTCTTCCCTTCGGTGTAAGCCTCCCTCACGCGCGACCCCATCAATAACGCTGAGCCGAATGTAGAGCTTTGTTTCAAAAAAAACAGCCGTGGAGCCTCTGCTAAGGCTTAGCCAGCTCTTGCTTAAGCAGAACGACTATTTGGGGGCTGGTGGCTATAAGGGAACCCCTTAAAAAAATGCATCATTTTCTTCAACGACGTATCCTACCTACTCCATTCCTGGGCTACTGCGGTGGCACAAGTTAATTGCAGAGCGATCGGGGAATAACATCACTCCGTTGACATGAGTAACTGCAGAATTGCCATTATTTCCAGCAGAGCTACAGTGCAGTCCCCACAAATAACTATACAACTGACTTCTATAAATCCCGTTATTGTCCTTCAAATGTTTTCTAGATAACAGGAGCCATCATTGCAAGGGATTTCATAGGTACACATTAACAAAATTAAAGATTTATAGTTCAGCCCAAGTCAGAAATCTCATTGACATTACCAAATCAGAGCTTGCTACTTTATTCACACAAGATAAACCCCATGTAACTCATGCAACTTTTTTGCCCAGGTGAGGTAAGAAGGATTTAGCCGGTGAAACACCACAGGACGTACACAGTTTCAGCTTTCTTATGGACTTGCACAAAGGGTAACCTAAGGGACATCCAGAGTGGAAGCTTTGCATCTTTGGACAGGAGAACTGGTAGGTCACTCCAAGCTAGGAAAAATCTATATGGATTGAGGATGCAAATGTCTAGGGGGAAACAGGCTGTTTTGACTGTTCTCATGATTTGCTCCAGCTTAGAACAACACTGCAAGGGACTTCTTTAAAGTTTTTGTTGTTTTTTTTTTTTTTTTTTTTTAAAGTTGCATATTTTGTCTTTCCAGCTGCCAGAAAGACAGAGTACAGGAGGAGGAGAAGGGACAGCCACAGACTAAACCACTAGTTTGGGCTGGCAGTGAAATATCATGCTCAAATGCCTGAATAACCCACAGCGAAGAGAAGATGAGACAAATGAACAATAAAACTGACTGTTCCATCTTGCCCTCAATGGATGGGAAAGTAATGAAAAATCTCATGAAAGATAAATGGTAAAGTTAGTTTAAAATGGGTTTAATGAAAGTAAAAGAGGATGAGTGTTCATTCCAGGCTGCTGATTTATATTTTCTGTATTTTAGTCCTCATAACCAAGTTCTGTCTCGTTAGCTATTAGAAGTTTAATACAGGGTTACACATTCAGTCAAAATCCAAGCAGCTTCTAATACTTTGAAGGAGCACAATGCTGCATTTTGAAAGATTAGCAAGGGCGTCCTTGGCTGGATCCTTGCATATTAAAAAGTGATCTTCAAACCCAAGTTGTTCTTGTGGGATGGGGGGATGGGAAAGCATTCAAACCATCGCTCCCTTTTTTTTCTCTTCCATTGAACTTCGCATAACGTAGAATTATACCAAACTTGCAACAAAAGGAATGAAGGTTTATAAAGAATTAGCTACAAAATGAGTGGCTCTTGTGAAGATGAAACATACTCCAAAATTAGCTGTGGGTTGGTTTTTTTTTCCAATTCTATATTCTTTATCTTTCAGCTGCTCGCAGATTCTAGAAAGAATGAGCCAATTTTTCCCACTTCTTCCTCTCAATATTTTCCCACAGCACAAATAACACGTAAGAATAACAATATTGGTTTTATTTGGAACAAGTGGAACCTGCCTTGGTGGCAGAGCCAGGCACAATGTGGACGAGGGTTGTGTACCCTGACGAAGCCCTTGTGGTGTACAGCGAGGACCGCAAACCAGCACGCCCATCCTCAGCTAGATGCACCGGAGGAGCATCAATACAGGGATACGTAGGGACGCATGACCTTTTCCAGGGGTGAAAATAAGCAAAAGTCCTTTATAGAGCAGGAGGCACAACACAAACGCAGCCCCGGGCTGCCCACACCGCCTTGCCAGTGACTCAGCACCGAAACCCAGCCTCTCCTAGACCCGACCAGATAGCGCAGTCTCCTCTGACTCATCCCCAAAACACCAGCGAGGCTGCCAAGAGGCGAGCGCGGGGTGTCGTGACAAAGGCACAACGCAGTAGTGTTTGGGGTGAGACCAACCCACCCGCTTCGGAGAGGAAAGGGCAGCAATTTTAGGTTGCTGCTGCTGACCTGAGCTGATCACAACCTTGGGAGCGAGCAGGTCTTCACCTCCGCAGGGCAGACGGAGCTGCTGCAACAGCCAGCCAGGGGCTAATTAGCTAAGAGTAATAAACTAATGGGTAACAGTAATTGGCTAATTAGCTAATAAGTAATTTAGAGCACTGGAGGCCCTCTCAGCTCGCTGGCTGCAGTGAGAAGGTGCGGATCCAGGTCTCTGTAGATTGACAGCAATGTCCTTGATCTTTTTAGCTGTATAAGTAAGTAAACAAATAAATTACACACGCGCACTCTCATGCAGAAAGGGGTGGGAATTTTCCACACACGGGGTCAAGGAGCAACCCTCTGCTGAAGGTTTCCTCCCATCCATGTCCCCAGGACTCCTGCGTAATATAGGATCCTGCTCTGGCCTCTACTCTCATCTCTGAGTCTCCTCTGCCAGGCTCTGCTGCCGTAAAGCAGCTGCTAGTGCTAAGTGACTTTCTGCACCGGCGGTCTCCTCATGAGCAACACTGATTTTTCTTTCCTTAGCAACTGAAGATGCAGGGTCTGACTTCAGTCAATTGATTTTGATGGGGATCGCATCCACTTGCAGAGGGAGGAATTGGATGCGCCAAGGGTGTCTCAGTCCCTGAATGAACAATTGTACTAACAGCAAGGACGCCAAGGCAACAGAATCCAGGCTGTCGCAGGTAGCAGTAACAGTCAATCACCTGCATGAAATGACTGTGTTACAGCAAATCCTCCCGCTCCGTGGAGTGAAACCATCCTGTTCCTGGCCTCTTTGGAGTCAAAGAAGCAACTCATTTCTTGATGAAACTCAGCTGGCCTTTAGTTTCCCATGGGAACGTGTTGCAGAGTAACTTCGTAATCCCTAATCAAAATGAAGGAACACAACCTTGGCAAAGCAAGAGCTTTTAAATGTAAATTCCCCCCAGTGCTTGCTCGCTGTTCTGCACTCTTATTCTGATGTGTTAGTATTTATAAACCGCAAACTGCTTTTGCTGGGTGTGTATTTCTGTCGTGGCTTGACCTCTTGGTCTCATCGCAAAGCTGCAGCAGAGGAGCTCCCGGAGAACAGCCCCACCATCACGTCCCATGCGGCGAAGGTGACCCCCGTTCCTGTGACAGCCATACCAGCCTGTGAAGGGGTTGTCCGGGCACAGCCACATCAACGGATGTGGAGAACTTGGCCATGGGTATCCTGCTCCCCTGTGTATGGGTTTCTGGACACTTCTAATCCCATTTTTAGGACAGTGGGTGCAACCAGGAGGCTCTCGCACATCACGAGCAGGGCACCCGCTTGGGTGCCCTCTTCTCCAGCCCCTACCAGCACTGCGGGTTTTCCTCCCTGGTGCAGGAAGAGCAAATATATTACCCACCATGGCAAATGCCAGACAAATAAACACAGGCGCTTTCCAGGTCCCGATGAGTAGGGCACATCTCTCCTCAGAGAATAATCTCCCTGAAATCGACACATAACATTGAAAGACAAATGAGAATGAAAAGGCCTCTCAAACTTAATAGCCTCCATGAATTACACTGCCTTCCATCTACATGGATTGTCACTCTTTCCATTAAAGAGTCACTGTCATCAGTAATCCATTTTAAGATTTATAGACATGGAGATTTATAGACTTACTGTTCTTATCTGTTTTTTTTCCCCCATGCATCTCCATGGGCCCCCAAAAGGCGGGATTCTATCCAAAGCCTCTGCCCTGCATCTGAAAATATAAACTCGCGATAGGATGGCAGGCTTTTGAATTGGATGCCAATAAAAGCAATAATGCTGACAAGGATAGCAAGGATGATAAGGTATTGGGGGAGAGGGGGAAACGATGACAAGGACAAGAAAGGATGAAGGATGAGCAGGAGAAAATAAGAAAGGGATAATCTAGGTTTTAATTTATTTTTCATGGAGTCTCTCTCTATAAATTCCGCAATTTCCTGAAAGAAAGAGAATTATTAGGTTACTTTTCTTCTTTGGCCATTTTTTGCTTAAGAGAAAAAAAATCTGGCATCCTTGAAGTGAATATATTCAGATCTAACTTTTGCATCCAGGAAGGCCACTTTACGACGCTTGCAATAAAGAATATACTCAGGTGGGTGTGTACTGGCATTACAAAGTCTCTTCAAACAGCTAGAGGAATTTTAGTATAAATGAGCTTCAAGCTACCTGCTTTGCATATTTTTATCTGATTCTAGTGCAGTTGCACAGTTTGTTCTGATAGTAATTGAATACCCATATGTGGATTAATACCTCCAGCACAAAAGAATTTGAATATGTTCATGCTGCTTGAAACTAGTCTGTTTGCATGTGCAACTCGAGACTGGGTAAAATTGCAAATACTTATGTGACTAAGAAATCAAAGTACTATTCAAAAGCTTCTAACTCATTCCGAGCCTGGTTTTGGGATGTGTGTGTGAGAAACAGATCTACTTATCCTCACTCCGTTATTCTACATATTACGCTGACAGCAGGTAGTGTTTGAGGCAACTCTGAAAAAGTAGCATTGGACAAAACTCCTTAGGTAACCTTTAAAATCTCTGTTCCCACTAAGTATTGCTTGGTATTTTTGTACGTGCTTGTCTGTAAGGAGAACTAGGACAAATCTTTTTCTGAGTTTTGTTGCTGTGTTAAAAAAAGCAGCTCTGTTTGGTGAGGTACTGAAGAAAATGCTTTGGTGCACATGGCTATGGTGTAAATCAATGGAAGTCTGCAGGCAACACTATCCATGTGTATTAAAAATAAGGCTCTCTTCCCAAATGCAAATTTGCTTAAAGAACAGTGAACTGTGGGGACTGAATGTGTAATGCATTCTAATTAGCTTCCTCTTAATCATAGCTATTACCACAGGCTATCGTCGTATTGGAAGCTGTGTCTGCGCTGATCCTTTACAACATGCACACGCGACGGCTGTCAAAGTAATTATTGGCACAAATTTCACTTTCTATTTGTATTTTCTAGTTTGCAGCAGAGAGAAACTTTAGCGGTGGATTAATTTTGCTGTGCTCTTGGGGAAAGGCAGAACAGTGCTGGAACTCGTTTTCAATCGATCCTACTCAAGCTCTTCAGCAGATAGGGTTATGACCCATGAATTCAAGAGCTGGCTTCCTGCGTTCTTACGTATTACAGAGGAAGGAAACCACGAAGCCGAAGCTGTTAGAGACTCCTTGAACAAATAGTTTCCTAAATAAGTGCCCTGGGCTCATTGCCTTTAATAATCCCTTGGTTGAATGTCATTAATATGCGTGTATTTTTCTCCCAACAGCATTGTACTCTTGCAAACCAGTTTCTATCCCAGGTCTTTTCCACACACCACCTTTTGCATGGCACAACGGCTATTTGAGAAATAAAATTCAACAGGGCAGAACCGTAAATGGTGGGAGAGTACTGTGCCTCCGCCTCTCTTGTCCTATCTTCGAGGTGACACTGAGCAGAGGACACTTCACGGAGCAACATCATTGTGGAGACCTTGCAAAGACGCGGGGTGCTCATCTACAGCCAAATTCTTCCTCTCTGGGAAGCACATTACTATATTTTGAGCACTGAAGGGATGTTTGTGTTGTTCCGTGGGCTAGGAAAATGGGAAAATAGTGAAGAGCTTGCTCACCCTTCCAACACTCCTTCTGCATCAGGAGGAGGGCTGTCTGCGGTGGCCTCCTCCTCCTCCTCTTCTTGAAGGCAGCTGACTGTAAGTCCACAAACTGGCAGTTAGGGCATCTTCCCAAACCCGTGGATCTCCCAGACCCAGGAGGAAAGGAGACATAGTACCTGGAAGCACAGAAGTTACCTGCAGCTGCTCCAAAGGTGCCTTCCAGGACAACTAGCTCCTGCACAACCTGCTGCAGCATGAGTTGCTCCTTGCTGGCCGCTCCGTTGTGCAGGTGCGGCAGCCGGACACCGTCGGTGTTCACCGGTGAACACTTCCCACTTGGATCCGCAGCAGCAGAAGAGGCTGGAGCAGTAGTTTGGCAAACGGCCTCCCTCCTTCCCCATCTCCCTCCCTTCAAATGCCCCAAATCTCCGGGCAGGGCCAGTCGTGCCGGAGACCTGGGGGAGAGGGAGGCACACGGGAGGCAGCGTGAGAGCTTGCAGAAAAGCGCATGCGATCAGGTATTAAACACATCCACAAACAAAGCAGATGATTCAAAATGCCATTTCGCAGCCGCCTGGCAGCAGTTGCCACCCTGACAGGGAGCAACGCGGCACCAGACAGTGAGTGGCAAAGCCCAGACCTCATTTTTTTTACACACACATCCCCCCTACTTTAGGTAGTGATTTAGAGATCCGAGGAATGACTTGACAGTTTAATATTTAAACAATTTGTTTCATGTTTAGACCATCACGTTAATGATCTGCATGTCACAACAATAATCAAGTAGGGTGGAAACTCGCTTGCAATTAGCCACTTCTCCTGTCACAGCCTATAGCACATCAGGCCCATGGCTGCTAATTTTAGCCAAACACCCTCTTTAAAATCTAATTTACATTCCATTTTTCCCCCCAAAAGGCCACAAGTACTTGTGTTCCCCATGGCTCTGTATATAAAGCTTCCTGAGTGACAGTCTGTGACAGCGCCTGCTGCAGAGCTGGTCCCTTGCCTCCTCCAGGGCCATTCCCCCGTGCAGCTCCTCGTTCCCCTGCTGCGATGCCCGGACGGCTGCTGTCCTCTCCGTGCTGTCCCCAGAGAAAAACATTTCATTTCTGGGTACTGTGCTGAGCAAGGCACTTGCCAACCCCTCCATGGCTTCTGTCCACACACCAGAGAGTATCCTACAAATGTTGAAGGAAGACACTGTTATTTCAAAAATGTGGGTATCCATGAGGGAAAACAGAGGCAAAGCCATAAAATTATATATCCAGGCTGAGTTTGAACTATCCAAGTGGTGAGAAAATAGCCTGACTGGTCCTGCTGCTGCTCCGCAGCCCTTGTGCAAAACCAGATCTAAGCCTCTCGCACTAAAATACCCTCCTTTTGCCTCTTTATTCTCCCTCTTTAATAATCTGCATTGTGTTGGTATTAATCCCTGCCAGAGGCCTGTTGTGCTGGGGGCTGTGCTTACAAAGCCAAGACCAGCGCCCTGAAGAGCTTTAAACCTCACTTTAATTTTGGTGCAAATTATGTAAAACAAAGCGTTCGCAGCACTGTTCGACAAGCTGGGGAATTTCTTCAGGAATTTGTATTATGTTGAAAAACACAGCTGGACTCTTTTCCTTCCTTTAAATAAAGGCAAAACAATAACCTCGCCACCACCAACAGCTTTTACCAGCAGTAACCCGCGTCATTTTTACAACAGCAGAGAGTTTTTGACTGATTGTCCTGTGCGTACCAAATCTCAGCTCTGCTGTGGTGGAGACCAGAGTAACGACATCCACGGCAGCGTGCCGCTTTGCACCTCTTCAACATCTTTATTAACGACCTACAGCCCAGCCCCTGCTGCTCGCTGGCACCTACCACCGGATTTATGGCTAACTTCCAGGGCCTTTCCTACTACTCTTAATTTATTATAACAATGGTATTCATACATGAGCGTTTCATGTTAGGGAGACAGCAGCGCGCCTGGTAGCATTACAGCAGATGAAGTCTGTTAAAGCCCGTGCCAGTTTTGGCAGCCAAAGTCTCAGGAAGGGGACTCTCTCCCAGCACACAAGCTGCAGAGTTGTTTTTTTAGCCCCTTGTAAAGTGGAAGCTGCTTTTTTCAACCTTTGCAAAGTGTTTATCGTGGTCGTAAAAGAGTAGCTTGCATCTGGCCCCTGGCTCTCGTGAGGCGCCCCCGGGAGGGTGGCTGCAAAACGCCCTCTTCTGCGCAAGTCCAAGCTGAGCCCTGTCGCCTCCCAGCGAGTCACCGCAATTCGGCATGCGGAGGGTAATCTCTTTTTCCCTTTTTCCAGCATGGTTTGATTGAATCTAAACCTTCCCAAATTCCCACCTCAGCTCCTGCTTCCTGCTAAATCTAACTGCCTTCTCTTGAGATTTTTTTTCACTCTTGCCCCAACTGTATTAAAGGGCTGGTGGGCTCCAAGAGGTATGTTCCCAGGGGACCTCAGGCCATCCCCACGCCAGAAACGACGTGAAAACTCCAAGACTGAAGAGCAAAGTCCGGCCTCTGGCTTTCAAAGCCCCTGCGCAGACTACTCCTGCTACAGACCGTAACGAGACAAAAAGATATTTCCTTCCCTCTTGGCATCCCAGCCTGACGTACCACCTCACACATGGAGCTGCACAACCTTCAGGGGCTTCCCGGAGAAGAGATTCCCCCTGCTCTCCCAGAGGGCTGGAGGGAGCGAGCTGCTCTCCGGGGCCAGGTGTGGGGAAGCAAAGCCCTCACAGCTGTTAAGGGTTGGCCCTTAACTTCACCACCAATGCACCCGAAGCATGTGTTGGCAATCAGCATCACTTGAAGGTAGTTGCTCTGTCAGATAAGACTTTTGGGCTGATTCCCTCAACTAGGGTGGTCAGAGGTGGTACCTGCCTCCCCTCCCCTTGTTATACCCCATGGTTTCTTACTCCAGCCAAAGTATATAGGTGAGACCATCTCACCCCTGCCTTGTCCCGCCTAGGTCACTCAGGCTAGGTCACCCTAGCTCCGCTCCGACTTACCCCGGGACTGCGGGATGGCAGCGATAGGAAACGGTCCAGGGAAGCTCGCTCACGGGCAAGGCAACAATAGCGAAGGCCCTTCGTAGTTTATCTGTAATTACATTTTCCAGCTGTATCCAGAATGAAAAAAGTCATACGCATTTTAATATGGTCTAATAACAATCACCCTGTGAATCTAAACTATTTAATAGTAATTTATAACTTCCAGTAATTTTTTTAGCCATTCTAATAGCTTAAATTTGACAAGGTGATAACAAAAGGCTATAGAAAAGTATTTGCCTTTATTGTAGTCTATAGTACTTTTCCATAAAGGTTAATATGGACTCACCACTCCTAATAATTAAATGGCAATACTTTTGCTGAGACCATTCAAACCTTATAGTTCTGCCCTTTTAAGAACAGTCCTTAGGTTTACATTTATGTCCTACTCCACTGTCCTTCTGTGGTTTCCCCATCAATAAGCTACATTTGCAGAAATTTAGGGATGTCTTCTCTTTCCTCCCCAAGTAGTACTGGATACGCTATAGGAAAATGGAAAATAAGATCTACTGATCAAGACAATTCTAAAGCTGTCAACGTATTTTGTTCCCTAACTATATATCCAAATCATCTCAAAAGCATTGTAGTCTTCTCTTGGAGCTGATAAGCCATTTAATGTATTATTCTGGTGACAGACAAGCTGGGATTTGCTACAAGCATTTTTATGATTCAGTAGTTTTCAGAGGGACTAGAAAACTAAGCAGCAGATTTACACTATAACAAAATAAAAGCAGAGATCTCATCTGCCTGATGAATGACTAGAGCAGCTTTCATCTGCGGATTTTCAGCTAGTTTGCCTGAAGGTGGAAAACGTATTGTTTAGGACTCCATAACGGTACCCTCAGGCTATAATCAAATGCCATGTGTTGAGGACTGAACACATGCAGGGAGTAGAGAGACTGTTAACTCTGGGGCAGTTTCCGTCTAAGCAAGACATGTAAGTGCAATAAATCTGAAAGAAAAAGGAGACTCGAGGACAAGAGAAATGCTATAGGCACGTATATGGGCTAGCAAGCACATATGCACCAGCAGCCGTGCCGGGCTGGCTGCTCTGCTCCGCCAGTTGGCTCTTTGGTAAGGGTGCCACAGCAGATGTGGGTTTTTTCAGAAAGAAATAAATGCAAGGACAACAGCAGCTGAAAGGCCATTACATACATGGAATTTGGCATCAACAGGCAGGCAGATAGAGTATTACTGGCTGCCTTACTCCTTAGCAAACAGATATTAGATAATGCCTCCCTCTCTGCCAAGCAATGAGTCAGTTATTGAGATGAGGGGATTGCTCTGGCCTCTTGACTTCCATTCTCCACATCTGACCAGGGCTCATGCCAGCTGCCTTCCAGCGAAGGCCAACTCCAGGGGCCAGCTTCGCTAACAAATGCTTAAGCCATGTTTGACGTGGGAGAGCAAGCATGTCAGGTTTCACCCATGTGTTTGAAAAGGACATGAGCGCTGGTAGCACTGGTGCCCATCTGCTGGCAGCACGGGCCACATTCAGTCACCTGCCATTGAGGGTTAACCAGGCTGTCTTGACTGGAAATGCCATAGGTGGTGTGAGAGTGATGGAAAATTCATACCCTCCCAGCATCTTCTTATTCTGACTCACCATCACCTCTAATGTTTCATCCCCCTCTTCATCCGTATACTATCAAGAAGCCCACAAAAGTCAGTTCCTCTCCCCACAAAGCAAACGGCCGTAAGGACATGAGGCATGGTCAGATCTGAGCCCAGGGACTATGTGCAACATCTTCTGAGGCCAGTGGGAACACTGGAGAAAACCAGTGATTGCATTTTCTATGCACGGACATTTTGGTGCTTTCCACATGATTTTTAAACCATGAGTAATGCCAGCTTCCAAAGATTTGTCCTATATTTGAACCTTGTTCACAGTCTTCCACTTGCTTAGCCACGAACATGATTTTAACAAAGCCATTTCAACCTCTTAGTTAATTTGTTTCCGAGGCCTTTCTCTTTCAGAGTGTGTAATTAAACTAAAAGAGTCTGGAAAAGCCCCTTACAGTAAATAATTTACAAGTTCCTCCCTGGGGACATTTTTTAATTATAACTCCACTGGTCAGATCTTATTGAATGCTCTGAGATAGCATTCCCTGCTGAGATCCTGAAATATAATTAACTTATTCCTTTGGTAATGGTATTTTTCCTCAGCCTACCCATTTCTTATGCAAGGCAGGCAGATTTGTTTATAAACAAAGTAGAGATTGATAGACGCTTTGTCATGAGAATAGCAATAACGGCATTCACTGCAACAGACGGGGGCACGTCCAGTTGAGGAAAGATGATAGTGTTTTGAAGCAATTTTTATAAATCCTACCCTGACAATCCAGTATGGAGAGATACAAGAGAGCAACCAGACAGCCCCGGCTCCTCTCCTTCTTGGCAGCCTGCCTTGCTCCCCGAGTGCCATTTTATGCATAGCAAACGTAAATAATTCTGACGCACCTACCAACCCCCTAACCTTTGTGCTTCAGAAACACTGTGATATACCATCAAACTGACAGTGATTTCGTGTTATGTGGCAAAAAGAAAAACCCTGAGCGACAGCAGCAAGGTTGGGGATGTCAAATGAAAGCTGTCGCATTTATTTAGCTCCGCGATTCTCAACACAATATACATAAATATTGTTTTATTATCCCCACCAGGCAAATGTTAAGAGCTATCTGCATCAGCCAGGGTCCTGCAGCTCCTCCAGCTTGTGCTGGTCTCCTCCTGGCCGAGGAGAGGCTGGCAAGAAACGAAGCGCCAGCTCCTCGTCTTCCCAATGATCCAGTACATGAAATAGTCTCCTCACCCTTTCCCGCTGCAGCCGTAGCCAAAAGGGCGGTTTGGAGTGGAAGCGGGAAGAGAATGGCTCCACGATGTACTGAAATGTGAGATATGAAGTTCCGGGACACGCATTGCCTCAAGCCCCGAAAGCCTCCAAAGCTCGCTCTCTTTTCCTACACCAATTAGTTCCAGCAACTCCAGCGAGCCCAGAAGGACAAAGCTTGGCACCTCTCTGCGGCTGTGCTGGACAGGGGCCTGTATTTTGCATCCAAACTCTTGCTTTTTACTTCCCATCCTCCCTCCCCCCCTCTCATTTTGAACTCCCACACAACAAAATGTATGACCAAGTCCTCGTCTCTTCTGCAGCACTTGGTTTCTGCACAGTTCTCAGCGCTGGCTATGACGTCTCTTCATGGGCCGCTGGACTTTTTGTACACAGCTGTGCACCTGGTATCACCTGCAGTGAAATATGGACGACTCAAGCTGGTCCTTATTCTGGTGAACAAATCACAGCTCAGACAGCAAGATGAAAAGCTAACCCAAAAGGGCCATAAAGTTTTGTGAATAAACTTGCACCTAACTGGGCAAAGTATAATAAAAATAATAACTCTGCCCCCCTTTATACAAAGAACATTTCAGAAAAGCAAAGCCACAAGGTGTGGAGGCTTTGGATGAAACGTTTGTTTTCATGGTAGCCATTTAATTACGTGACACAAGGCGTCTTAATAAAACACAGCTCAAAAAAAAAAAGTATTCAGCTTTAAAACCAAACATCATGCCTTCTCCTCTTGAACGTACCAGCAAGAGCTCAATAGCCTCGGATTTACGTTCTGCTATGCTGACATGGCCTCTTGATTTTGTGCCTAACGTTGAACTGGAGCCCCACTCATGCAGCCACTCTAACCAAAGACATGTGAAGGTGTCCCAGGATCCCAGGTAAAGCACCGAGGCAGGACACCACTGAAAGCTCCCACTGGTTTTGGTGGGGGTGGAAGCAGGTAGCTTGTTGAATGGGGCTTAACACATGCATTATCAGATCTGGGATCCAGGTTTCCACTGTGAAAAATACTGGCTGCAGCTCTGCTGATGTCCATAGTGGGTCATGCCATATGGCAGAATGCTGAGCCTCATGTCATCAGTGAACTCCAACAGCCTTGCCGGCAAACCTAGAAATAGGTCTGCCACACACGAAGCCTGCCTGCCCCATCTTTTTTCCTGCCCCATCTTCCATCTTTTTTTCTTTTTTTTTTTTTTCTGCTCTCCATATGTCAACAGAAGTTCAGAAAGGAAGAAGAAATTACAACGCTGCCAGGACAGGTCCAATTTTCTCATCACGTTGATTCCCCAGATGGCAAGAGCCTGTCTCCCCCCTGCATGGCAGCAGAGCTGAGGAGCTGGAGGGAGGATGCTCCACCACACGCAGCAGCACCGACCCGGTCACCTCACCCTCTGCTGGAGACATGAATGCGTCTTACTCTTTGGTGCCATGAAAGAGTCGGATAAAGAGCCGATGGAAGGCTGAGTCTGAGCACCATCATTTTACTGAACAGCCCGTATTGCAGACTCTACTGGCTGTCTTGTTCTGGTTGCAGCTTTTTTCCATCCTCCTCCTTTGCTCTGCCCTGGTGAGGCCCATCTGGAGTGCTGTGTCCAGATCTGGGCTCCCTGGTTCAAGAAGGACAGGGAACTGCTGGAGAGGGGACAGAGAAGGGCTACAAAAATGATTATGGGGCTGGAATATCTTTCTGATGAGGAAAGGCTTGAGGGAGTTGGGTCTTTTTAGTCTGGAGAAGAGAAGGCTGAGGGGGGATCTCATAAATGTTCACAAATACTTAAAGGGAGGGTGCTCGGAGGAAGGGGCCAGTGTTTTTTCAGTGGTGCCCAGTGACAGGGCAAGAGGTAACGGGCACAAACTTAAACATAGGAAGATCCATCTAAACATGAGGAGGAACTTCTTTACTTTGAGGGTGGCAGAGCACTGGCAGAGGCTGCCCAGAGAGGGGGTGGAGTCTCCAACTCTGGAGACATTCCCAACCTGCCTGGACGCCATCCTGTGCAACCTGCTGCAGGTGGACCTGCTCTGGCAGGGGGTTGGACCAGATGATCTCCAGAGGTCCCTTCCAACCACTAACATTTTGCGATTCTGTGATTTTCTGTCCATGCTGGTGGGAAGCCCAGAGGGCCAACACTGAAGGTACCTTCACCACAGCCAGATGGACCTTTTCTAACATAGGATGGAGAAGCACCTTGGAGCACAGGCCAGAGAGACGCGAGTTGCTAAGCTTATGTTCACCCCAGAGCAAGAGGGTTTAATTAGTTACTGTACTGGCAAAATGGAAATAAAACCAAACAGAAGCATTCTAAGATGAAAAGGTTCATACGTACCGCAGGCACGGTTTTGTTCACAAAAACAGTTACTGCTGAGGAAGTCTTAAGCTGCTCCACAGCTGGTCCTTGAGAATTCAGGGCATTTTTAATGATGACACAGAGTAGTTTGGTGAAAATAAGTGCACTGATTTATTGATTGACAGAGAAGTTAAACATGTATAGAAAAAGTGAAGTCACATTGAAGAAGGAACACAAAATTTTGACAGTTTGATTGATCCTGATTGGAAATATTGTGTCCTATTACAGGACAGTATGCAGAGGAAAATTCACTATCTTCTTCCTGATTTCCAGGATGGTCCAGAGAACTGGAAAGCAAACAACCTTCCACCCAAAACCCTACTCAATCCATAAAACCTCTCCTGCGTAATTCTTAGCATCTCTTTATCCTTTAACATAGTAGTCATACTTCACACAGTATTTTGGGACATTACAAATGGCCCATGCACAAAGTTACAGAACTTAAAGTAATTTTGAATATTATTTTACAAAAAAAAAGAGATGCTTTTCTCCAGATGGAGAACTCACTGACCACATTTTAGACTACATTACAATCTTCTAATCAGACAAAGGAAAGAACCATACACCAAAGCTATGACCATGAACCCTTTTTTATTAACAGATACTCCTTTTATTTTAAGACAACTTCAAGGCGACAAGTAAACAGTAAAATTACTATATACACTTAGATCAATTATGGCTTTTCCAATCAAGATTTTTCACCCAGGTTACCATAGAACTTATCTGGCATTTTCTTGTTTTGCTCATGGACACACGTAATATTTAAGTACTAAGAACTTTTACCATAACAAGTATCTAATCCCAGAATGGATCAAGAACTGCGTTAGTTCTGACAGTTCACTGGAATAATAAAACTGTTAAGTACCAAGTAGCTTTTTCCTCAAGAGTATGATGACAAGAAACAGTCTTTACTGTAATAAACAGTTACACATTCTTGTTTCTATTGATTCTAGAATAAGAATTCACACCAGATATTTGCTAATTAGAAGCAAATCAATGAAATCCTCATTACCATTACCACATTTACACTGTATTGGGGGTTTTTTTTGTTCAAACACAAATACTGTATTTTATTGCTCCCAAAGTTATATATGATATTAAAGTCATGATTGATGGATCTGATGTCTTTGGTTGGTCACTCTGAAGGTGGGTTGGTACCAAGATACTTTCAGCAATCTTCATAAAGAATTTCATCTACTTGCATGTCATTTTCTGCTACAGGCACTGATTCACAAATCTGTTCCCTAAAAGCCAAGGCAATCGTGTAAGGCTTTCCACTGGGATGTTTCATACATCTTTCAAGATAGGTATCATAATATCCTTTTCCTCTTCCCAATCTGTTGCCTTTTTTGTCAAACCCAAGGCCTGGCATGAAGATAAGGTCAAGACCTCCTGTAGAAAAATGAAATAAACATTAGTGGATGCACTGTGGATTTCCTGATGGCTTGACTACTTCCACATAACTTCAGACATTTGCAAAAATGCAAGCTTTGCTTTGTGTTTTGCAAAATGCTCCCCTCTCTTTGATCAGATGAAAAATACTTTGAATACTAAACCTGTAAATTTACATTTTCATCTTACCAATTGCATACTAGATCAGCTGCAAAATAATTAGACCTTGAAAGGCTAGAAGGAAAAAAACCTACCTTGTAACAAATTTATTTTATCATTTTAACCCCACACTTCCAAATACTAATGATTATGACTCTAAATCCAGGCAGAGATTGAACTCAGGGAAATTAAATGCAGGAGGAATCAGAAAATCAAATGAACTTCAACATCAGACACAAAAATAGAAAAAGAAAAAAAGAATGAAAAGAAAATGTGTAAGAGAGAGAGAGAGCACTTTCTTGACACAACTGCAAGATGTCATGAACCTTCATGCAACCTCCCCAAACCAAAGAGCCTTGAACAAAATATATTCTGAAAGTGGGTATTTGCTCTCTTCTATCAAGATCAAGATTTGAAGGCTTGTCTCTTCATGATGTCAGGTTCCTCTTTTCCCAAAGGACTTTGTTCCTGAGCCTCCAGCAATTTCCCCTGCTGCTCCAGCAGCACACACAGGCATTCTGCTTGCCTGCCCTGAATATCCCTCCTTCTGGAGGGACGTATGGGCTCCCCGAGACTCTTCTGAGATTGCACTTGACTGGAACTCAAAATCAGTTAAAAAACTGAAATCAGCTGCACAAGCTGCCAATCACCTGGACAAAACAGACCCGACCGCCTGGTGAAACCTTGACACAAGACCCCACCAACCACCTTCTGATAAAATGGGTAAGTCAGCTAAACCCAAGATGCTTTGTCCATCCTCTACAAACGGATGTGGAATGGCATCATGCCAGGTAGCCAGCTACAATTTACACTCGGCTGCCCACTTGTTTCAGGAGTGGATCCACATCGCTGGCAGAGGAAACCGGCTGCCATGCCGAGCGACCGCCAGGCACGGAGGCAGCCAGTGCGCAGACTCCCGTTACTCATGCAAGGCTTGTTCGTTTAGTGTGAGAAGTCTTGCAAGGACATCCCCTAAACAAATGAGCTTGGCTGGCCTGGAGCTGACCGCTGAACCCAGGAACATCCCACTTAGTCATTTCACAATGCAAAGAGTCTTTCATTACTTGCTGCTGTAGCAGACAGACACTTAAGGAGAGAAGGGCAGGAAGGGTGGTGGAAAGCCCAGTGCAGACTAAAACACAGCTGACACGAGTCTGGAAAGAAAGCAAATACTGTGTCTCAGTCCACTGCTTCTTCCTTCCTACAGGAACCATTCTAGCCTTGAACAGCATTTCTATAACTAGCTTCTGCTCCTTCACCAGGGCTCACTACCTCTAGCTGAGGAATGATGCCCAGCATTCAAGGAGATGTGTGTACTGAAAGAGCCAGAGCTAAGCAGAATTCTTCAGTTCCTAGAGAATCCCACCTGAGATCACCCATCAACTCCCAGCTCGGCCTGGAAGAGCACGTTAAAAGTTCACATAAGACCAACTCATTTGCACACATTCCCCAGGCTCTTGGAGATCTCCTTCCACTGCTCATTGTTCAGAGAAGAGTCGCTGATGTGAACACCCATCCATCATGACCTGATGACTTAATTAGAACAGAGGTGTAAAATATGCAAGGCGACGCAGTGCGAGACGCTTAGAGAAGATCAGTCTTGCAAATCTGGCACCATACAGTTAATAAGTGTGGTTTTTTTAAAGAGGTCAGAGAAGTAAGAGGAGGGAATTAGCCAAAGGGCAGACCACAGAACATTACTGGTTGAAACAAAAGGGAGTCTGAGTGTTTTACCACGCTGCAGTCAACTTTTGACTCATAGGACAAACACATGGCAAATGGCAAACAAAGAGGAAAAGAGGCACGAGAGCAGAAGTATGGTCTCACCTGAAAAGAGAAACCATTTTTACGGTATCACGATGTACATCATGTTGGAGTTACCGTGCCACATCTCCTCAGTTTGCAGGTAAAAATACGCATTTGCCAGTTGTCCGGCCTATGAACTAGGACCTGGAAACCAGTTGATCTTCTCCCCATTATCACGGTCAGCAAAGGATTCTGCAGGTCAAATCCTCCCTACATTCCTCTTGTGCTCACTACTTATCCTCTCCATGATTTGCCTCACATCTCCTTTGTGATCTGCTTTGTGCAGGCATTCAGGTGGCCTAGAAACCAGTATCTACCAAATGCTACTGATACCCGCTCTGCCTGACACGTTTTTTAGTTGTTTTCAGTTTGTGTGACTCTCATGGCAAAAAGCAGGAAACCTTTGCAGTTGCTACTGTTGGCAGGTAAGAATGCACACAAGGGGCAAATCTGCAGAGTAAAAAGGCACCATTTCTCCTTATAGCTGTATTACAGACAGGAATAAGACAAGTCAGGGGAAGCACTAAGGAAAGAGGGAATTGGCAGGAGCACTGCAGGGAAGAAAGACATTTTCTATGTAGTTTAACTGATAGCACAGGGCACACTCGAGTGAATTGAGATGTATTAAAGCACCGTGTTTTACTCTGGGTACTCTAGGGAAACAGAGACTATTTTAATGAGTCAGCTCCTCTATAATCACAGATTTTTTTTAATGCTGAATAACTCAAACAAGCTTGTGCAAATCTCAATATGAAAAATGATGCTGTATATACTGTGATAGTTACCCTTATATTTTTCTTCCACTGAGCACTGTGAAACTGAGTGTCTTTGCTCTGACTCACAACACGCTGCCTGATATCCATGCAGCTCACACCGCACAAGATTTAAGTAAAATGCCAAGCAAGACTTTTGGTAGGAAAATGACACAGCTACCCTACAAGGAGCCTGAGGGCAGTTCAAGCTGCATTAGCCCCAAATCCTACCCCAGGAGCCAGAATGAATGGCAGAGAGCTGCATGGAGAAAACACTTCCCCACCACATAACTTGGGGAGCAACAAAACCTCTTGTGGTGCCTGCGGCAGCGCGGGGGAAGAGCTGTCACAGGATGAGAGGTGACACACAGATGAAACCAAGATTGCAGACACATAAGATTACTATCAGCAGCGAGCGTACATCAACAGGATGGCAGCTGAGTGTAAGGACCTTTTTCCCCTCTTGGCAGGAGTCCCTCATGCTCCCAGGCCCTTCCAGCCCTGCAGGACCACTGGTTGCCACTCTGGATGGCATGCAGGCTTGATCCCTTCTCACATCCTACTCCCCTTGCTCCCACAGCCCGCTGTGTGAAATGGCATGCTTGTCCCCGAGAAGACACAGCAAGTACGTGGGCATCAACACCACATCGGTTCTTCGTGCCTCGTAAAACACACTGAGAGGTCTCGCGTTCGCCACCTACTTCTATCCCTCTCCTTGTAATGTCCACTGTCCTCCAGGTGTCTGTAGTCATTAACTGGTGGTCTTGGATCCCTGAGGGTCCTGTGACTACATGCCAGGAGCCCAGGAAAGCACATCCACAGCCAAAAGGCTTTTGCTATACGTAATCCGTGCTTCTCCTGGAATACTGGCATGTGGTCTGCGAGTTGCTAAAGGCTGAAAACTGTCTCAAGCACCAATGTATGTAGCTTCTGTGTAGAGGATATCAATGCTCCTTACGTACTTTAATTATCCCAGCAAGGCTGGCAATTAGGATGATAGTCACCTAATACTTGCTGTATCTATGACACGAGCTCTTGTGGCCACAGCTCCTTCAACTGTGTAGCACCGTGTGTGAAATAATACGCCCTGACTTATCTGTCAATGCGGGCATACAGCCATGCTGACACAGCCACACAGGTTTCATTTATACTGCTTAATGCAGCAGGGACAGAAAACAAATTGATTTACAGGATCACAGGTGGCCAGTACTGTTTAATTGTCAGCACACTGCCTGGCACTGCTGGTCCAGGTGACACCCACGCCTGCTCCGGGGGACAGGATTCCCATGGGCAGGGAAGACAAAAGAGTACAGGTCTGGCTCCTTCCAGCCTGTGCGGTCTTCCCACACCAACAAAACTGGTTTTGCTCCTCCAGACACACAGACGGGCTTTCCTGCCACATGCCAGAATATGCAACACAAATCCTCAGACTGATGCTACAAAAATACTGCTGTGATGGTTTGCCATAAAGCCTTGTATTATTAATGACACTACAAACAGGGGAAAAGATTAAAAAAAGCCCCAATATTGCCTTAAGGCCACAGAGGCACCACACGAGACCAAAAAAGAAGGGAGAGGCCAAGTTCTGTGTATTGTGGAAAGGACTAGTCTGTGCTACGGTGTTATTTAGGAGTGTAGATACAGTCATAGCTCCAGAACCTGCCATGTGGGTGTACAGGCACACTCTCTTTGCACTGACTTGTATACTACATCTATGTAGACGTACCTTATGTCACAGAGAAGTGAAATGACTTGCCCAAGGACTCAGGAAACGTGTGGCAAAACTACATGCAAAAGGCAGGTGTGCAAGCTGCACGTCCCCCGACTTAACCAGCAGACCAAAACATTAGCATCCCCTCTCTGGTGTTTTAAATAGGAATACACGGTTTCGCTTCCTCTAGGCAGCTGCGGTGAATCTCCTCAGCTCGGCAGTGCATTTCTCATTACCCTTCACGATGATATCAGGTTTGATTTGTTCCCCAGGGAAGGATTTTCTCCTTGCACCTCATTACCTCTCTTCTCCTTAATCTGATGTTCCTATTTGAAATGCCAGCCGGCATTTTCAGAAGTGTTCTTGACAATGGTTAATTATAGAAGAGTCCATCAAACTGCACAGATACAGGTCACGTAAAGACTGCCGGGGACTTGTCCTGCCCTCAGAAGGAGCAGCCAGAATGGCCCCTCTCCTCCCAGGTTTGAAGAGGCTCCACCAGCCCACCGCCACCTGCCATGTGGGGTCATTGACCTCCCCCTGCACAGCCAGACAGCCCTAACGGAAGATGAAACCGGAATGCTCTGTCGTACCACCTTCCCATCCCTCACCGCCACTTGCTTTGGGGACGCAGCAAAGCGCCTGGGACAAAGAGGGAGCCAGGACTCTTTCGATCCTTGCCTGCAAAGCACTTCCAAGAAGATGAGGCAGAGGCCAAGCTGCTGCGTCCCTGTAAAGAATGGCAACGTGCTCATAAAAATCATGCTCGCAGCACTTCTGAGCTCGAGCCTACAAGAGGTCGGCAGCAATCGGCTCCGTGTGCTTCCACCGCTGCTCCTCACAGCCACAGCTGTGCAGTTTGTGCTTCTCCCTCGAGCACAGAAGTTCATGCATCGTTTACGCTGTTCCCACAAAGATGGCTCCATCCTCCCAGCCGGGCACCTTGGGGCAGGAACGCGCTCTTCAGCGGTTGGGTTTTCTCCCCGCGCAGCTCACCCGGCGGCGGTGGTCAGGCACTCCCCCTGCTCTCCTCGGATGTAAATGCTGACATAAGGCGCGGGGCCAGAAGAACCAGGACAAGAACCGCTTTCTGTTTAAAGGAAAGGAGTGTTTACGGTGCTTACGCACGCCATAAACACTGTCAGATCAGTCTACCCACAACCTCTGTGGAGCTGACAAATATTTGAAAGCTGTTCATTTACAAGGAATGAAAGCTTACTTTTGGTCCTTTTCTAATCTAGCAAGGATCACAATGGAGAATAAAAAATAAATCTTTTGGCAGAAAAATTTACTTTTCAGAATGAAAAGGGTGCAGTAACCACCTGCTGCCTCTGTATCTGCTATCCTGGCACAGAAGAAAAAATTAAGTCACTTGATCCTAACATTGAAAGTATCAGTCTTGGTAACATGCAGGGTATGGGCCAATGAGTTGGAATAACTCAAGAATTTCTAATTAATGACAGAGTCGTTACTGTAACTTTAATAACTGTCAGCATCAGCATAGTTAGACCTCTTGGGTAGGTGTTAGCTTCTCAACATATACTCCATAGGGCACTGATCATCTTGTTCCATCTTTACACAGCACCTAACACTGTGGTCTGGGTTAATCACCAGACCTCAGGGGAAACAACTCCACAGAAGTAAATATTTCAATTATGCTGCAGCAAAACAAATCCCTTCCCCTTTATAACTTATATTGAGCCTTTTTCCTAGAATGCCCCGGGTGGCCCTCGCACCACTACTGAGGTTGCTAACAGCTTGGTTCTTCCTTCCAGACAAAAGTTTCCCGCCCTTTGGAAAAAACCTGCCCTCGTTTCCCAGTGCAGCATCTCTGCTATTACACACTGGTATAAGGTCAAAAAGGGAAATGCCAGATCTGTTTGCTACAGGCCTAATCCTGACCCTACCAAGGTATGTGGATCCTGGAAGGGCTAGGATTGCTTCCAGAGGAAACCGGCTCGCTATCCCAACTAAGCTCTGGAGAAGCCAGATACTCTTATATCCCCAATCAAATGGGCAAAGAGACAAAACCATATACCCTTTGCTGCAACTGATAAGTGTTTGAAAAAAAAGTAATTAATCCAAAACAATGATGCTGACTTCTTCCAGTAGCACAGGGGATCGCACACATAAATAGTTGCATTGCTTAACCGTGCCCCAGCCGGTCTCCCAAAATGTAAATACAATCCCATAAACGTAAAGGAAACTCTGATCTGATAAGCCCTATTAGCTCACATGATCCAGCCTTTGAAAATCAGTATCAGAAGCTCAGCATGAATCCTCATCTCCTTGGAAACCTAAGTTACAACACAAAGGATCAGATCCCCAGTTACTGTAAATCAGCCTTGCCCCACCAATCCCCTCTGCACCAACCTTGGGAACTACACGAAAAATACCCCGAGTTATTGACACAAGTTTGAGAAAAATCAATTGTTTTCTCTTGTAGATATTTGTTGTTGGTTGTTCATAAACAGCTTCCTCTAGTGCTTGGTCTATAGTCTCCTTACGATCCCAAACAGCTACCTAGCAGGATTAAAAGTCGTGTTTCATATTAGAATGAAAAAACAGCTCATTTTAAACCGCAGTCAGTAGCTCTTCCTCCAGGTGTTTCCCGTGTGTGAACACCTTTGATTGTGCAGTACCATAGCACTTCAGCAGGACTCACTGTTTTCTAACTATTCATAGACATCTGTTGCTGTAGAAGGAAAGCCAGAGAGATGCTCACTTTTTGCCCAGCACACACTAGCCAGGCACAGGAACCAAAAATCAAAGTATCACATCCAAATCCCACAGGCTCCATCCACGGTCGGCCGCTACGGGGCACAGCATGAGGCCCTCAAGGTGAACAGCATGTTCACCTCATCTAGGGAGAAACGCTTTTAACACCATGGGCAATGGCTTGCTTTATTTTCATTCCTATTTATGTATGGGAATTGCAGGCACCAGGAAGGTTTTGTGTCCTTTTGTCTTCCAAAAAACTTTTTACCCACATCTACGCACCCCCATAACCCACCATACATACATATAGATGCCAAGCAGACTATCTCCTCTGCAATCCACGAGCCCCAGGTAATTGGTCCACTAGTATGACTGAGACAGCTTCTGTTATTACTTCAATAAAATATTTTGCAGAAAATAGAACCATCAGCAGAATCTACAAACAAGCACGGAGCAAGTCAGCGTTTATCTGTCTACTCATCCATGTCAGTGCTTTGTGTCAGCATGAAACATTGGTCTCCACAGTTCACACTTGCCCTTCTGAACTACAGCATAATAAAATATTTATACTTCTCCCTGAGAAGCTACATGATAGCCATCAGTCACACAGGTTTAAAACAATGGAGTGGCAGCTGCTCCCTTGTTATTAAACCTGCAAAACACATTAATAAAGCCGTTTGATGGGCTTCTGTGCCACTAAGCTGTGACGAAGCAAACACCCTCCTATTTTGAATTCATTTAAAACAAAGTCTTACCAATTTAGTGCCAATGCATTTGAAAGGTAAAGGGCAGGGCACAGCATCAGCTGTAGTACATCAGCCCCGCACAAACAAACCTATCCTGCTCCGCAAATAAAGATCCTTTCATGTGTCATCAGCGAAAAAACTGTACAAGGCTAAGACTTGTCTTCAAACTCTAGCTGGTTTCACGACGTGTGAAGACTGTGCGAGGCTATAACCATCGCACTCACTTCCCCTGAGGTTTAACCTACAGTCAGCTGAGCTCTCGTGTCTCATTTTCAGAATGTGCCAAATGTCTAGCTAAAAGAAAATGTGAACTTTTCTATTTCACTATTATTCATCAAGTCTGCGTAAACTCCGTAAATAAACCATAATCACGTAATGCCACCTACAAAAATGTCTGGTTTTGCAAATTCAGAGTAAAGGAAATAATTGCTTAGAAATGCTTTAGTTATCAGTCTGTGAAAACTTACTTATCTAGTCCTGATACTCAGATATGTGAGCCGAGTTAGAACAGCTTGATTGGGAAAATAAGGGCAATGAAAAATGTTTGGTTCAAAGGCATCTGGGTTCGCCTGTGATTTTAAACCACCAAAATACCCTGAAACAAGATGTACCAAGGAGCAATTCCAAAGAGAGGACAAACGGCATTAGAGCCACTTTACAGCACATCAGCGCATCTTGTTAAATCAGGAAATGCTGACTGGAAATTTGCTTCTTTAGGGAAACTCACAAGGCATTGGTGCTTGAACTGGTTATATCAGGATTGTCATAACACTGCTGCAGCCTAAAATACAGGGATCTTTGTGTATTTTTAGGTGTTCTTATGTGAAATTTTTTAAGATCGCATCAGCTACGCTTCCCACTGTGTTCACCCGAGCACTTATTTAAATACTTCCACTCAATATGTGTGCATGTATGCATGTATGCATGTGCATTACCTCATTTTTTCACTCTTGGTCCACTTTTGCATGCTGCTGTCTGGGTATTTTTAAATCAAAATATGACAGAAGTGAATCATTTGGGGATTTTTTCAATACATCATGCATCACTATCAATATTTCCAACGCTCTTTGACTCACTCAGCAGATAGCCTATTGTAAAATACACAGAATTGATGGTGAAATAGAAACAGTTAAGACATCAAGTTCTTTGTCAGTGCATAAACCTGACTCCTGTAAGGAGTTGCACCACTTGACAGGAATATTAGGCATGCTTACAGGCAGCGTTTATTGAACACGTAGAGTCAGCTGGTTTGGAGGTGATGGCACCTTCACCGTTAGCATCAACGTGTTACCAGCACAACAGCTGAGAAATCCTGCTTCTTCCATCACAAGATTTTCTTTTATCTTTTTAAGCTTGCACAGTGTAAAAAAACCAACTGCCCCTGGAATCCTCCACCTCCCTCACTCCAACCCCTGATTTTTTGGAGACATCAGTCTGGAGCAGTTGCTCTCCTGTGCGTGTGACTACAATGCCTGGATGAGATTGTAATTACGGGAACAGTCTAAAGGACACCAACGCTCCATAGTAAATCTATGGAATACTGACACCTGCCGGCAAAGGGCTTCATGTCACTCCTGGACAGGAACTTGCCCTCTGTCTACAGCCCGACAGCTGATTCCCATCTCACATACACAACAGCCAGCACAAGCAAGAACCGAGTCCAGTTACGACGCCAAAGATGAAGACCGAGATGTATCCTTACGCTGTGAACAGCAGCATGAGTCTTCTGCTCCCTGAGAGCCAGTGGCTCGCGGCCAGGTCTACGGAATTTCCCACTGTACAAGGGAAGTGACAGCGTATTTTGAACCTCAGCAAAGACAGTGCCAGGAAGACAAATCTTTTTGTAGTTGCAAAAGTGCTGACCTGATTCAATAGCCCGCTAAGCTGTTAGAAAACCAATCCTAGGAAAAAGAAAAAAAAAAAAAGGTAGTAATTTTATGCCAGATTCGTGAGGTGAACCTGCTCAGCAGTGAGCACCTGAGATTGCACTGGGGCTGCGAGGGCGAGGGGAGCACAGAGCTGGAAGCAAGGAAAAGGCAGCGGGACTGCCCCTTCGGGCACCAGCCGGCTGCAAGCAGGGCTCAGCTGTCGCCCCAAAACCCAGCTTCAGCCCATGTCACCGCACACGCATCCTCTCCTGTTCTCCAGACTGTCCCGACTGTGTGCACAAAGGCACCAAGATGAACTTGGTGCTGGCTCTTCCTTTCGAAAAATGAAAATAAAGGGAGACAAAACTGTCTGTTTGGATTAATTAGTGCAGCCAGAGACACTCTGCATGTTTGCATTTCCCCTGTAGGAGTTGGTTGTACAGGCTCAGGCCACGCTCCAGAAATGAACCTAACCTCTTAGTTGCTTTTGAGAGACTCCTGTCTCTAGGAAACAGTACGAAGAAAATGACAATGCTACTGTTCACACTCACTGTAGCAAAATTAGCCCTCTTTGAAACAAACCACTTGAGAGTCACTTGCAGTGAATTTAAAGCCCTTGCCTATGTTGCTTTCACTTATCTTTAAACTTTAATTGATTACAGCAGAAGTAATCTTTTTAGTTGTGTTGCTGAGTGCAAGGAGAACGTTTTCTGCAAGAAGGCAAACATGGATGTGACACTTAGGATGATTACAAGGAAAAGCACTCTTTTAAAGCCTTAATGAACTTTATGAAAGCAAAAAGCCGTAGTGTTCCAGAGCGCTCGGCCCTCCAGGTTCACTGCAGGATACCCTGGCACAGGCAGCATTAAAACAAAACCCCACAGTGTCGACGGCTTAGTTTGCACCAAGGAAATTCAGGGCATAAGGACACCAAAGGGCATTCCAAAGTGATGCCACATGAACACACCAACTTTTGCATTTCAGAGCATTTTTTCCAAAGCCTTTTGAAGAAAGACACTTTGTAATCATGCGTACCTGTTTCTGAACAGAAGCACAGGGAGAAGTGCCTGCATTCACCTAGCAAATCGGGCACTGACTGTTATTAAGCTGTTTCAGAGAGTGGTGGAAGCTGGTGCAGACATCAAGGGGAAGGGTAGACACCGGCTGCAGGGGAGAGCAATCCCAGTGCCAGGGATGGAGTTCCACATCTTTCCACTGAAGGCTGGGAAGCAGAAAAACCCTGAGGGTAACAGTTGCTATCACAGCTGGGTCCACCACCTGAAATATTTTATTTCCAAGGAAGTATTTTCCCAGCTCTACCTGTTACAGAACATGCTACTCAGAATAATGTAAAATTATTTTAGGGCTCTTTAATACTGGAACAGGTATTTTTGTAACAATGCGTTGTTGTGAGATACCTGTGTGGAAACCAGTAAAAAAGATATGCTCAGTGAGCTGATCTGAAAAGCAGTTTTATGGTACACACATAAAATTAACCCCTACAGTGCCATTGCATATATTTCATAGCATGTCTTTACCTGGGTACAAAATGTTCTCTCAGGCATCTTTTCTCCAAAATAACATGAGAGATATTGCAAAGGTTGAAAGAGCAATGGCTAGAACTCTTACAGGTCTACAAAAGCTTCTATATGAGAATAAGAAAATGGACAAAGTCTGATAGAAAAATATACAATTGGAATAATACAGGTTTAACTAAACAATGAATAAGAAAAAGAAACTAAATCAAACATCCTTATTTACTTCTCATCATCAAGAATGAGGCATCACTTGAACTGAAAGCAGCAAATCTAAAATGAATACAAGGAACATAATATTTCACATCGTGTAGGAACATAATGTAATATTAACATAAAAGGAACATAATATTTCACATTACAACTAACCAACCAGTACAACTCACAGCTGTCAAAAGGCAGCAGAGCCCAGGGCTTAACACAAATAAAATGAGATGCTTGGAGGAATGCTCTGAATACCCACAGGTATAGAAAAACCAGAACCTGTTTGTAAGGGGATATGTCGGGGACTGCAGCTGGGGAGGTAGGAAGACACTTCGTTTCTTGCTACATAGCTAGAAGTTTTGTGATTTCCTGACTCATGTGAAACACATGATGCTGAAACACATGAAACACATGTACGTGCAGTGCTCTGATCCTGCACTGCGCGAGGGGAAGCATCCTCCCTCCACAAGAAGACTCACCACCAGAATGTTAATGCCTCACTTGCACTGAATTTGCTCTCCTTATGCATATCAAAATACTATGGCTCATTGTCTCCAAGCAGAAGTTCATTCCAAACTTTAAATCATTTCATTAAAAAATAAATTACATTAAGAGCTAAGCCCCTATTTTCAATTTTTTTTTCATGCCATGCTCTCAGGTTTTCTTTTTTATGACCAGTATAAAAAGATTTTAAATTATAATCTATCCCTTGACATATATTGTACTGTAAGTTTTCATCAAGTCTCCCAGAGGAAAAGAAAATCTAATAGTACCCTCAATCACTTTACAATCTTGTTTGGGGTATTTTTTTGGTTTTTTTCCTAAGCAGTAATATTTAACATCTCTGCTTTTCACATACCCATATTTCATTTATTCCAGATACATTCCAATCTGCATATATCTCATTTAAATATTCAGTTACCCCTGAGCATTATTTACTACACGTCTTTTTTCACAATGATTAGCATCATTTTGTATTGTCCCATTATGCCTTCATGTACAGCTATACAACATCTAATGGAGCTGAAGTAGCGTATTAGACCTTCCCTGTGCTTCCAAGACATAGCATTTTCTTCTCACACCATCTTTTATTTCTAAACTCTAATGTGCCTCATATTTTAAAGTCCTCCTTTTTTTTTTTTTTGGGGGGGGGGGGGGGGGGTTGGCATCCAACCCCTTATCTTTTTTTTACATCCCATTTTACTTCTCAGCTGTAAGTTGAACCTATTCCTCTTAGGACTGTATTGCCACCACTTCAGTCACACTTCTAAAGGACTGTGCTAAAATTTGGAATAACTAAGAATACTGATGGCATCACAAGGCCATCAGTCCTGGCAGCAAATGCAGCCTCTTTGAATGTATGAATAAATCGCAGGAGTTTAAAGACAGGTGAAAAAGAGCTTCTGCAGACTAAAATGTTTCTGCAGGGCAGATCCCAATGGCAGAGTTTAATATAGGGCTAACAATCACTCAGGAATAATTTCAAACTACTTGAGGTGGCATGGAACTGTAGCCTAGAGGTAGCCGGCATTTTCCTCGCAAGAGGGTCATAATTTGCAGCATAAATAGCCCTCATAAACCAAATACAACGCGGGCAAGCTGTCCCTGTCTGTTTCTACTACTAACATACTACTGTAATTTATGCAACAGCAAATCTCAAAGTGTGCTGGAAGTTATTAAGGGCAGAAAGATATAACTACCCAAACCTCAAAAGCCGACATCCAAAGGGTTATGTGAAAATGAAGAAGCAAGAAGCTGCCGCTAGACATGTATTTCCTCACTTTGTTTGAAAGTCAGATCTTTCCTTATTATTATTAATAAACATACTGTTGTTTAAAGCACAGATTATCTAGTTAACATTTCACTAATTATCTTGAAGATAGATCACACATATTGTTAGTGGTATGCCACCAAAGTTTCCAGTACTGAAAATGCCAGAAGCCTCCAAATGAAGTTACAAGTCTAGTTCTTAGTATCTTCTTTTCTGGGAGCAAAAATACATTCTGCTTTGGGAGAGTCATAGCAGATTATTCAGCATTCCCCATTACATATAAGATGCTTTATTTTCAAGTGCTGCCATTTTTCAGCCTGGGTATTTATGCAAAACTGGGGGGGGGGGGGTGTGTTTCT